>OZ012621.1:588099-1099153 GCA_963942555.1 Aleiodes leptofemur | reverse complement strand
AACCACGCTCCCAAGACCATTAGAGGACGTAATGTACATTTTCCATCTACCTAACGTAAATGTACTATATTTATCATCAATTAGAGAAAACTTGAGGGTAACGTACACCTGCTGGTGTTGGATCCTGTTCTCTCGTTGTGAAACTTTTCGGTCCCTCGTGAATTTCTGTCTTGCCTGCTGAAATTTATCACTTAACCCAACCCCCAGAGCTGTTACATAACTAGCAGTATATATATATATATATATATATATATAAATATATGTATATATGTGTGTGTATTATTTTCTTTTTTTTTGCCGCATTTTTCTCAGTTTATTTTGTTCATTTTTTTGGGTGATATTTTCCTCTTTTTTTGGGCGATTGGGAAAATATAATTTTTTGGGTTATTTTTATGGATTTTTTGATACCAAATTGGAAAGGAAAATCCTAATTTTTTGGGAACTATGTGGGTAAAGGGAAGGCTAATAGAGTATGATTCGGAAAACTTCTGGAAAATTGCAAATTGGGGGGAAAAATGCTGATTTTTTGAAAATTATATGGGCAAAGAAAGGTTGGCGGAGTTCGATTCGGAAAAATTCTGGAAAATTTCGAAAAACCCTAGAAAATTGTGGAAAACCCTAAATTTCGAGGAAAATCTTGATTTTTTGAAAATTGTATGGGTATAGGAAAGTTGACGCAGTTTTATTTGGGAAAACCCCGGAAAATTGTAGGAAATTTCTGGGAAAATCCAGAAAATTGTGGAAAATTCTGGAAAATCCCAAATTGGGACAAAAATCCTGATTTTTTGAAGACTCTAAGGATAAAGGAATTGTGGTGCACTTCCATTAGGGAAATTCCTAGAAAATTCCGGAAAAATCTGGAAAACCCTCGAGAATTATTGGAAAAAACCTCGAGAATCCAAAATTGAAAGAAAAATCCTGATTTTCCGAAGAACACGTGGGCAAAGAAAGATTAACAGAGTCCAATTTGGAAAAACCCCGGAAAAATTCTAAAAAATGCCAGAAAATTCTAGAAAATTCCGGAAAAGTCTGGAAAATTCTAAAGCTAGAGGAAAAATCCTGATTTTCCAAAAGTTACATGAACGAAGGAAAGTTGGTGGAGTTTAATTTGGAAAAATCCTAAAAAATCCCAGAAAATTCTGGAAAATCCCAGAAAATTCTGGAAAATCCCAAAAAACTCTGGAAAAATCCAATTTAGTAATTGAGAAAATCCTGATTCTTCAAAAACCATATGAACAAACAAAAAATGCCCTTCTCCAATCCGGAAAAAATCCGGGAAAGCCTCAAAAAAATCCTAAAAACTCCAAAATTCTCTAAAAAAAATCCCCATTTTTCATTTTTTTCTCTCGTGAAAATATTCACAAATAATTCCATAATACCCGTCGTAATTAAATTTAATCCTCTCCCCCCCCCCCCTCATGTTGTCAATGAAAATTGGAGTTAAAAACTCGACGAATGATTTTAAACAATAGCCCAGTCGCTTTTCGTTTTGTCATCGCTGAAACAATCAAAATATTGAGGGATTAACGAATTATTTTATCACGCGATTGTCATCAGGGGAGGGGGGGGGGGGGGTGTTAATACTCTCCGAACACAGAGGCATTAGTGTTAAATTCAATAGCTTTCAACACATGTTCAATAAACATTTATAAGTTCGTTTATGATACAACAAACATTAACAGAAGCTACTGCGCTTTGAAGTGCAGTTTCAAATTAGGTCCGAAACACTAATTTGAGGAAACTAACCATAGGATATTACTAGCTCCTCGAACGTGTTGGATGTTACGAGAGAAAGCAAACGAGCAAGTCGCACGCGATAGATACACTTTCTGCAATAGAGGGAAAGGTTTAACTAGTCGAGTCCATCCGTTACTTAAAAGCCTGCGTGCGACAGCCAATCCGATCGCCAACTTCTATCTTTGTTAATTTTTTTACTTTTTTTTTTTTTTAGAGGAAAATAAATGATTGAAATGTTCTACACGAGTAATTATACTTCACGGTGTGACATTCTGATTTGAGGAATTATTTTATTTTAAAAAGCTGAGGGAATTTTTGGTGGAAAATGTGTGGAGAAATTGATTTTTTGAATTTTTTTGGAAAATTCCATGTTTTGGATCAAGACTTGGAGGAAAATTTACGTTTTCTTTTTAATTTCGAATTTTCCGGGATTTTTCCGGATTAAACTCTGGTCCATATGATTTTCTTTCTTTTCCCTCATTGTTTTTTAAAAGTGAGGTGATTTTTCAAATTTGTGATTTTCCGATTTTTTTCTAGGATTTTCCGCAATTTTCCATAATTTTCCCAAATTGAACTCTGGCGACCTTTCCATCGTCCAAATGGTTTCTGAAGAATTGAGTTTTCTCTTCCAATATAAAATTTTCTGGGTTTTCCCAGGATTTTCCGGGGTTTTCAAGAATTTTCCTTGATTTTCAACAATTTCCCAGGATTTTTCCAAATTGAACTCTGATAAACTTTTTTTGTTCACATCATTTCTGAAGAATTGAGTTTTTCCTTCCAATATAAAATTTTCCGGATTTTTCCAGGATTTTCCGGGGTTTTCAAGAATTTTCCTTGATTTTCAGCAATTTCCCAGGATTTTCCCAAATTGAACTCTGATAAACTTTTTTTGTTCACATCATTTCTGAAGAATTGAGTTTTTCCTTCCAGTATAAAATTTTCCGGATTTTTCCAGGATTTTCCGGGTTTTTCAAGACTCTTCCGTAATTTTCAGCAATTTTCCAGGATTTTCCCAAAGTGAACTTTGGTAACCTTTCTTTCGTCCAAATTGTTTCTGAAGAATTGAGTTTTCTCTTCCAATATAAAATTTTCCGGGTTTTTCCAGCATTTTCCGAGTTTTTCAAGAATTTTCCGTGATTTTCAGCAATTTCCCAGGATTTTCCCAAATTGAACTCTGATAAATTTTTTTTGTTCACATCATTTCTGAAGAATTGAGTTTTTCCTTCCAATATAAAATTTTCCTGATTTTTCCAGGATTTTCCGGGTTTTTCAAGAATTTTCCGTAATTTTCAATGATTTCCCAGATTTTCCTCGGATTGAAGTCCGGAAATTTTCCTGAGCTCACATTATTCTTGAAAAATCAATTTTTTCTCCCCTAACATACGATTTTTCCGAAATTTCCCACAATTTCCCGATATTTTCCAGGATTTTCCCTCCAAATTTTGGGAAAACACAGTTCTTTGCCAATATCTCTGGTTCTATTGGTCGTAGCATATTGTAATTGCTCTCAAATGAAAGCTGAGCTCATTCTCCATCGATTTATGAGGTCTGGAATCAATTTTCATCGATTTTTGAGGTCGTTATAAGACATTTCCAATAAGAAATCACGTTTTCCTCTATAAATGCTTTCAAAATAGACGAAAATGAATTCCAAACTATAGAAATTGATGGCAAATAGCACCGGAGAAATCGCACAAAAACCCAATTTCCCCCCAAAAAAACGCATTTTCCAAAATTTCCAAAAAATTAATTCCAACACATGTTTTCCACCTCAAATTTCCTCAGCTTTCCAACAAAATCATCAAAAAAAACTCACTTCCCATATTTTCTCCATTTCCCCTTTCTTCAAATAAAATATTTAATCAAGAACCATTTGACTCCGAACTCCTTATTTTTCCCACCCCCTTCCCCCTTCCTCTCTCTCTCTTCCTTAAACATTTTCACTTAGGATTAAGCCTCGAGGGAATACTACAGATCGGTTATGGATTCCGTATCGGTCAGTCCACAAAGACGTTTTTTATTTTTTTTTTTCCTTCTTTTCGCAGTAGTACTCGTGAATGGAATTGATATATTGAAAGGGATGACTCCTGGGCATATATATATATGTATATATTTATATGTGTTTCAAGAGTACATGACCAGTTGTGTGTTATGGATGTAGTTTTCTCCATTTTAACCCCCAAGAGGCCTCCACAACGCCCCTGTGTGTATAAGTGTGTTGCCTCTTTTTCCTTCTTTCTCGCTTCTTTTTTCGCCCCTTTTGGCCTCTAGATAGCCGCACAGTTGGATAACTGTGTGTATGTGTGTGTGTGGATATTTGCGGCTGGGTTTTACTTCAATCACAAGCCATACATCAGTTTGGCTAGTGGCAGAGTAAGGTTTTGCGGAGGGAAAAAAAAAATAAATAAGTGAGTCTCATGGGTGTTTGGGAGTGACTATTTGGCGTTAAGTGATAGATCGGCTATTTTTCCCCATGTCACAATCACTCGATTAGAGCAGACATTCATCGGATGAATAAATTGACAGAGTCGTAAAGTTTTTTTGGTCTGTGTTGCATGAATATTTGGAGTAAAAAGGGATTTTTAGGGCTACAAAAAAGGTTTCTTGATTAATTTTTGGTTAATCTGATGGTTTTCGAGGGATTTTTGAGGTAAGGGGTCAATAAAACAGGGAAAAATGAGGATTTGTAGGTTTGTTTTCAATCAATTGCTGATAATTCGGGGAAAATGCACTTCAATTTAGCCGAAAAAAGTGAGTAAACTATTCGAAAGTCATATCTTCAGGTTGTGAATATAATTTTTTTCTACTCGAATTTTTTTTACATTAATCTCCTATCACAGGCATGAGATAGAGAGAGGGGCAAATGCACAGAGAAAAATGTTTTCTTAATTTAAGAATGTGCAGTCTCTTAATTTGAGAATGTGCAGGTCACTTAAATTAAGAAAGAAAAAGTCACTTGATTTAAGTGAGAAAAGTCACTTAATTCAAGTGAGAAAACGCACTTGATTTGAGTGATTTTTACTTTCTTAAATTAAGAAAGAAAAAGTCACTCGATTTAAGTGAGAAAAGTCACTCAATTTAAGTAAGGAAAGTCACTTGATTTAAGTGAGAAAACGCACTTGATTTAAGTGATTTTTACTTCCTTAAATTAAGAAAAAAAAAGTCACTCGATTTAAGTGAGAAAAGTCACTTAATTTAAGTGAGAAAAGTCACTTGATTTGAGTGAGGAAAGTCACTTGATTTAAGTGAGAAAAGTCACTCGATTTAAGTGAGAAAAGGCACTTGATTTAAGTGAGTTTTACTTTCTCAAATTAAGAAAGAAAAAGTCACTTGATTTAAGTGAGAAAAGTCACTTAATTTAAGTGAGAAAAGTCACTTGATTTAAGTGAGAAAAGTCACTTGATTTAAGTGAGAAAAGTCACTCGATTTAAGTGAAAAAAGGCACTTGATTTAAGTGAGTTTTACTTTCTCAAATTAAGAAAGAAAAAGTCACTTGATTTAAGTGAAAAAGGCACTTGATTTAAGTGAGTTTTACTTTCTCGAATTAAGAAAGAAAAAGTCACTTGATTTAAGTGAGAAAAGTCCCTTAATTTAAGTGAGAAAGGTCACTTGATTTAAGCGAGAAAAGTCACTTGATTCAGGTGAGAAAAGACACTTAATTTAAGTGACTGCACATTCTTAAATTAAGAAAACATTTTTCTCAGTGTAGTTATGACTACCTTGTAATTAAAATTTCTCAATTACTATACGGTGAATTGAATATATTTTTCTTCTATTATTTAGTTAAAATGCTGTTTTCTTCGCCAATTTTTTTTGAATAATGGGTCAACCCTGTGGTTTTTTAGTAATTTCGTTATTTCTGTCCGATTTAGGGCGTTTCATCCCCACCACTGCTATTTTCAGTAACTTTGATAATTCATATCTCATAAACTGGACGGACAAAAATTATGAAAAAATTCAGAAAAATGTAAAAGAATATGATCTTCGATGAGACATCAAAAAAATAAGGAGTTAATCATGATTTTCAATTACCCGGAAAATTCTCAGTAAAAAACAATCATAAAAAAGGTAATTTAAGTTCAATAGTCGTGGAGTTTCAATGAAAATTTTAGGTGAAAAGTTTTTGAATTTTCTTGGAAATTTATGGAGATAAATGGAGTTACTTGAAGTTTGGAATCTGCAAATTTTCATGGGGGTCCCTATATTCAATTTCCCCATCCTCAAAAACTCCCGTAAAATGATGGATGGAATGAATAAAAAAATACAATATTTTTCTTGGAATTATTTTTTTTTTTTTTTCAAGTACTATATTAAAAATTTACATTCAAATTGACCATCAATTACGCACAATTGTTTCACCCCAATTTTTTTTTTTTAATTTTTTCTTTTTGGGCAAAATACGAATTATAAATTCCCCCACTCTCCACTTTTAACAGAAACGTAGACCAACTAAATTTTCCTCTTGGACACATATAATCTTGATTTACGTAGGAGATATAAAATACCCTTTCTCTGACCCGAGTATCAACAAATTAGTTGAAATAACGAAGCCCGCTCGCCACTGGATTTTCACCATCTGTTTGTCTGCTTTATTACCAGAACCAGAATAATCCGATGGAAAGAAAATTAAACGATGGAGGAAAGAAAAAAAGAAATTCAATGAAAATTAAAACGTTTAATAAAATTTAAAAAATAAATTTAAAAAAAAATGAAAGTTTTTCATTACAAAAAGACAGAAAAATGTTTATTATTCATTAGGAAAAGATTTTTTTTTTATTAAAAAAAAATTGAAAATTACGAAATTTAATTTTTTTAAGTGAAATCTTTTTTTTTCTTTTTTTGTAGAAACTTTCTTTCATCATGGATATTTTAAGAAAAAAGCCATAATTGTCAGTTTTAATAATTTAATTAATCTTCTGAAGCTTTTCCCTTACTTTCATCACCCTGCTCGTTACCCAAACTGCGTAGGTGGGGAATAACTAAGTATCACCCAAAGAGAAAAAGGTCACCATGGGCCACACCTGTGACCGTAAAAGCCATCCAAGCCACACCATTAAATATTCAAAAAAAAAGTCCTAAGCAATATTTTCACCATTTCTTTTTCTTTTTTTTTTTTTAAACTTTATATTCTCCCTGAAATTTTCTTCACTTCTATGGTAATATATACTTTATTAATATCGTATTTTCTGTGGGAGTTTTTTTCCTCGTTTTTCGGTTGAAAGAGAAAAATTAGGGGAAAGACGAGGAAAATGGGAATTTCAATAAAACGGAGATAGATTTTTTTTTTCAATGATTTTATGGAAAAGATTGGGAAATTTTCGGGCGGAAAATTTGTGGCAAAAATAATTTCTTTGAATTTTTTTAAAATTTTCATTTTTTTTGTGTAAAAGTGGAGTTTTTGAGGAAATTGAAAAAATCACTTCCGGCACGTGCTTTCAACTGCAAATTTCCTCAGCTTTTCAATAGAATCATCGAAAATATTCCATCTCAAATATTCCCCCCCCCTTTTTTTAACCCATTTCCTGAAATTTTCTCATGTAAAAGAAATCATTAATTCCCAAGATTTTTGCATTAACTTTGCTTTTAAAAAAGTGATTAAAGAAGCGATTATTCTTGATAATTTAATTGAAAAGCTGCAGAAAATTAAAGGTGAAACGAATGTGTGAAAAATAATTTTTTCTAATTTTTAAAAAACTTTAATTTTTTTGCAAAAAAATGAAGTTTTCAAAAAAAATCTGAAAAATTAATTCTGGCACGTGTTTTTCACCGCAAATTTTCTCAGCTTCCCGATAAAATCATCGGAAAAATTCTATCCTAACTATTCAACCCCCCCCCCCCCCCCCCCCACCAATTTCCTGAAATTTCCTCATGTGAAAAAATAAATTTATACACGAGATTTTTGCGGTGAATTCAACGTTAACTTTGCTAAGAAGAAAAAAAAAAAAAAAAAAAAAAAAGTAAAGAAGAGAAATTGTAAGACGAGAGATAAAGAAAAAGATAAGAAAAAAAAGATCGAAACTGCGAAAAAGCCACGGGGATTTGGTGAACCCCAGGCGGGTCTCTCTAACTCTGAACCAAGTGACGCCTTGCTTGTGCTAGTTCCATGGGAATCCTCGAGTGTGCACGTACACGCTTCTTTCTCACCTCTATATTCTTTTCTCCACCTCTCCCCACTCCCACCCCCTCCTCTTTTCCTCATCCTCCGCGTTTTTTTTTTATTCTCTTTACCCCGGAGTGCGTAAGAAAGAGATGAGTAAATATTCGAGGGGAATGGCTCTCCAGTTTGCCGTCAAAATTTCAAGTTATGAGATGAACATATTGAATAAAAGGATCTCGAAAAGAGAAAATGCCATTTTTCACCTCAATTCTTTCGTGAATTTTCCACGAAATAAAGTCAACTAAATCTCATTTTTCTTGGAGAATTATTTTTAGAAAAAATTTCATCTGCAAATGAGATGTGAAAAAATTATGAAATTAAAAATACAAGATATTTGGCGATTTTTAATTTTTTTTTATTAGCAAATCAATTATTTGGAAAATAAAAAATATGTGAATGTAGAAAATTCAAAAAACTATAAGTCCGAATTTTTTTAATATTTTTTTTATAATAATTTATTTGTTTAAAAAATTGGGAAAATTAGTCAGAAAAATTTAACATCAAACATTAATAAGAATAATAATAATATTTCTAAAATCGATTGTCTATCACTCTGAGGAATAATTGCATTATGAAGACTGCCTTTTTAATGATTTCGCGAAAAAGAAGAGACCCGAAAAATTACTGAAAAAATTATGAAACTGAAAATAGAAGACATTTGACAAATTTTCAATTTCTTTTTTTAATCGAAAAAATGATTATTTGAAAATAGAAAAATCTGCACACATATATACATACATATATCCTCTATAGAAGATGTGAAAAACCATGAAAACAAATTTTCTAAATATTTTTTGCAATAAAATTTGATTTATGAAAAAATTGCAAAAAATTGTCAAAAAATTAAAAATTGATTTTAAAAAAAAAATTATTTCGAAAATCGATTATCTATTATTCTGAAGAATAACTGCATTATGAAGACTACCATCGTAATGATGAAGGCAAAAGAAAATTTAACATCTTCCTCTCTTTATCTTTCTCCTCCCTTTTTTCCTCCTCCTCCCCCCCCCCCCGTTTTTTTATTCCCATTCTTTACTTTATTCTTCTAGCAGTGACTGCCGTTGAAAATTGATTAATCAAAGCCCCAACGCCTTCTTGCGAATACCTCGTTATACCTTCAGTAGGCCTTGGACCCCAGAAGGTAATTGGACGAAGGCATCAGTGCGGCTAATTACACTCAGTCTCGAAGAACTGAGGAAATTGAAGGCAAAAAAAAAAAGGAAAAAAAGTGCATTAAAAAATGTACAATATTTTATCTCTGAAAAAAGTGAGATAATGAAAAAATTTCAAAGATAAAAGCAAACGAGATTAACGACTGCAGATAAATTTGCTTTTGAAATTTGCAAAAAAAAAAAAGGCCAGGAAATTATGTGCAAATATATATATATTTTGAAAATCTCTCCATTTTTCGCTGCAAACAAACGTAAATGCACTTGAATGATAAATGAACTTTGCAGTAAAGCAAAATATAAAGTTCAGAGGAGAAAATAAAGATTTTCTCTTTTTATCATAAAAAAGAATAAAAGGAAAAAAAAAATTGAATTTTATTCGAGTTGAGGATAAATTTTGTAATGAATATCATGGAGACAGGGAAAGACGAACGTCAGTTCTACGTGCAATGGCTTGAGGGCTTCGATGGAGAGGGAAAAAGAGGGAAAAAGGGGAGGAGGAGAGGGGGAGTGAGAGAGAGAGTGGAAGAAAAAGGAGGAGATTGGAATTGAAGAGTACGACAAAGGGAAAAAGGAAAAGATGGCCTGGAGGAACGGCATAAATTGAAAGACGTTTCCAAGTTGTCAACCAACACAGTTCCTCTCGCCCCCAAGTCCTCTCACTATTTCTTTTTTCTTTACAGGATTTTTCTTTTTTTTTTTCCCTTTTTTTTTTGCTTTATTTCTTTAACGTAGCATTCCCCATCGTGACAAAACCACAATTGCCCTAGACCATATCAGATTTGCTATCGTTACTCATTTATTTATTCAAAAGATTTCTATGTACATACATATATATGTCTTTTTCTTTATTTTCATGGGAATTTCATCAAAAATTCTATGAATAAGAATTTTTCGGGATTTCAATGGGTTTAAAAGTTTAACTTTTAGGATTTGAAGTTTGTGGTTTTAAGTTTAATTCTTTTCTTTGGTGATAATGAAGAGAAAAATCGGGTTTTTGGTGAAGGATTTAAGGTGGTGTTCTAGACTTCATTTGATAAAATAGGGAAAAATTAAGATTTTTTAGGTTTCTTTTCAATTTAAATAGTGGGTCAACCCTGTGGTTTTTTTTAGTAATTTCGTTATTTCCGTACGATTAAGGGCGTTTCATCCCCCCCCCCCCCACACCGGTATTTTCAGTAACTTTGATAATTCATCAGAGATCGGCAAAAAAAAATTCGCATTTTTAATTTTTTAATTTTTTTTATTTCTTAATTACTTTCTCAATGAAAAATTTGGATTTTTAAATTTTTCATTAGTTTGAAAATTAATTTTTTTTTTTTTAACAATTTTAATTACTATTGTAATTAAAAATTTGACTGATGAAATTTTATAATTCTTTTTCTTATTCGAAATTTTGATTATTTCTTACTTATTAATTGATTGGAATAATTAATTTTATAATAAAATCAACGCTACTATGTTTAATCTTCCCAAATATAACCGTCTTTCAGACAAAAATTTTGAGTTGAGAGTGTTAACTAAATGTAACACAAATAAGAACTTATAATTTGATCCAATCTAAATAACGCTGATATGACATTTATAATTCAATTTAACTAATAAAAATGTTAATAAGTTTAATAAAGAAAATAATTATGAAATTCCATCAGTCAAATTTTAAATTACAATAATAATCAAAATTGTTAAAAAAAAAATTAATTTTCAAACTAATGAAAAATTTAAAAATCCAAATTTTTCATTAAGAAAGTAATTAAAATTTTTTCGATGGAAATTACAGAAATAAAAAAAATTAAAGCGAATTTTTTTTGCCGATCTCTGTAATTCATATCTGATAAACTGGAGGACAAAAATCATGAAAAATTTCAGAAAAATGTAAAAAAAATATCATCTTTGATACGAGCATCAAAGAAAAAAAATAAGGGGTTAACTCTCCTCGACTTCACTGGAATACTACCTTAAGCGCCTACTCCAACGAAATTTCCCTATTTTTTAATCCACAATCCTCATATTTCTCTATCTGTTCAAAAAACGCTTACGCGAGATTAAAACAAAAATCCGAATAACTGGGAGCACTAAAAAAAAAAAAAAAAAAGCAAAAGTCGAGCATAAAAATTCATGAAATTTTCATCACAAAAATTACCCAAGGGAGAATGAGATAGTTCACTCGTTAAAAAACCCTCTTTCCCCTCAAATTTACCTCTTTTTTTCCTTCAATTTTCTCTTCAGAATTTTCCATTTACTACAAATTCGTTTGCAACGAGGGAATTTATGACTGACGAAAAGTTTCGAGAGTTGAATAGTTATAAAAAAAAAAAGGAGAGAAAAAAATAGCGAAAGAGGGGGCAAAAAAATATCGTTTCTGTTCCCAATGACGATATCAGGGATTGAAATGGCGTCTAAAACGACCACAGCTCTCGTGGGACAAGTTTTCCTCGAGTCCTTCACTCCATTTTCAACGCTCAGGAAAAATCATTTCTCTAGTTCATTTTTTTTTTTTTTTTTTTTTTTTTCACTCGTGTAAAAGAAATTTTGCACCAAGTGGGCGTCATATATCGTTCAGAATGTGGATACAGTGAATAATTTAACAGTTGGCTTGGTATAGGGGCACTTCAGCATTCGACTTTTCACGTCTTATCAAGTTGGCATTTGTGTAAGAGAAAATAAAAAGAGAGAGAAAGAGAGTAAAGGCAATTCTCATAATGGCTGATTTCTTTCTTTTTTTCCCGCCTCCGAGTTCAAATCAATATTGTGACTGCCTCGCTTTTTTTTCCCCACTTCTTTCAACGGACAAACAAGAGGAACTTTTGTACCAGTAGTTTCGTGAGTGATTTCTCAAGAGGAAATGAAAAAAAAAAACATATTTTTTTTTGGAGGAAAAGGGGGGGAGGCTAAGAGAAATGAGTGAAGTTTTTACATCAGAAGTCAGTAATAAATTTCATTTTCTTAATCCTCTTTATTATTAAAAAGAAGGAAAAACCGGGGCAAAATGGACCAGCAGATTGAAAACATTTGAGATTTTTTTTGAGTGTGAAGGAGCCTTCGAAAAAATTTGAAAAAATTCAGCAACAATGTTTATATATTGGAGCATCTTGTCAAATTTTTTCAGATTTTTCCATCAAGTCCTTCATTAAAAAAAAATTCGATAGGAAAATGTCTGTAAAGACCCTTTTTGTAGAATTGAAAAAAAATCTACGAAAAAAGGTGGAAAAAAACAATTTTCTATTTTCTCGCAATTCAAAAATAATTCTGAAAAACTGAGTGAAAAATTCATTATTTTTCCGTCGAATTTCTTTTTCGATTAAAAAAGTTCAGTGAATTGGAAATACGTTATTTATTATTTTCCTCGATATTTAAAAAAAAAAATATTTTTTTCCATATTCCTTTAATCCAGTGACTATCGAAAGAACCAGTGGGCACTGGTTGATCCATTGAGAATTCGGTGACGTCAAATCGTTTCATATAGAAAACGCTTTTTTGGTACTGCCTCTGGGCAAACGTACACTGCAATATCAACTTTTACCTTTTCTCTTTCTCTATTTTCTCTCTCTTTTATATATATATATATATACAGTAGCGAAAAACTTTTTGGGATTCGGACGGCTGACAGCTGTCAGGTACCGCTGAATACCGACATTTTATACATGTATATATATATATAGATATTTTTTTTATTTACCCCAATTCTTTTTTTTCCTTCTTTTCTTCCATTCCCTGTCAAAATGTCGGACGTGCTTCTATACGTAAATCTATCGGTTCTTTTTTCCCCACTGATTTTTCAAGTCTTACGCAAAATTTTCTTCCTCTCATATTCACATTTTTATTCACTGGTCAAATTAATTCATTCAATATTGCGCATTTTTCAGTTGAATATCTCAGAAATTTATGGAGATACGCCCTTTTTGCTCTCATCTTCTCTTTGTAAAAAAAAATTCAAGAGCTACAAAAAAGGGCGTATCTCCATTAATTAATTTCCAAGATATTAAAAAAAAATGAAAAAAAAATCTCGACTTAAATAATAAAAATTAACACAAATTTGAGATTTAGAAGGAAAAAAATTTGAATAAATAAATTCGTTTAAAAAAAATATAAAAAAAATTTGCAGTCATAATTTATTGAATTTTCTGTGTTTACATATTTTTAAATTTTTTAATTATTCATTTATTAAAAAAAAAAACATTAAAAATTGTAAGATTTCGCCAAGTACGCATTTATTGCTCTTCTAAATATATCCCTTCTAAAAAACAGCATCTAGCTATACTATAGTGATACTATATCATCATATTATAAAAAGACAATTGACAAAACATTAAAATTTTAATCTCAAATAATTTTTTTATTTTTACTGATCTGTTTAGATTTCTCAAGAAAATGTCTCAAATAATTCAATGAATTTTTCATTTATTTCATATCGATTGATTTTTTCTTCATCTCATCTCCTAAATTTTTTAATGGAAAAATAGTTGATGCTGTCTGTTTTGTGTTTTACCATAGTCTTCCATTTAAATGTACGAAGAAAAGGTACAGAGGGGGGGGGGGGGGAGGGGGGTTTAGAATGAACCAACGTAAATTAAATGCCACGTACCATTGAGAAATAGTTTGCGGTGGTATAAACATAGCGGAGAATAGTTTGGATGGGATGAAGGTGGTGGAAGAGAAAAGGTGGCGGAGAAGAGGGTGGATAAAGTGCATATATGTATGTATGTGTGTGTATATATCTCTCTCTCTTTCTCTTTATGTGTTTGTGTATGGGTGAGCTTGAATTACGGCCACAGGGGGGTCGTTACCAGGCACAAGGAGCCCGCAAAAGTAATGAGCCCCTAATTGCAACTGCCGCGTTAGGCGAATTTGCGTCGCGGGTTAACTACCCTAACCTTGTTTGTACCTTCTGTATTATGTTTTAAAAACATGTAATTTATTTATTATTCCATCACTATCGTTCATCAAAGTGTTAACAATAGCGCTGCTGAAGCATCATTGTTCTTCGGCCAATAATCCATAGGAAAGAGGAGGGGGGGGGGGCGATGTGAAACTAAAAACTGACTGTTAAGTGAAGCGTAATTACTTATTTAAATAAATTAAACTCATTAATTCACTTCTATATAATTGTTTATTACGAGCGACTGATATTAACAATTGTATCCCAATTATTTTGGCACTCTTGAAAACGCGTCTGACTCTTCTCGAAGCCGGTTCCTCAGTGCGTTGGACCCGCGTGTCTCCCACCGCGAGGCTCCGAGTCGTTCACGTGATTTACCACGTTGAATTCGCAATTTTAAATATTACTTTCGCTACATAAGTTTACCGTCATTTTACCGGTAACTTACACGTAACTGACCAAAGCTGAATTACTGACGGTTTTTCGTCAGGAATAAACTGACCAAATCTTGCGTCAGAGAAAATGACACATTATTCAAATTACAGCCAGTTTACATCTATATAGCTGAATTTAATTTTTTTTCTCTGTTATCTCATTTTGGAGAGGAAAATTCACACGAAATATTGGCATTCACTCCATTGCATTACATAATACAAATTTCATTGAAATTTAATGCTCGATATTTTTCATTCCTTTTGAAGCTTCATGCGTCTCAATAAAAAAAAAAGAAAAGTTAGACAAAAATGACCGATAAAGTGACTGAAATAAAAAATTACCGTCAATTTTCATCTATATAGATGATTTTACATCATAAAACATAATTACTGAGGATAAAAAAAAATTACCGTCAGTTTCCAACAGGAATTACAGATCAGGTCAGAAATGGTCGGGAAATCGTAATTTTACTACTGACCTGATAAATCCAAAAAATGACGGTAATTTTACGTCTCTAGCTGTGCTTCAATCTTGGACAATTGTTCAAAGATAAATCCCAGTGGATCTTCAGCGAATTTCATGGGTAATAATTTTAGAAAAAATCAAAAAAAAAAAAAAAAAATGATGAATAAAAAATGAGAAGGCGGCCTCTCTCGTAACGGTCCGGAAAATTAAGCATTGCCTAACGCTGAAAAAAATAAGAGGACGAAAAAAAAAAAAGAAGGTAAAAAGAAAAATGAAAAGGAGCTACTGCGAAAGATATATATCCACCCGTGGGATATCGCGTGCAGCTTTAATCAAGAAATTTTGGCGTCACGTGACGCAAACGCGCGCCATTTCGAGGGTGAATTACGGCCCTCTTGTTATAGCCCCCTTATAATACCACACTATGGTCGTAGTAAAAGCCTGGGACAAGACGGGAGAAAGAGTGTGAGAGAGAGAGAGATAGAGAGAGGAAGAAGGATCTATCTCGTTACGAAACTAATATTTTACGCGTTTGATTAATTTGCAATTTAGAAATTTTTCATTAGCCCGTGTCACTCTGCGGGAATATGGAAATAAATCATTAATCAGGGGTAATAATAGTTGAGTTGTTTAATCGTTTGGTTTCGTTGAATATTTGAGAGAAAAAATATATTAAGAAGGATTTTTAGGTTTGTTTCCAATTAATTGCTGATAATTCGGGAGAAATGCGCTTTAATTTACCCGAAAAAAGTGATTAAACTATTCGAAAGTCATATCTTCAGCCTGTGAATATAATTTTTTTTTCTCGATTTTTTTTTACATTAATCTCCTATTACATGCATGAGACAGAGAAAGAGGCAGATAGTTACGACTACCTTCTAATTAAAATATCTCAATAACTATACGGTGAATTGAATATTTTTTTCTTCTATTATTCAGTTAAAATGCTGTTCTCTTCGCCAATTGTTTTTAAATAATGGGTCAACCCTGTGGTTTTTTAGTAATTTCGTTATTTCTGTCCGATTTAGAGCGTTTCATCCCCATCATTGCTATCTTCAGTATCTCAAATATTAAAATAAAACTGATTTTTGTAATATATATGGGCAAAGGAAGGTTGCTGGAGTTTGATTTGAGAAAATTTCGAAAAAATTTTCAAAAATTTCAAAAATTTGAAAAAATTCAGAAAATTTTTTAAAAAATTCAGAAAAACTTGAAAAAAATCTCAAATATTAAAATAAAACTGATTTTTTTTTTTTTTTTTTTTTTTTGATAATTCATATTTCATAAACTGGACGGACAAAAATTATGAAAAAATTCAGAAAAATGTAAAAAAATATCATTAATCAGACACAATAATACTTGAGTTGCTAAATAATTTAATTTCGTTGGATAAAAATTGATTTATTCAAAAATTAGAGTTTTGAGAGTATTTTCCATCTTCCTTAGCTCGGGAGAGTGGGGCAAAATGGAACGGTTAGAGATAGATTTTTTTTGATGATTCTATTGAAAAGCTGAGAAAATTTTAGCCGGAAAACGAGTGTCAGATGTTTTTTTCCGATTTTTTTGAGAATTCGATATTTTTCGGCTTTTTTGAGGAGTGAAAACCTTTTCTTTTTTGAAAATTTTCAGTTTTTTGCAAATATTTCTGGTTTTATTGGTCGTAGCAATTCGGGGCTGGTCTCAAATGAAAAGTGAGCTCATTTCCCATCGATTCATGGGGTTTTAAATCCAAAAATATCAATTTTTACGATAGTTATAGGCCAAAAACGGTTTCACAAAGCTGTTTCACAAAAATGCCCATGAATACCTTAAAAATCGATATTTTCAAATTGAAAACCCTATGAATCGATGGCAATCGATCTCACCTTTCACCTCCCATCGGAATTTTTACGCTACGACGAATAGAACCGAAGATATTCTCAAAAAACTAAAAATTTTCAAAAAAGGAACGGTTCTACAGCTCAAAAATACTCAAAAAAGTCAAAATCGCCAAAAATTCAAAAAAATCAATTCCGCCACCTTTTTCTCGCATAAAATCTCCTCATCTTCCCAATGAAATCATCAAAAACAATCTATCCCCAATATTCCTATTAATTTCAAGAGTTTTCAATAATATTGCCTAAAAATTTAAATATGTCCATTTTACCCTATTAAAAAAAATTGCATTAACTCAAAAAAAAATAATAGCTTTCAACTTCAGTTTCTCCGTAAATATCCGAGCAGTATTACCCCAAAACACATTAAATATAACCACGTGTTAACCATTTGAGGTACCATGAAATAAAAAAAAATGTACAAGCCATAATTACATTTTAATTTGTTCCCAAGAAGTCCCAGAAACTCTCCAAGTCATAAATATTTTACATGTTTTTGAGGTGGAAAAATGAAAAGAAGTGAGGTCATTAAATAATAAACTATTTTCCCTTGCCCCCTTCAATAATTCTATTTTGCGTTATAAAAATACAATAGGATGACAATGGGTTTGTGACCCAGTTTGTGGTTGTATTTGTGCGTCAATCGAGTGTCAAGTTGAATCGACGCAGAAGCGAGTGAACGGGAAATTGGCCGATCATTGTCATATATATAAATATATATATATATAAATTGTTATCAAATATATGCTATACCACTTCTAGCGTCAAGTGTTATATGGATGAAAGTGGGCTTGTACTGCAAAATCGTATCACATATTCAGCCAATCAGTGATATCAGTTTTCATCTGTGTACAAAATGATTGGAGGCTTTTTACTCGTGTCATACCTTATTTACCGCCTCGTTCAACTGTCATCGATTCGTGGAGGGGGGATTTCGTTATTTGTTGTAAATAAATTTATTGGGAATTATATGAAATGTGTCTGGTTGATGATAATAAATCTATTATTTTTATCCTTCTTTTAATTTTTGTCAGTGACAATTTCTCGCGTTTTATTGATTCATGAAAAACTGATTGATTTTGAGTGAAGAATTAATTAGGGGAAAATGGATATTTTGATGGAACGGTTAAATATAGAGATTTCTTGATGATTCCATTGGAAAGCTGAGGAAATTTAACAAGGAAAACATGCATTAAAATCATTTTTTGGGAATTTTTGGGAAATTTGTCTTTTTTGGTCCAGATTTTTTAAAATTGAAAAAATTGACGTTTTTGAGTATATCTCCGGTTCTATAGGTCGTAGCGATTTGGGGTCGATCTTGAATGAAAGGTGAGCTCATTTGCCATCGATTTATGTAGTTTGCCTTTTTTTTTCATCAATTTTTCAAGTACTTATAGCCCATATTCTGAAAATGAGAGTTTTTCTCTATGTATTTTTAAAAAAATGATAATTTGTTCTTTTAGAACTATATGAATCGATGGAAAATGAGCTCACCGTTCATTTGAGATCAACCCCAGATCACTACGACCAATGAAACCGGAGAAATCCTCAAAAAAGTGAATTTTTTCAGATTTTGATAAATCTGGACCAAAAAATCGAATTTTTGAAATTTGAAAAAAAAATCAATTCTAGCACATGATTTCCATCGTAAATTTCCTCAGGATTCCAATGGAATCATCAGAAGAAACCTATCTCCAATATTTCCATTGATTTCGAGCGATTTTCATAATTAAAAACATAAAAATTAAGATTTTCTATTGAATTTATAGGAAAAAAATGGAGCAAAATGTTTTTTTCAAGGATGAATGCCTTTTCATAAAAATCTGAAAAAATTCACCAACAATGTAGACATTTTCGAGCACATTCCTGAATTTTTTCAGAATTTTTCATCACCTCCTTCACTCCGAAAAAAATTCCTAAATAATTTTTCCCTACTCTCCCCTATTTGTGATTAATTCACATCTTCAATAATGCTGCATTTTTTTTCAATAACTCAAAACCAAAAAAAAAAAACCAAAAAAGCATTAAATCTCATTTTTCCAGAAAAAAGAAAAACGTTAAAAAAATTGGGTGCGAACTGTGATTACGAATTGCGATTCTCCTGGGTTTTACGAGCACCTCATGGTACACATCTAGTGCAATGGGGGAGGATTCACTCTCTCCCATTTGGAAATCGAACTGTGCTAGAGTACGTGCAGCATACGAATATACCGGCGTGGAAATAAATAAATGCCACCGTTCAGAATCGGTGAAGTCTGGAGCATCGTACGAAAAAAAAAAAAAAAGAAAAAAAATTGAAAAATATGGGAGAAATAGGGGAAAAAAAATTTGAGAGACGGAGAAAACTGGAGGGAGGGGAAAGGGGGGTGGAGGGGGGGGGGGGGGTGGTACTTTTGCACAGGGCCGTAACCGTGTATTTCAACTTTAGAGTCGACACTCCATGGGCCAACGTTTCGTATTGATTTCGCCCCTGGGCACTGAGTACATAATTGCTGCCATTTTGTGCATCAACCAACGGATTTTTTAGCTTCCTTTTTTTTTTCTAACTCTATTTGATCTACTCGAGGGTTTTATTTTTCTTTCCGCCCTCCTGCCTCCCACTGGGCTCAATCTGTGGAAGAGTTTTATAAATATTTCTATTGAGAGGAGGGGGGGGGGGGGGGAGGGGGGATGGGAGAGTACAATGTATTTTTGAAATCCATTGAAATTGATTTCCGGTTGAAAGAGGAAATTGTCTTTATTTTATTCTTTTTTCTTCTGTTATTTTTGTGTGTATTTGTTTTTTTAGGATCTGAAGATAATGTAATTTTATATATATTTTCTTGGAGATACTAGAATTTTTTTTGGGCTTGTTTCGATGTCAGTGGTTTTTCATTATTCAAAAGTTTCCGCTGAAAATATCTTGGAGATAACGGTGAAATTGTTGACCTATTTTAGTTAATTTAACCGCTTATTCGACTTTTAAATGAGGATACCATTGTTTCTAGTGTTTTTCACTTTTATTAGCACGATTTCACCGAAAAAATCGACTTCCTCCAAATTAAAAATTGAAAATTCTGAAAATAATTGACATGCATCGGTCGTTTTTCCAGAGATAATCCCATTTGTTCCTATAAATCCCTTAATTTTTTGAATTAAGGTGGTATCCCATCGAACTCGAGTACAGTTAACTTTTATTTTTTTTTATGTCACATCAAAGATGATATTTTTTTACATTTTTCTGAATTTTTTCATAATTTTTGTCCGTCCACTTTATGAGATATGAATTATCAAAGTTACTGAAAATACCGATGGTGGGGATGAAACGCCCTAAATCGGACAGAAATAACGAAATTACTAAAAAAAACCACAGGGTTGACCCATTATTTAAAAACAATTGGCGAATAGAACAGCATTTTAACTAAATAATAGAAGAAAAAAATATTCAATTCACCGTATAGTTATTGAGAAATTTTAATTAGAAGGTAGTCGTAACTATTTGCCTCTCTCTCTGTCTCATGCATTTGATGGGAAATTGATGTAAAAAAAATTCGAGAAAAAAAATTATATTCACAGGCTGAAGATATGACTTTCGAATAGTTTAATCACTTTTTCCGAGTAAATTAAAGCACATTTTCCCCGAATTAACAGCAATTAATTGGAAAATAACCTACAAATCCTCATTTTTTCCTGTTTTATCGACCGTACTCGACAACTCCCTTAACTCAAAAAATAATAAAAAAGCATCAATTCCTTCTTTCATCTTAAAAATTCCACCAAAAACGAAAAAAAAAATCAATTTTCCCAAAAATAAAAAGGAATAAAAATCTGACGATAATTGACACGCATCCCCAGTATATTCCACAAATAATCTCATTTGTTCCCATAAACCCAATGATTTTCTGAATAGAAATAAAAATTCCACTTATCTCTTTATTCCTCTAAATCGGAAAAAGTTTCAACAACTTGTGGTGTAGGAAACGGGTAGGGCGAAAAGGGGAAAGTGGGGGGGGGGGGGGGGGGGGGGGGGGGCTGAACGAAATCAGAAAGTGGAAAAGGTAAGAACGTAAGAAGACGGGCTTCGGACTTTGTGGATTGGCGAGAGAGACGATATTCTCCACTCGATTTCGCGTCTCAGTTTGCCTCTTCTTCCCTTCCCCCCCCCCCCCCTTCTTTCCCCGTCACTTATACACTCCGCCCTTATCCTCTCTCCTCTCACATACATCCTCCCAAACACATACAAAATCCCCCCAGGGGATTTTACTCACGGATACTCGAGGATTAAAAGCCCGCAGGGTTCACTGACTTTTCTCTCAGATTGTAAAGCTTCCATTAAAGATTCGTTTATTTGTGTACAAAAGAAGTGAGAAAAAAAAATAAATAAATTAACGATCTTGACCAATTTTTAGAAAATAAAAAAAAAAATTGATTAAAAAAAATTAAAAATGAAATGAATGAAAAAATAAAAAATGACCCGCTACGAAGTCAATTTTAAATCAAGTGAAGTCATTGAAATCAATGAAGTCAGATGACTTCAACCTTTTTGAAATCACTGAAGTCAAATGATTTCATTTTTTTTCAAATCAATTCTGAAATCATTGAAGTCACTAAAATTAGTGGTCTTTGCCACTATTATATTTTGGATGAAAGTACAAATTATTTGAAATTAGAGCCAATGAGTGTACATGGGTACATGGATATTGAACAATATCGAAAAACTATTTCCCCTACTGTGATAACTGAGAGTGGGATTTAAAACTACCTAATAATATTTTTAAGGCTGTTAAAAAATATTTCCAATGAAAAACATCTAAATATTGTAATATGTCAATTTATATAAAAAGTTTTTGTTTCAATATGATAAAAATCCGTTATCCCACCATCTTCTATTCGTTAAATTTTATTTATCGTGACTTCAATGACTCCATTCTATTTGAAGTCACTGACTACAAATTGATGAAGTCATTGGCAATCGATTGCAGTCATGAAGTCACGTTAATCAGCGCTTGAAGTCATTGAAATCACATTTTTTCTGAAGTCATTGAAATCAGACACTGAATTCGCGTGAAGTCGACTTTATTTTGAAGTCATGGTGTCACTCAATCCTCGAGTAATTCCTCGATTTATCTCATTAGTGAGATAAATGAATTTTTCGGATTTTTCCCATTGAGCACCCCCTCCCCCCTCTCCCACTCTCTCCTCACCACTCTCGAGAAAATTTTAAAAATTCATTCTCAAATGGAAATAAACGGAGATGAAAATAAATGTATGCCTCGCAGTATCGATATCTGTGTCCCGTTGAATTTATAGCTGTACGGATAAATAACGCCAACTGCTTCTCCCGATTCACGGCCTATCTTTATCGTACGCGCCCTCCATACTTGATTTATGCTTCTCAAAAAAAAAAAAAAAGGTGCATGCAGAGAAAATAAAATGGGGAGAAAAAAAAAGTTGAATGAACATTATAATGTAAAAGTGGAGAAAATGAGATTTTTTTTTGTTGGCTTTTTTATAATAATAAATTTGTGGTTTTTTCTTTACTGATTTTTCAGAGTGCGCGTTTCCAGTGAGATGGGAGGGCACGTGGTTCCAGAGTGGGGTACGACAGCCAATTCTTATATCAAAGAATATATTGTCGAGCAAGGGAAGGTGTTTGAGGAACGAGGGAGACAAATTTTTAGTCGTGGACGAGTAAGTAAAATTTAAAATTTCAATAAAATGATCGAAATTTTTTTTTTTCGTGTTACGGAGTTTATGGAAAAATCTATAAAAATTCGAGAAAATGCCCTAATATGTTACTATTTTCGTGGAATTTTTCAAAAAAAATTTCATAGACGCCTTTACCCTCAAAAAAATCACATTTTTCATTTGTTTCATTAATAAATTAAGCATTTTAATAAATTAATAATTTTTTTTCTCAATGGAAAAATTCACAAAAAAATCTGAAAAAATTTGAGGAAATTCCCCAATATGTCTCTATTTTCGTGGAATTTTTCCCAGTTTTCCCATTGACGCCTTTACCCTCTAAAATAACACATTTTTCATTTATTTCACCAACGAATTGAGTAATAATTTTTTTCTAAATAAAAGAGTGCCTAAAAAAATCTGAAAAAATTTGGAAAAATGCTCCAAAATGTCCCCATTCTTGTTCAATTTTTTCAAATTTTTAAAAACACGCTTTCCCCCTAAAAAAAATCAGACTTCTCATTTATTCCATTAACGAATTGAGTCATAATTTTTTTTCTAAATCAAAGAGTTCCCAAAAAAATCTGAAAAAATTTGGGAAAATGCTCCAAAATGTCCCAATTTTTGTGTAATTTTTTTAAATCCCTTCATAAAGGCCTTATCTAAAAAAATAACCAATTTTCCCCCTGAATTTCACTCGCCCCTCATGACTCCAAGAATACCCTAAAATCAATCCTCTCCACCGGGAAAACTATCGAGCCTCTCCAAAATTAGCATTGCCCACCGAAAAAAAAGCCATTCACTTCTTTATCAGAGGTTTCGTACTATTCTCGGATTTGTCATTCAACTCTAGAGAGAGAGAGAGAGAGAAAGAGAGAAAAGCGGCATTGATCTGCCAGAGATTGGTTGCAGTGGCAGTGTGCCGCCCAGGGAGAGTCAGAAGTTTCTGTAGACGCGAATAGTTTGTCCTGTGTGGCGGCCCTCGAGCGTATTCCACCAGACGGACTGATTAAAAACAGGAATCAAGCATCGGACTCCACCGCCCCCACAATTTTTTTCCTTCTTTCGTAGAGCGCTCCTTTTTTTTTTTTTTTTTTTACCATTCACCTCTCCTTCTTTGTCTCGAAACTACTTCCTTTTCTATTTCCAACGAACTCTTATTCACCATTTTCTCATTCACCGAAAGGAAAAAGGAGTGAAAAGGTGGAAAAAAAAAGGGAAATGTGTAAGCCTCCTTGCCTTTTCAAACGTCGTTTCGTATCCTCGACACACAGGAATGGCAAAGGAAAAAGCCCTCAGGTGCAATCTACTCTGTTCCCCTTTTTTTTTTAATCCACCTGATTTTCTTTTTCTTTAATTTTTCCACACACCTTCATTATTCAGCTCTTCTTTTAATTTAATCATGAGAATTTTTATTCATGCATTCAATTTAACCCCTTATTTTTTTGATGCTGTATCAAAAATGATATATTTTACATTTTTCAGAATTTTTTCATAATTTTTGACCGTCCAGTTTATGAGATATGAATTATCGAAGTTACTGAAAATACCAATGGTGGTGATAAAACCAGAGATCGGCTAAAGAAATTCGCATTTTTAATTTTTTAATTTTTTTTATTTCTGTAATTTCCATCGAAAAAATTTTAATTACTTTCTTAATGAAAAATTTGGATTTTAAAATTTTTCATTAGTTTGAAAATTAATTTTTTTTCTTTAACAATTTTGATTACTATTGTAATTTAAAATTTGACTGATGGAATTTCATAATTATTTTCTTTATTAAACTTATTAATATTTTTATTAGTTAAATTGAATTATAAATGTCATATAAGCGTCATTTAGATTGGATTAAATTATAAGTTCTTATTTGTTTTACATTTAGTTAACACTCTCAACTCAAAATTTTTGTCTGAAAGACGGTTATATTTGGGAAGATTAAACATAGTAGCGTTGATTTTATTATAAAATTAATTATTCCAATCAATTAATAAGTAAGAAATAATCAAAATTTCGAATAAGAGAAAGAATTATAAAATTTCATCAGTAAAAAATGTTTAATTACAATAGTAATAAAAATTGTTAAAACAAAAAAATTCATTTTCAAACTAATGAAAAATTTAGAAATCCAAATTTTTCATTAAGAAAGTAATTAAAATTTTCTCGATGGAAATTACAGAAATAAAAACAATTAAAAAATTAAAAATGCGAATTTTTGTTTTGCTGATCTCTGGATGAAACGCCATAAATCGGACAGAAATAACGAAATTACTAAAAAACCACAGGGTTGAGCCATTATTTAAAAACAATTGGCGAAGAGAACAGCATTTTAACTAAATAATAGAAGAAAAAAATATTAAATTCACCGTATAGTTATTGAGAAATTTTAATTAAAAGGTAGTCGTAACTATTTGCCTCTCTCTCTGTCCCATACATGTGATAGGAGATTGGTAATGTAAAAAAAATACGAGAAACATAAAAAAGATTGTTTTTGATGATTTCATTGGAAAGCTGAGGAAATTTTAGGCGGGAAACAAGTGCCGGAATTAATTTTTTTGAATTTTTGGTGATTTTGACTTTTTTGAGCATTTCAGAGTCGTAAAATCTTTCCTTTTTATGAAAATTTTCAGTTTTTTGAGAATATCTTCGGTTCCGATGGGAGGTGAAAAGTGATATCATTCGCCATCGATTCATAGGGTTTTTAATTCAAAAATATCGATTTTTGTGGTATTTATGGGCAATTTTGTCAAACAGTTGTGTGAAACAGTTTTTGGTCTATAACTATCCCAAAAATTGATGTTTTTGGATTCAAAACCTCATAAATCGATGGGAAATGAGCTCACCTTTCATTTGAGACTAACCACAAATTTCTACGACCAATAAAACCAGAGATATTTGCAAAAAACTGAAAATTTCCAAAAAAGGAAAGGTTTTTACTCCTCAAAAATTCCGAAAAATATCGAATTCTCAAAAAATTCGGAAAAAAAACATCTGACACTCGTTTTCCGGCTAAAATTTTCTCAGCTTTTCAATAGAATCATCCAAAAAAATCCATCTCTAACCGTTTCATTGCAGTGTCCATTTTGCCCCACTCTCCCCTATGGCTTACGAATAGTTTAATCACTTTTTTCGGGTTAATTAAAGCACATTTTCCCCGAATTATCAGCAATTAATTGAAAACTCACCTACAAATCCTCGTGTTTTCTATTTTATCAACCGTACTCTGGAATACTACCTTAATAAATGTTTTTTAAAATTCTGTTTCAGCAAATCCTGCTACAGATGCGTCGTTATACACGAAAAACATCCGAATGTTCTGCAGTACAAAGAGAGTAAGTTTAATCGATTTTTCATGAATTCTATTCAGAGGTAAAAAAAAAAAAGAGAAAAGGAGGGAGAGTAGAGAAAATGAATCTTTGGTGAATTTGTGTTTACAAAGTTCTCCCCGGGCTTTTCAACTTTTCAATTTGCTCTTTTTCCATATTTATGTTGTGTGCAAAGGCCAGAAAAAAAAAAAAAAAAAGAAAAGGGAGGAATAAAAAGAGCGATAGTTGGACAGTCGAGGACCATTTTCAATTCTGTAAAATCGCTGATGACCCATTTTGCCTCAGCAGTTACAAAGATTCCGATTGAAAAAAAGTGTTTTCATGTGGAAATTTCCCCTCTTTTTTTTTCCCCCTTCAATCCCTTTTGAATTCGGTGGAAAATTTATCTCACACGAATTAATTGATGCAATTCTTCAAGAAAATCCAAGAATTTGCAAAAAAAAATCAAGAAAAACAGCTTTGGAAAATAAAAAAAACTAGAAAAAAAGGAGCCGTGATAAATTAAATGTTTGCATTAGCAGTGTTAATTACCCTCAGGCCTCTGTTCCCCTCTGACACCCAAGAAAATTGGTACTTTTCACCAAAGAACACGAAGTAATACATCTTTTCCGCTTTAATCGTGTCGCATTGCGGCAGAGCATAATTAAATGCCCATTCGTTACTGTATCCAAAACTAAATTCGCCTATCCCCCTTCCCCCCCCCCCCCCCTCTTTCCACACACATAGAGAAGCCCAATGATGAAATACCGAGTGAATTAAAAAATGATTATTCCAGTAAATACTCGATCGAAGCTTTCGACATCAAACGAGAATCGAGAAATTGATCAAAAATACTAAAAAAAATTAAATTAATTATTTCTGGATAAATTGGAAAGAGTTCAGGAAAAAAAGCTTCCATGCAAGAAGCTTTCAAGCAAAAGTACCAAAAAACAAGCAAAAACACAAAGTTTGATGGCAACTTTAATATCCATTATTTATAAAAAAAAATAGAAAAAAAGGAAAAGGGGGAAAATGGTAAATAGAGATGATGAAAAATAGGTGGAATAGAAGAATAATAAAAAAAAAAAAAGATGATAGTACGTGGTTATACGGATACAGGTGGAGTGGACCGCACGTATGGCAAGCCATCAGACCAGTGGACGTTTTCTGCCTCTTGCGAGCTTTTTTCCTCTTTCCCTCCTCTTCTTCCTACTCTTTTACTCTCGTATCTGACACTCGAGGGACTCGAGTGCAATCCAGCTAGCTGCCATCGTATTCCAACGAGTTTCACCCACCACGCATTTTTCAGCGATTTATCAAAGTCGAGAAAGATTATATCTTTTGTTTTTTTCCTCGACTCTTTTTTTTTTTCTCATCTTCATTTTTTTTTTACGATTTTTTGTATTAAATATTTGGTCAGTGCGGCAGTGTTCACAACTGGAGAATCTATCAAGTTCTGAAGGTTTAAAAAAAAAAAATTCAGGGATTATCTGTGGAATTGTTGGATTTATTGTTGGATATCCAAGCAGTTCCGATAATCTATTTTTCCTTTTCAATTTTGGTCACTTTCGATAGAGTCGAATGAGATTTTTTTTAAATTCACTTTACACCATGTTACCGGACACAAATTGACCCAAAAATAATTTTTGAAAAAAATCAAATTAACATTAGAACTCCATAAGCGAGATTCAGTTTCAGTTTCACTGCAACAATTCATGGCTACAGATCTATTTTTTCCTTATATAACTGTATATATTCTTGTTCGACAGAATGTCTATTAATTTTTCAAATCATAAAAAACACCTGTTACCGGACAAATAGCGACGATTAATCCAATTAATTACATGAAAACATTAATGGCGGGAATATTGGTATTTAAAATCCGAGGATCCTCCAATGCCAGTTCTAGATGCTGGAACAGCGTCAGTCAAATTCGGAACAATACTGAATATTTATAATATTATTTAATAACAATTTATTATCGTGGACATTGTTTTAATATCGGTAAAATGTTACGAAATCGGGAATAATTAGAATATTTATGATGACTTAGAAAAAAAAGTAGATCATTTGGAACTACTACTCGGATTTCCTTAAAATTACTTTTAAATTGAATAAATTTTTTGATTCTTAGGAAGAAAATGTCCTTACTTTAAATTCACTTTGTCTAATTCATCCCGAGAAATGATGATAATTTTAAAAACTCCCATTTTTTCAAAACTATTTAATTAATTATGAGAAAATCCTAATTTTAATTAAATTTTCGTTAATTAGCACGAAAAATAAATATAAAATTTATTGCATGATGCATCCTAGATTCTGGAACAGCGTCAGTCAAATTCGCAACAATACTGAATATTTATAATATTATTTAATAACAATTTATCATCGTGGACATTGTTATAATATCGGTAAAATGTTACAAAATCGGAATAATTAGAATATTTATGATAACTTAGAAAAGAAAAGGAAGATCATTTGGACCTTTTCCTTAGATTTCCTTAAAGTCAAGAAGTGAACACAAAAAAACACCCAAAAATTAATATTTATTATTAACAACCTATTTCCTGGGATTAAAAGTGAATTTGCAGAAAAATTGGTCAATTGATCAGAAATTTCACAAAATCATTCAAATTTATATAAAATTTCATTAAAAAAATTTTTTTTGAATTTTAATCTTTAAACTCATTTAGTTAACAAACTACCTTAACTGAACTCTTGCTTTTTTTTTTCTTTTTTTCAGCATATTGTCACCACAAGAACTCACTGGCATCGCTGTGCTCGTATATAACCGGTGACGCTCTCCTCTACTCGATGTTTCGTGAGGAGGCAACTGCAGTGCCTTGTCCATTTCGTGGCCCAATGACATTCACGTACAATCGTGGCCATGGCACTTGCTCGAGTCCACTGAGCAACGTTGACACGTGTACAGACGACAGTAGATTACTCTTCAGGTACCAGGCTTGTCCGGATGTACCTGCTTCAGAGAGTGCAGGTAAGATTAATACAATTCAAATAATTAATAGTGGATTTTGTCATTTTTGCTTCCGAATGGAAGCTATGTGATCATCAAAATTTGCTATTGTAATTTTTTTAATAGAAGATACTTAAAATGATCAAAATAGAGAGAAAATGATATTTTTAGCGAATGTCTGTGTGTGTGTATGTCTGTGTGTGCATAAAAGTCTCAATTACAGCAAAACGGTTTTATAGAAAAATTTCATATTTTGTGGAAAACTTCCTCTCGACAAACTCTATTTTTTAAGCTTCATTTGAAGAGAATCCGATCGATACTTTTTGAGATTTGTCCATTTTTCGAAAATCAGTTTTTAATGGAATTTCTGGAAACTATTAAACTGATGTTATTTATACTCATATATTATCTCGAGAGTTTTATCAGTTAGATGTCTGTCAATTTTGAGCTCATTTGCATGATTAGTTCTCGATTTATTGGCGTTTTAATGAATTTTTCAAAATTTGATATTTTCATGATGGTTTGAAAAAAGTTGTATCACTTCCATTAGAAAGCATATTGCTAAAGTATTAGCAGAAAAAGCTATATCAGTTGCAAAGCAATACTATTATCCACTTTTTATTTTCATGAATGATGATTGAATTGGTTCATTCGAGCTGTTAACAGTTGTATTTTTTTGAGGAAATATGTCATGCAGCATTGATGAAAAAATTAAATCTTCGAAAATTCTGGAAAATCCTAAATTACGAATAAAATCCTGTTTTTTCGATAATTATCAAGGCAAAAGAAGGTTACCAGTCCTCCATTTAAAAAAAATCTCAGAAAATCCTGGAAAATTCAAGAAAATCTTGAAATTGGGGGAAAAAATCCTTGAATTGTCATCAAATTCCCCTTAAAAATCTTGTCATCCCAATTTTTTATTCCCCGCAAGACAAAAAAAAAGTAAAATCTCATTGAAAAAAAAAAACACCGACAAATTGCTGAATAAATTTGCTTTTTTCCCACCCAGAAACTTGTGTCATAGTTTTTTTTTTCATCGGTTTGCTCTCTCTCTCTCTCTCTCTCTCTGTTTTATTTTGTTTCTCGAACATATGTAGAGTGTTGAGTTTGCCTTAAACCCGTATATGGTAAAGTTTTCGTGACAGAGTTCGTACATCGTTATAGTGTGCCAGTGTTCTCTCGAATAACATCGATCCTTTACAATCCTCTCTTCAATGCTCTCTTTCCCTCTTTCTCTCTTTCTCTCTCTCTCTCTTCAGGAATAAGAGAGCAAGAGGAAGTGGGAATAAAGCCCATTTGGAATATTCAAGTTGCCTACAAAGTTTCCGTCAACTGTTTACGTACGTGTCGTGATACTAAATTTGTACGAGCTCAACACTCGAGTTTCATTCTTTGATAATAAAATTTTCATTGAATAAATTAACTCGTAAAGTTTACTGTTTTAATTTATTAATTAGCCATTAATCATTCTGGTATTGTCTACTTTAACGCTAAAATTAATTATTCAATTACTCGAAGAAGATCAGAGTAGCACTCAATTATTCAGAGTTCAATAATTCAACTTTTTTTTGGACTGCATCTCCAAAAATAATTGAATAAAAATATTGGAGATGGGAAAAATTTTGGGAGACACATTTTTTTTTAGAATTAAATTCTGCACAAAAAAAGATGGATAGATATATATGTTTATTATGACTGTAGCACTTATGCCTTTGTTTTTAAGGTGACCATATGCATGAAATTCAAATGATAATTGATCTTAAAAAAACGTAGGAAAGATCGAGGCAAAATGGATCTGCAGGTCAAAATGATTTGGGATTTTTTTTTGAAGTGAAGGAGTCTTCAAAAAAATTTCAAAAAATTCCCCAACAATGTTTACATATTAAAGCATCTTCTCAAATTTTTTCAAATTTTTTTACCGAGTCCTTCACTCCCAAAAAAAAAATGATCAATCATGTTACCATATTCGTCCATTTTGCTCCAATTTTCCCGATTTATACCAAGCTTAATATTTTTATGACTGTCGCATGCAATGAAAAAGGCTCTAGTCGTCAATTCTTCTAATCCCACTTGTTTTCAAGATATTAGCAAATTTTTCCGACCATAATTTCCCTGCGGATTTAGAAGCCTTCGAACCTGTAAAGTATTTTCGCAGTTCACATCTCCAACAAATCGCCAAGTGCAAAAAGGGGCTATTTCGTACTTCTTCCAAGATGTGATTTAGATAGCAAAGCCCCGGGATCTCTGGTCAACGGCCAGAATCGAAAGAAGTGTCTCTTCGAAAAATAAAAGAAGAAACCGTAGAAACGAGAGAGAGAGAGAGAGAGAAAGAAGGAAATAACTGGGCTTGAAGCTATCTTCAAAGTCCTCGGATAATTGTCGTGATCGCACTAACGTTTTCTCGATATCGGATCTTCTTCCACGTCTTTTTTTACAAGCGTTCAACGATTTTTCCACCATTCAACGCCAATTTTTTTTCATCAACTTCTTTCATCACCTCTTATTTCCTTTTTCTAATACTTTTCCTCCTATTTCATTACGTTCTTCATCACTTCTGCGTTTTTATCCTGAAATCTTGGAATTGATCAAAAAACGATGTAATTCATGATTATAATATGAATTTTCTGGGTATTCTATAGATTCTATTTTATACTTTGTATTTTCCCCCTTTCAATTTTACCCCCCCCCCCCCCCCCCTCCACAAACATTCATAATCCTTGTACCTCGCAAACAATAATACAACTACAACAATAATAACTAAATTCCATAACATATCATCATCATAACAGGTAGACTCGAGGGGTTGCTCACTAAAGTCAGATTACTTCAACTTTTTCAAAATCACTGAAGTCAAATGATTTCATTTTTTTTAAAATCAATTCTGAAATCATTGAAGTCACTAAAATTAGTGTTCTTTGCCACTGGTATATTTTGGATGAAAGTACAAATTGTTTGAAATTAGAGCCAATGAGTGTACATGGGTACATCGATATTGAACAGTATCGAAAAACTATTTTCCCTCCTGTGATAACTGAGAGTGGGATTTAAAACTACCTAATAATATTTTTAAGGCTGTTAAAAAATATTTCCAATGAAAAACATCTAAATATTGTAATGTGTCAATTTATATAAAAAGTTTTTGTTTCAATATGATAAAAACCCGTTGTCCCACCATCTTCTATTCGTTAAATTTTATTTATCGTGACTTCGATGACTCCATTCTATTTGAAGTCACTGACTACAAATTGATGAAGTCATTGGCAATCAATTGCAGTCATGAAGTCACGTTAATCAGCGCTTGAAGTCATTGAAATCACATTTTTTCTGAAGTCATTGAAATCAGACACTGAATTCACGTGAAGTCGACTTCGTTTTGAAGTCATGGTGTCACTCAATCTTTGAGTGAGTAACTCCTCGGGTAGAATAGAGTACACGAGTAAGGTTACTCCTGACCAACACACTACAATGTCAATAAAGATCAGTAATATCGCCTCATTCCGCTTAGTTTCTGGGATATTTCCTTCAAAATAATCATAAAGATAAGTCGATTTGTCCTGTTTTATCTCTTCACTACCGAATTAATTAGTATTGTTAAATCAATTTTTTTCCATCATTCCTACACAATAAATTCCATAACTTTTTTATTTTCAGTGGAGGAACTGGAGTGCCTGGCTACGTGGAAAGAGGGAAGCAGTCGTTATCTTGTTGGTAGACTGCATCATGGACATGCGTCAAGCAATGAGGAACGCTACAGATGCTTCGTTTACGAAAGAGCTGGACAGAGTGTTGGTAGTATGGGAAGGGCTGTTCTTGGTATGGCAACCGTTGACCATGATGTTGGGTTACCACCGGGTGGACCACTACCAGAGGGTACACCAGAGGTTTATCGGGTTGCCCAAAGTGGTGATGCCACCTGCAATGGTCTCTTTAGTCCCATGGAGGGATCAAGGACAATGACCTTGACTAAAGGTGAATATTAGATGAATTTTGGGGATGTTAAATCACTGACAAATGTTAGAATTAGAAATATTAGAGGGTAAGAATGATGGAAAGGATTTTTTTGAAATTATAATACGAGGAAATTTTTGAGTTAAATTTTAAAAAATTGATTGGTTTATATGGAGTTTCGTGGAAAATTAAGATATTGGAATTTTCTTTTGAATTTCAATGATTTGTCGATTAAATAAGGTTTAAAAAAATGAAAATTAGCTTTTGGAAATTTGCTAATTTCCCTTTTTTGCAAGAAAATATTTGATTTATTGTGGAATTTACTGATTTTTGAAAATTTAATTACTGAATTAATGAGAAGGAATATTAATTTAATTTAAAAAATTAGATAATACTGAAAATCAATTTTTTAAATAATAATTTAAGGAAATTATTGAGAATCAAATTTTTAAAAATCGATAATTTCAACTTTTGGATCTAATTAATTACGAAAAAGCATGAATTAATTTGATTCAGTAGAATCGCTGTTTAATGCTCGGTATTTTTCAAAAATAAAGTTCTAAACTTTCTTCATAATCCTTGAATTTTTCTTGCTCAACAAAAGTTTCTGTGAAATAAAAGGAAATTTTCTAAATTTCGTTATCACAGATTTCATATCTCACTTCTGAACTCGAAACTTTTGGGAAAAATAAAAAAGAAGCAAATACACTAGGTTCTTTTTTTTCATTTCTTTTTTTTTTTTCTGACACATTGGAGTAGACAAAGTGCAAAAGCGATTTTCACAAGAGTGTGAATTCTTTGGCGCGATCTCCTGCCCAAAAGATTTTATCGGCAAAGAGCGAGACTTTATCGTCTCTGCAGTAAGACGAGGCAAAAAAATAGGTGGAAAAGAGTAGAGAATGAGTGAGAAATAAGGAATGAGTGGTTTTTGTGGATAAAAGTTTTGTTTCATCAATAAACCTCGAAAATTTGGCAATGGGAGATGAAAAATAGTGAAGTGTTAATTTTTATGAATCCTTTAGGGAAAAGTGGGGTGAAATGGACATTTTGAATTGAAGAGTTCGAGATAGAATTTTTCTGATGATTCCATCGGAAAGCTGAGAAAATTTTAGACAAAAAACATGTGTCAAAATTGATTTTTTTCAATTTTTCGAAAATTTTACTTTTTTGGCCAAGTTTTGAAGGGGTAATTCTTTCGAAAATCGAAAAAATTCACTTTTTCGGCGATATCTCTGGTTCTGTTGGTCGCAGCGACCTGGGGTTGATCTCAAATGAAAGGTGAGATCATTTCTCATCGATTCATGTGGTTCAAATTTTTTTTAAATCAATTTTTCAAATACTTATAGGCCATTTTCTGAAAATCAATTTTTGCCCCATATGTTCAAAATCTGCTTAATTTTAAGGTAGATTCTGAGTAGAGAATTTCGATGCAACTCGCCGAAACCCTCGTTGATTTTCTCCTTTTAGTGGACTGTATAATAATTAGTTGTTGGATGATTATAAGGAATTTAGGTGGATTTTCTCAATGATAATTGACACGTGGTTTATCAAAAATATAACTCTTTACTAAATAACGTGACTAGATTTACATACTCAGAGATAATTTGCCCGCACTGAATTTATTGTTTCTTTTGATTAATTGTCTCTATTTGATAATCGTCTCTTTTTCACTAATAATGTCGATTAATTCACTGTTGATTTAATCCCGGTTGTAAGTCACGATTAATGTAAATTAATGATTCACTAGTTTGATTGTCTTTACTCTAAAACCGTTAAAACAATTGTTAATTATTAACGCCACGCGTCTATCGACATCGGCGTCGGTTTTATTCGCTCTAGATAGATTCACTCACGTTGTCGTTGGATAATTTACTCAATATTTATTTATTGCACAAATATATTAATACCGGTTGTAAATCGTTATTAATGTCTCTGGCCGATAGTTCTCTCAATCACTGACTCTAATGTATCACAAGCCTCAAATATAATTGATAATTATAACCGCCACGCGTCTATCGACTCGGCGTTGGCTCACGGAAAAGTAGTCGATGATTTTACACAATTTTACGTCGATGATGTTTCTCTGATGAGACCCACGCGAAGAAGGACGATAATTCGCGAGACCACGCCGGTGGTCCCCCAAATCGCCTCTGGTGTCGATACGCGTAATTATCGACGTGATTGACCTTCTGATCCCGCTGTAATTCAGGATCAGTCGGTAATTTTAGCTGCTTTCTTAACACCATACGTACTCGAAAAATTGATAATTTTTTTTTAAACCACATAAATCGATGGGAAATGAGCTCACCTTTCAGTCAAGATCAACCCCAGGTCGCTACGACCAATAGAACCCGAAATATTCCCGAAAACCTGAAATTTTTCAAAAACAGAAGAGTTTCACCTTCAAATCTCGCGCAAAAAATTAAATTTTTGAAAAATTCAAAAAAATAACTTCTGACATATGATTTTCATGGGAAATTTCCTCAGCTTTTCAATGGAATCATCAGGAAAAACCCATCTCCAATATTTCCATCGATTTCGAGCAATTTCCATAGTATAAAATGCCAAAACTAACACGTGCCCATTTTACCCCTTGCCCCCATTTTTTACCCTATCTTCTCCTAAAGGGAATAAAATAAATTCTTTGTCTACAGCCTCGTCACCTGGGAAATGTCAGTTTCCAAGCTGGTTAACTGGCCACAGCAGCAGTGGCCTAACTTGGCACACACTAAACCTCACTAGATCTTACACATTTCATTCGAGAAATGCAAGTTTGCACGTAACGAGGTCAAATACCAGTAGGTACGACATGGCATTCTTGGATTTTCAGGATATCATTGATGGACAAGAAGAGAGAGACATAAAGATACTTTGTAATGTTATAAAACGAGGAGGGGAAAACCAACCTTTCGCGACAATTGTTGCACATTTCACAGTTGGATGGTAAGTTTATCAAAAATTACACATTATTTTTTTTAAATTTAAGTAAAAAAGAAAGGCAATTTCTCAAGATTATGCAATTTTTAGATGAATTGATTTTATTTTGTCACCAGTTTTTTGGGAATAAAAATTAAGAATAATAATAAATAAATAAATAAATTATGTCGCTGAAACTAGCCGTAAAAAAATCCGTAAAAAAATTTCAACTCCCCTCAAAATCTGACGTCATCTGAATTTTCGGTTCTGAGGGCTTTCAAGAACTTTTGCCTTGCACCCTAACAAAAAATCGTCTCTTAATTCGCTATGAGACCGGACTTATAAAGAAAAAATATGCAAAAAATGAGAAATTTTAACCTTAAAAAAATTCTATCTCCCCTCCAAATGTGACGTCCCTCAAATTCCCGGTTCCTGAGGCTTCCAAACACCTTTGCCCTTTACCCTTAAAAGGATCGTCTCTCAATTCGCCATAGGACCAGACTTATTAGAAAAAATATACAAAAAAAATGAGAAATTTCAAACTTAAAAAAATTCCATCTCCCCTCTAAATATCACGTCCCTCAAATTCCCAGTTCCTGAGGCTTCCAAACACCTTTGCCTTTCATCCTGAGAAAAATCGTCTCTCAATTCGCCATAGGATCGGACTTATGAAAAAAATATGCAAAAAATGAGAAATTTTAAGCTTAAAAAAATTCCATCTCCCCTCTAAATATGACGTCCCTCAAATTCCCGGTTCCTGAGGCTTCTAAACACTTTTGCCCTTTACCCCAAAAAGGATTGTCTCTTAATTCGCCATAGGACCAGACTTATAAAAAAAAATATGCAAAAAATGAGAAATTTTAAACTTAAAAAAATTCCATCTTCCCTCCAAATATGACGTCCCTCAAATTTCCGGTTCCAAGAGCTTCCCAATATTATCGTCTTGCACTAAAAAAGAAGTCGTCTCTCAATTCGCCATAGGGACGGACTTATAAAATGAATCCTTCACAGTCTCTCCAATACGTTAATCTAAGATACATAAAAACATCGATTTCTTCGTCACCCAATCTCGTTCTTTCTATTTTATAAAACCTCTTCGAATAAAAACGGAGATGAACGGTTTTAATTACGAGAAATACCCTTAAATCAGTGAAAATGAGTAAATGCTGTGGGTCTCATCATTGACATGAGGCTCAAAACGCGCGGAAATTCTACGGATATTTCCACGACTCGCTTTAGCGACACAATAAATTGCTTTATCTCGCTTAAATTCCGCGATACATTTAAAAAATTGACGATAAAAAAAAATCAGTTCGTCAGAAGTGAACAATTACCTTAAATTATAATTTTTCTAAATTTTCAGTCGAAGTGGATTCATCTGCATGACTTTCTACAACAGAGATGGTTACGTAATAGAAGTTCAAACTGGAAGTCCTGTGTCGAGGCCTGAGGAAGCCTGCAGTACACCTCATTATCAGTCTCACAGTATTCCCTATCTCACATTAGTCAGTAAGTAGATAAAATAAAAAACAAAATTGATTAAATTAAATAATTATCATTTTTCCACTTCTTTATTTCAATTATTATCTCTTATCAATTTAATTCCCAATTAATTCGAGGGGAAACTATGAATAATAACTTTTTTTTTTAACTGCATAATGTAATCGAACATTTCCGTTTGACCAGAAAACTCAGATAATTGCTGGTAGTGGGCAATTTATTTTGCACAGTCAAATGCAGACCACAAATTATTAAACTAATGAACGATTTTCACAGAATTCAAAATCCAGTTATGCTTTATAACCCACGAAAATTTCAATTTATTTTAATCGTTTCGTGTTAAATCATATTATTTGTCATCATTTGCTTCATTAATTACTGGGTGCTATTTTTTAAATTTTTTTTTTATATAAATGAGGAGAAGAATTCTTCAGTGAAGCTGAAAATTTTGGTCTCAACAGAAATTAAAAGAAGTCTATTATTTTTCCACCAATAAAAGGACAGAAAATTCCGTTAAAATACAACAGAGGGAACGGAACTATCGAATAGAGTTCGATATCTCGAAATTAATGCGAGATATCGCATCGATTAATCGAAAATTTGAATTTTCTTTAAACTAAAACAGATGATTTTCTCAAACTAAAATTGGCCAGAACAGAATCGAATTATTAATCGATTCTAAATTCGATTAATCGAATTTCGACATCGATTCATCGAATTTTGACATCGATTAATCGAATTTTGACATCGATTGATCGAACTTCGACAGCAATTAATCGAAATTTTGAAATCGATTTATTGGAAGTTCATTCCCTTGATTTTAAACGATAGAATGATATGCAATATCTCGAATTGAATGCGAGATATCGAATCGATTAATCGAAATTTTGAATCCCATTATCCGATTAAACTGAAACAATTGATCCCCTCAAATTAAAACAGGTGAAGCGGGACCGAATTAGTAACTGAACTGAAATTCGATTAATCGAATATTAACATCGATTAATCGAACTTCGACATCGATTAATCGAAATATAGAAATTGATCAATCGAAAATTAATCCCCTGAAACTAAAAACAGGTGAAATGAAACTAACGAATGATGTGCGATATCTCGTATCGATTAATCGATGTTTGAAAATAGTTTTTGAAAGAAAAAACTATCGATCTTTAGAATTCAAAAAAAAACCATTCATCAAGCTAATTCCCTATTTTGCATCTGCAAATCGACTTCAATAATCGAATAAATTCAGGAATAAAATTTTTTAGTCAAAAAAATTGAAATTGCCTCCCAGTATATTCCTAAAAAATATTTCCTCCTAAATTCGAACTTCCTCGCATTCAAAGACAAGAGAAAAAAAAGCCTCGAATATGCATTTTCCTAACTCAATCAAAGTAGGAATAAAAATTTCAAAAAAAAAAAGGCGAAATCATGTTATAACGGAGGCTGGCGATCGAGCAAGGAAATTGCTCGAGATATCGTTCCACTCGATTTGCCCCAGAAGAGAGAGAGAGAGAGAGAATAAGACATACAGAGAGGCAAAAGAGAGAGAGAGAGAGTCTTGAGGAGCTTGTGTGCCTGCCAAAGTCACTACTAGAAGGGAGAAAAAAAAAAGTTTTTTACCGTCTGTGGGGTGCTGGAAGAAGATTCTTCGACATGCTCGTGGCATTCCGTCCAATTCCTTGAAAAACCCGATCCCTCTCACGAGCCAAGACACATTCGGATTCGCTCTGAAATAAAAATAAGAAAAACGTCACTTCACTCTCTTCTCACCCCCACTTTTTTTTTTTTTTCATTTTTTTTTTTTCAATCCTCCACCTTTCTCACAATCCTCTTTCTCTGTGTCAGCAAAAATCCATATATAATTTTTAGAATCATCGAGAAACTGTCAAATGTCAGAGATGACAGATAAACCCGGAAATGGATATTTATTTCATAGCAATATTCGTTGGATATAAGATAAAATAAAAAGATAAAAATGAATAGAAAAAAAATATGTATAGAAAAAAAATTTTAAAAGATATCCTCAGAACTGGGCTGAAAACGTACGGAGAGAGTTGTAATCCCCTGGAGGAGTTATATTGGATTCGATTTGATCCACTGTACTGGTAATTCGTCAGTGGCTCATGTCCAATCGTTTCAATCGTTTTTTTTTTACTTCTTTCAACTGGGGAAATACGTTTTTTGGCTATTTCCGTGGTTTAGGTTTTTGCGGGATTTTCAGAGAATTTTTTTTATTTTTTTTAACGATATGCGAATTAGGTTTTGGCATCAATGTAGTATGCCGGGGAGCTCGAGTACAGTTGGCCTTTTTTTTTGATGCCGTATCAAAGATGATAGTTTTTTACATTTTTCTGAATTTTTTCATAATTTTTGTCCATCCAGTTTATGAGATATAGGGGAAAGTGGGGCAATACGGACATAAGGGGTAAAATGGACACATTTGAAGTTTTATATATATATTATGAAAAAATCTTTAAATGAATGGAAATATTGGAGATGGTTTTTTTTCAATGATTCAATCGAAAAACTGAGGAAATTTTAGTCGAGAAAGATGTGCCAGAATTGATTTTTTTCAATTTTTTGAAAATTCTATTTTTTCTGGCATTTTTGAGGGGTAAAAATTTAGTTTTTTTTTAAATATCTCTGGTTCTATTGGTCGTAACGACCTGGGGCCGATTTTAAATGAAAGGTGAGATCATTTCCCATCTATTTACGAGGTTTTGGATTCAAAAATATCTATTTTTTACATAGTTATAGGACAAAAACCGCTGAGCATAATTTTTCACAAAAATTCCCATAACTTTCTAAAAAATCGATATTTTTCAATTCAAAACCCCATAAATCGATGGGAAATGATCTCAGCTTTCATTTAAAATCGGCCCCAGGTCGCTACGACCAATAGAACCAGAGATATCTCCAAAAAACTGAATTTTCTCAAAAATCAAAAGACTTTACCCCTCAAAAATGCCAGAAAAAAATCAAATTCTCAAAAAATTGAAAAAAATTAATTCTGGCATATTTTTCTCGACTGAAATTTCCTCAGCTTTCCAATGGAATCATTTTAAAAAATCTATCTCCCACTGTTTCATTGCAATGTCCATTTTGCCCCACGTTCCCCTATTAAAGCGCATTTCCCCTGAATTATCAGCAATTAATTGGAAATAAACCTACAAATCCTCATTTTTTTCTGTTTTATCACTAAAAAATCTGAAAAATCACTAAAAAAAAAGAATTCCACTTCTTTTTTTATTTGGAAAAATTCTAGCATTAAAATCAGAATAAATCAACGTTCTCAAAGGGATTCCCCCCCCCCCTCCCCTTTTTTTTTATTCATCTTTTACTCAACTTTGATTTCTCTACTCTGCTGCTATGTCTCTCTCATGGATAATCAGGACATTATTTTTATTAAAAAAAGAAGCAGAACGAAAAGAGAGAGATAGAGATACGCAGAGAGATGTCTGTGATGTCGACTTTCGTATGCACAGTCGCGTCCAAAGCTTCGACAAATTGTACCCACGGGTGCTATTATAGCTCTGACAAACCTTTAACGCTCACTTGAGAATTCCAAAAGATCGTTTCTACGCTTTCCAACATTGTATGTACCTATTCCTTATTTTTTCCCCCTTTTTTTATTTTTTTATTCCAATGTCATTTTAGTTTTCACATTATCTCCATCGTTTCTGAAGATTAGAGGACATTTTTCACCATTAAAAAAAAATAATAATAATAATTTATTAATGAATTCATTAATTTTTGCCAATTAAATGAAGAGAAATTACCAAAAAAAAAATCAACAATTTAATAAAACACAATTGCCTTTTTTCTTTCATTCCAATTAATTTTCTACTCAATTAAAAAATTAATGACTTTAATTATCATAAATTAATGACAATGCCAGATGTTATAATAATAATGGCAAAAACTTTTCCTCAAGGTCAGCACTTTTATTCGATTTAATTTCCACCAGAAAATTGAAGGTGGACAAAAAAAAAATTGCGAGAAATAAAGCAAAATTGAAACGTTAGAAAAACTTTCGGTGGGAAAAAAGAGGAGAGAGAAAAGAAAAAACGACGAAAATTCAAGCGGACATGAGAAATTTCGCTGATGCAATATCGTTCAGCATCGATCGAGTTCTCTCTCACACAAAACCTCCATTGCATTTTTTTTTTGCTCCTCTCTATCCTCCTCCCCCTCTTTTTTTTTTTCAAAGTCCAATGTACAAGAGATATAGGAGGAGGCAGTGCCTCGGATGTTGTGACACACATGAATGGATAAACGGTGCAAGCTCAATCCACCGAATATATAATATTATATTTTTAAATCACCATGGAACAGAGAATGAGAGAGAGAGAGAGAGCTTGTATACACGTTAAACACGTGAGTATGTGTATGTATAGAGGGTACTGTGTATTGAATAACACGAGCTGAGCCCCCTGACCACGACATTACAAGTTCTCTGCTTTTCATAAAATATTATGTGCATTTAAGTACATGGAGTTTAATTAAATTTAACGTGTCGATAATTTCAGTTATCAGTAATTATTAGATGTATTTTATGGCTTAATGCGTTATCCCGGAATTTTTTTTGGAGTTTTTAGATATTTTTTGGATGAAATTTTGAAGAGATAAATTTGGTAGAGAAATTATTTCCCTATGAATGTATATAGGAAACTGATGGAGATACGCCCTTTTTATTTTGACTCAGATGACTTCAACCTTTTTAAAATCACTGAAGTCAAATGATTTCATTTTTTTTTAAATCAATTCTGAAATCATTGAAGTGACTAAAATTAGTGTTCTTTGCCACTAGTATATTTTTGATGAAAGTACAAATTGTTTGAAATTAGAGGCAATGAGTGTACATGGGTACATCGATATTGAACAGTATCGAAAAACTATTTCCCCTACTGTGATAACTGAGAGTGGGATTTAAAACTACCTAATAATATTTTTAAGGCTGTTAAAAAATATTTCCAATGAAAAACATCTAAATATTGTAATGTGTCAATTTATATAAAAAGTTTTTGTTTCAATATGATAAAAACCCGTTTTCCCACCTTCTTCTATTCGTTAAATTTTATTTATCGTGACTTCAATGACTCCATTCTATTTGAAGTCACTGACTACAAATTGATGAAGTCATTGGCAATCAATTGCAGTCATGAAGTCACGTTAATCAGCGCTTGAAGTCATTAAAATCACATTTTTCTGAAGTCATTGAAATCAGACACTGAATTCACGTGAAGTCGACTTCATTTTGAAGTCATGGTGTCACTTCAAAAAAAAAAAAATTTTTTTTAATGCAAAAAAATTTCAAAAACTTTGAAAAATCTCAAAAATAAAAAAAAACAGATTTTTTTTAAATTTCTATCTCATTTCCCCTCCCAGATATTATAAAAAAAAAAGTAATTTCAATGAACTCCATTCTCTCATTCTCCCAAAGTTCATAATGTTAGATTCTCAACAATGAGACCTTTTTTTTTTTTTTATTATTATTATTCGCTGCAATGAAGAAAAAAAAAGCCAGAATACACAGAGAGGTAGTGAGCGTGCATGGGTCTTACCTCTGCGTGTATCAAATTTACCAACGTAAAACTTTTTATACAGTTATAACGAAGTCACATTATATGTATTACATGAGAGAGAAAAGCCCTGGGTAGTAACATTCACCATAGAGCTTGAGACGCCAGTAGTGGGGTTTATTTAATAACGAGCATCGTAAATTTTCTCTACGTCATCCCATGTTTTAAGAAATTCAAGATGAACTGACACATCTTTTCAAAGTTTAATGAAAATTTAACGTTTAAAATTTATTTCACATCGTAACATTTAAATTTAATTCACTAAAACTTGAAAGAAGTCTTTGCTTCTTTTTTTTCCGATAATTTTTTTTTTTTTTTTTTTTCATTCTGAATCTTTTTTTTTTTCATCTTCATCTCGAGTTAATAAAATATAATACAATTTTCGTGATGTTACAATGTAACCTGTACTTTTGCATGTGGGGACCTCTGACGATGCAGTACTCGTTTTGAAGTCAACGATTAACCTCGTAAAAAAAAACGTCGAGTCTCGGTGAAACGACATGAAAAAGTTCAGACATCGTTAACGTTGGATTTTTTTTTTTTTGCTTTTTGTTTCTCTCATCTGAATTTTTTTTCCACCTTTTTTCATTATTTTTTTTTTTTTTCTAATTACATTAAACTGTTGGAAATTTGCTGATTAATTCGTTTGTCCTACTTGATTAATTTGAACTCTTAACCCCGGTTTTTTTTTTTACTCAACAAAATGTTGAGTAGATTGGTTGAATTAATTGGAGCGTCCAAAAATACATTTTCGTTATTAAAAATTAAGGAGAGAGAATTCACTTGGATTTAATAATTCTACGGTTATAATGTTTTTTTGGAAATATTCATTTTCTCGGCATTTTTTATTCATGCCTCTCGATTAAATTAAGATAGTGGCCCCGAGGACGATCGATAAAATATGAAAAAAAAAAACGCTGATTATTAATGATTTCTGATAATTCCTGATAATTTGAGAAAACGTACTTCAATTTATCTGAGAAAATGATTAAATTATTTGCGAGTCGGTTCATAAAAATGGGATCTCAGTGAAATTACCATCAAAAAAAATCTCAAAAATCATCTTATGACAAAAATATCTCAATGAATTTAATCTCAACTAAAAAATTTCATTACAAAAATATTTTAAAACGAGGAAATTTTTGTCCAAAAAGCTCATAAAAATATTAACGTATGAGATTTTTGGGGCAAAATAGACACTGCAATGAAATGGTTGGAGTTGGGTTTCTTCCGATGATTCTATTGAAAAGCTGAGAAAATTTTAGCCGGAAAACGAGTGTCAGATGTATTTTCTTCGATTTTTTTGAAAAATCTATATTTTTCGGCATTTTTGAGGGATAAAATTTTTTATTAAATGTTACATATTTTTTCCGAAATTTGATTCTCTTAAAAAATTTATTTAAAAAAAATTTATTAATAAAAATTAATTTATTAATAAATTTATTTGTTTAATGGCATTTGTTTTGGTTAAAGCCTTTGCTTTTTTAAAAATGTTCAGTTTTTTGCAAATATCTCTGCTTCTATTGGTCGTAGAAATTTGCCGTTGGTCTCAAATGAAAGGTGAGCTCATTTCCCATCGATTTATGTGGTTTTGAATCCAAAAATATCAATTTTTGGAATAGTTATAGGCCAAAAACTGTTTCACAAAACTGTTTCACAAAAATGCCCATAAATACCTTAAAAATCGATATTTTTAAATTGAAAACCCTATGAATCGATGGCAAATGATCTCACCTTTCACCTCCCATCGGAATTTTTACGCTACGACAAATAGAACCGAAGATATTCTCAAAAAACTGAAAATTTTCAAAAAAAAGGTTTTTACCCCTCTAAAATGCTCAAAAAAGTCAAAATCGCCAAAAATTCAGGAAAATTAATTCCGACACTTGTTTCCCGCCTAAAATTTCCTCAGCTTTCCAATGAAATCATCAAAAACAATCTACCCCCAATATTTCTATGAATTTCAAGAGTTTTTCATAATATTTTCCTAAAAATTTAGATATGTCCATTTTGCCCCACCTTTCCCTATCTCATAAACTGGACGAACAAAAATTATGAAAAAATTCAGAAAAATGTAAAAAAATATCATCTTTGAAAAAATAAGGGATCCAAAGATATCCTTTTCCTCCATACTTTTTATTCATACCCCTTCATTAAATTAAATTGATTAATTTATAAAAAATAATATACTTCATAAAAATGATGTAAACTTCATGCCAGAGAAATTGGAGAAAGTTTCAAGTAGTGGGACACGAAGAGCAAGAGGCTAAGAGGGAATATGAAAAGAGATGGAGAGGGAAAAGAGGTCCTCCAGACTCATTTTTCACAAGTTCGGGAAAAACACTGGGGCTATGTGCGACAGGAAGAATGAGAAAGAGCAAAAGAGAGAAAAAAAGAAGGGAGGGAAGAGGGAGAGAGCTCTTCTGAGAGTAGAGGAGAGGGGGAAATAGAGAGACGTAAATTTGAATTTCTGGTCGGTGGAAGAGAATAATCGTGGCTGTCGTTTGCGAGCATATGGCGCGAAATTTGAATTGTCCTTTTTTTTTTTCTCTCTTTGTTGTTTTTTTACTTTATTTTTTTCCACTTTTTTTTTTTTTTTCTTTTACCTTCTGAGTACCTGCTGGAAGAAGGCGAATTATTGCCCAAAGTTTCAGACACTTTCGTAATATTATTTTTTTTTTTTTTTAATTTTTTTTTTTTCCTCACGACTTCAATTCTCAAGTGTTGGGGTGAATTTATGTGGGTAAAAATAAGAGAATTGTTTTGACTTTGATGAAGAAAAAGAAGGGAAAAAAGTGCGTTCGAAGTTTCTTTTCAACATTTATTAATTTCCATTCGATTTTTCCTTTCGAAATTAATGAAAAATTAATTTTGTCCTTTTTTTTCTTCTTTTTTTGGAATTTATACGATGTTTTTACGGTTGAGTACTCTGTCTCGTGACCAACTCAGTGAAACAGAGGTTCAGCACGTACAATTTGGGCGAGTGGCACGAACCTCGACCAATCCAAGTCGATTGTTTTCCTTTAATTTGCCACTGGAGGTCGACCCGTTTTCCTCGATGCTCTCAAACCCACTGAGATCGAAAAGCTCTTTCCTTGTCCCCTTCCTCTACGTTTCTACTCTCTTTCAACATTTTCTCATCTGTGTGTGCAGCCGAGCTGGTCACGTATCGACGAATTTATTTTTTCTCATTTTTCCAAGTATTTTTTTTCCCTTTTTTTGTAAATATTCCGGAATTTTCAGGAATTTAGCTCAAAAATTTGGGAAATGTGGGGTAAAATGGGAGGTAGCGCTGAAACGAAGATGCGCAAGATTTTTCTGATGATTCCAATGAAAAACTGGGGAAATTTCACGTGGAAAACATGTGTCAGAAGTATTTTTTTAGAATTTTGAGAAAATTTAATTTTTTCAATTTTTAGTTTTTTTTTGAAAAAATCATTTTTTTGAAGATACATGCAGATCTATTTATTGCAGGGATTTGAGTCCAATTTTAAATGAAAAGTGAGATCATTTCCCATGGATTTATGGGGTTTCGAATTGATTTTCATCATTTTTTGGAAAAAAAAGACACTGATTTTCAGTAAATGCTATACAATTACTTCAAAAATCGATAAAAATTGATTCGAAACCACATAAATCGATGGGAAATGAGCTCACCTATCATTTGCACACAACCCCGATTTTCTGCGCCTAATAGAACCGGAGATATCCTCAAAAAACAGGAAATATTGTAAAAAAAAAATGGAATTTTCAAAAAAAAATCAGAATCTGTATCAAAAATACATGTTTTCCACCTCAAATTTCCTCACCTTTCCAACAAAATCATCAAAAAAAAAATCAATCTCAACCCATTTCATCAAAACCCCCATTAAACTCCTCATCAAACTGACAACGCGATAATAGCGAAGTAAAGAAGAGCAGAAAATAGAAATAATCATTGAATGGGGTAAAAATGAAAACAGTAAATGGAGGAGAAAAAAAAAAAGTTGGAAAAATGGAATTGACACCAACTGCAATGGCTTTAATTCACCTGTCATCTCTAGACCACTTTACTCTAGAATATATATATATATATATATATATAGCATCGAACCACGTAGAGAACCGCAAGGGGAATCAACTGTACATTGTAGAATTGTGGAAAAGTTATCGCCGTTGAAATATACTCACTCTTTATGTACATAATACATATATATATATGTATTGAATATAACTCTCAACTTTTGTTCTATATACATATACATATACATTGGTCAACTCAACACAAAACGTATATTAAATCTCTTTGAATCATCGTAGTCAAACAATTTTCTGTATATGTCTGTTAGAATGGAACGTGGAAAAGCAGGAAAATTTGCAAGCAAATTGCCAATTTCCACTCGATACTAGAAATTCTCTGTCTCTCACCTACAAATGAATGAAACGTGAAAAAAAAGGCATTGTAAAAAAAAAAAAAAAAAACTTCGATAGTTGGAAGGCAATTGATAATTGTTGATTTTATTTTCATTAATATTGGAAAATTCGATTATTCGTAAATTTCAATTTTCTGCGAATATCTCAAAATTTTAATGTAATTACGACGAAATCAGAGTTATTGTAAGGGTTTACCCTCTCGCAGGACATTTGAGGTTCAATTACGCAGGAAATTTTTCAAATTGATCTTCATTCGGTATTTTTCGTTAAAATAATAATTTCCAGATAAATCGGATATTTTCCAGGCAATTCAGATATTTTTTAAGTAAAATCGAACATTTTTCAAACCGACTGTTCTTCAGCACTTTTTGACAAAATGATATTTTTCAGCTAAATAAGACATTTTCCAGCTGAATCAGACATTTTCCAGTTAAATCAGCGATTTTTCAGTTAAATCACACGTTTTTCAATTGAATTTGACATTTCCCTCCAACGCAGATAAGCAAAAAATAACTTTTCTGTATCAAAATATCATGCATAATCTGGTACATTTTTTCCCATTGAGGATGTCAGGGCAAAATGATCGGACATAACCTTAATTTTTTGTACAAAATCGTAAATAACAACGTATACATGATAAATATCTCAAAAATCATTTTCCTAATGTTTGAAGAATGCAATGAGAAACAAAATAAGCCGTAAAAACTAAAAAATTGATTGAAAATTGAGAAATTGGCTGTATTTTCTACATTTTTTAAATCTTGAAAACCTTGAAATATGTAAAAAAATACAGACAATTTTTGAATTTTCAATCAATTTTTTGTTTCTACGGCTTATTTTGTTCCTCATTACATTCTTCAAACATTAAGAAAATGATTTCTGCGTCATTTATTATGTATACGTTGTTATTTACGATTTTATACAAAAAATAAAGGTTATGTTCAATCACTTCGTCCTAACATCCTTAACAGAAACAAGCATTCATGACCCAAAAATCAAAATTTCCCTTTTAATAATTGAAAAAAAAATCATGACACATGAAAACATGCATAAACATTGGTTTCCTTAAAATCCCAATTTGCGAGATGTGCGCGAAACGCACGTTTATGATCTCATTTTTTTAAAAATGTGAGATGACCCAACCCAATTATCCAACCCCCCCCCCCTCTTCTTTTTTCCTTTTTTTGAATATCCTCACTGTCAAAATTCCTCGGTATTCGGCAATTCCCCTGGAGGCACTCTTTTCCACCTACACCTCCTCATATATTGATTATATAACCGACCGAATATACTAACTGTGCTAAAAACATCGGCACAACGTTGCGCCGCCGCTGTTACCCTCAATGTACAGAGAGAGTACCAATCCCCCCCCCCCCCCCCTCCATCCCTCTTTCTCAACCCCATTTCATCCCACAGCGTAAACCTAGCGCTCTTTTTCCCTCTCCACTTACTCCATGGGATCTCGTCACGAAAGAGAGTATGCATTTCAGTGATACGGATCTTGGAAAATCGTTGGCAATTTCACGTCTTCCAAGGCTCTCTTTTGCCTCTTCTCTTGCGCCATCTTCTGTCTATATATTTTAATTTTTTTAAATTTTTTTTTGAGGGAAAAATTTGAACAAATTTGTGTTATTGCATAATATATGCATTTTTTCCCTTTCAATTGTTTATAAAAAATAGAAATATTGGATTTTAACAATTGAAATTTTTTTTAATGGAATTTTAAGCTTTTTTTCCACAGAAAAGTATTCTTTCACTTTTTGCATATAACTAATATTGAAAAAAAAAAGTTTTATTTTAATATTTGAGATTTCTCGATTTTTTTTCAAATTTTTCTTTCAAATTTTTTCCCTTCAATTGTTTATAAAAAATAGAAATATTGGATTTTAACAATTGAAAAAATTTTTAATGGAATTTTATGCTTTTTTCTCCACAGAAATGTATTTTTCCACTTTTTGCATATAAATATAACTAATATTGAATGAGATACAAGCATTTAAAGCTGGAAAAAAATGATCACCTATAGCGTTATTTTTTCTCAAAATTCAAATGATCGTAATTTCTTCAAAGAATTTTTAACTTTTTTTTTTTCGATAGGAAATGTTTTTTCTCAAGCATTTCCACAGCATATCAAAAAATTGAAAAAATCAAAAATTCCCATCCAAAATTTGAGTGAAATAGCGTGGAATGCCTCATATAGCAGTTTTTTTTATTTAAAGGCAGACTGAATAAATTTTGAATATTACGAAATTTTTTCCGAATTCTCGAGGGAAAAATATGATTTTGCATTCAATTGTAAAATCGTGAATTTTTCCAACTCAATTATTATTAAAATTTGGGGTAAAAAAAAAAATTCTCATTGTTTGCTATTAATTGACGTGAATTTTCAAACTCAATTTAATAAATTTTTAATTTTCTGTAATAATAAAGATTTCAATTTGTATTCATTGTTTGCATTATTACTGTTTTCTCACAGTAAATATGAATAATTAAACATGCATGATTAATTGGTCAAATAGAGGCTAAATAAAATAAGCTATTCATCAGTTAAAATTCGTGGGTAAAAATCTCTTTTTTTTTTTCTTTTTAATTAAATAAATTGCAGTTGAAAATACGAGAGATATTTACCTTCAAAAAAATAAAAAAATTAAAAAACCTGTAAAAATCAATTTTTCACTTGAAAAAATATACTCTGGCACTCTCTGGTGCAATTTAATTTTTTATTTTTCCCCAGAATAAATAAATCTCAATTTTTAAAATGGCACTAACAGAATCGATTATTGATAAAAAAAACAATTTTTTAGCTCGAGTCACTTGAAAAAAAATAATGGACATGAAATTTTCTTTTTTATAAAAAAAAAAAAAATTCCTTTTTATTTAAAAAAAAAAAAGAAAAAAAATTTTCTTTCATTTCTCAATTGAAAAAAAAAAAACATATTCAATTCATATGCAAATCAGATGAAAATCGCGAAACACAATATATATCATCAATGGAGAAGAATTGGATGAGGCTTGGGGCGTGAGATATACTCAATGCTTCAAGTACTAAAGTGATTTAGAACTATGTATACGTTGATATCGAAGCACGCGATAATCATAGAGTGAGAGAGCCACGAATCTGGAGGGAATGAAGCATAAAGGAGAAAAGAGGGGGGATGGAGGGAGGATAAAGGGTGGACGCTCGTTTAATGGGATTTATGTACGATAGCCTTTCGCCTAAAACCTTGGCACGTGTTGCACGTATGTTGGCTGACTGTACTCGTCATTAACCACTGGGGAGTGGTTTAAAAAAGGAGAAAAAAAAAAAAAAAACGAAACACACTGAAGTATCAATTCACTGTCACAATTACAATTTGTTTCGATTTTATTGATAAACTAGTAATTGTAAGCACGTAGATTTTCTATTTTTAAAATAATTTTTTTTATTAAAAAAAAATAATTTCACATGAATTTTCGATCGATCGATTTAAAATATTCGATTAATCGATGCGATATCTCGCATTAAATTCGAGATATCGCTTTTTTTCGATTATTCTATTTTAGCAGTTTTTAGTTTAAGGACATCGATCAATTTCAAATGTTCGATCAATCGATGCGATATATCGAATTGAATGCGAGATATCGCATCGATTAATCGAATATTGACTTGCATTTCATTCGATAGTTGGGTTTCACCTGTTTTTAGTTTTTGGCGACTTTGGAGAACAGGAACTTCTGATCGATTATTTTCAAATATCGATTAATCGATGTCAAAATTCGATTAATCGATGTCAAAATTCGATTAATCGAATTTTGGTTCGATCGATATTTTGATTCTGTTTCACTTGTTTTAGTTTGAGAAGAATTGTCTGTTCAAGTTTGAGGGGACTCGAAATTTCGATTAATCGATTCGATATATCTCGCATTGAATTCGAGATATCGCTTTCCATTCAGTACTTCCATTTCACTTGTTTCAGTTCAGAGGAAAAAACTTCCAATCAATCAATTCCGAAATATCGATTAATCGAATCGATATCTCGCATTAAATTCGAGATATCGCAACGAATTCGATAATTCCCTTTTACCTGTTTCAATTCAAGCAAAAATCTGTACTTCCCCCAATTTTCTCAATTTCTATTCATTCCATAGTTTCACTTTTCCAAGCAACTAATTAATTCCTTTTTCCCCCATTTATTTTGCTCCCAAGTAAATTACCCGAGGTGCAAGAATTCATCCGTCAAAAACGTTCCTCCTCCTTCAAAAAAAAAGGCGAAAAAAAAACTACTAATAAACCTAGCATCCTCTTCGAACGTTGAAAAAAAGCGAGAAATTCACTTCAAACACAACTTTTCTCTGCGTTATATATATATTTTTTTTCCCCTCCCCAAATTAACGACATGACGTGAACTTTTTTAACTTTTTTAACAAGTTGACAACGAAATTAGTCACGTTCGACTAATCGGGAGGGTTGAAAAAAAGCCCGTGACTGTAAATTGGTTGAAAAAAAAAAACAAAGAACACAAGAAATCAAACGAAACTGATGAAAACAAAAAAAACACCACAAAAAAAAAGGAAAATAGGAAGAAAAAAAAATTGTAATCAATCAAGTCGCCAGTATGCATTGTCACGATTGTGTTGGCATCAAATTCTTTTCCTCAGATTCACTTGTGGGCTACTGTATAATTCCCACTCCCCCCCCCCCCCTCTTCCCCTCCCCCCACACTCCACCCACAAATTATGTTGGCCAAGAGGATAGGAAAGAGGGAAATAGAGAGAGAGAGAGAGAAAGAGTATAAAAAAAGGGGAAGAAATGAAAATGCGACGACCGTTGAAAACTCTCGCACCCGGAAAATAATTTTCATTAGCGCCAGAAACGAGAGCCGTATATAAGAGGAATAGAAAGAGAGAGAGTGAGGGGAGGGGGGGGGGGGGGGGAGAGATTCGCGATGAGAAGGGAAGAGGAAAAACGGTATGCAGCCTCCCACTCTCTTTCTCTCTTCCACATTTGCCGTCTGGCTGGAGTTATGACGCTTCGTCTAACGCTAAAAACGAACTACCAACGGTGCATTACGAGTTGTCGCTTCTGTGAATGAATGCTCTTAAATTAAAATTAAGTCAAAAAATTTATTTATTTTTTCTGTTTTTTTTTTTTGCGAGGGTATTTAATAAAAGTGGGTTTTGAGGTTTTTTTCTTGGGGTTTTTTTTTTTTTTTTAATGACTCTGAGGAGAACGTGGGAAAAATTCTTTCAGCTTTTTTCCTTCTTTTTCTGGATGTTTCAAAGTTTTCGAAAGTAGAACAAGGATTTCCCGTGAATTTAATTGAATTTTTCATTTGGATTGAATTAGGAAAAAAGAATTTCTGAGATTTTTTTTTACTTTTAATTAAATTTTCTGCATCTGAATGAGAAGAAAATTGAAGAATCTTCGAGAAACTTCATTACAAACATAAATTTTGTGCTTGGGGATGAAGAAAAAAAAAAAGTTTACTTTTATATTCTTGAAGACAGAGAGACTCTTTGATAAAAAACAGGAAAAAAAAATGATGAAGTGTTGTGATAGTCTTAAGGTAGTATCTCCATGAACTCAAGCACAGTTAATCCCTTATTTTTTTGATGCTATATCAGAGATGATATTTTTTTACATAATTCTGAATTTTTTCATAATTTTGTCCGTCCAGTTTATGAGATATGAATTATCAAAGTTACTGAAAATACCGGTGGTGGGGATGAAACGCCCTAAATCGGACAGTAATAACAAAATTACTGAAAAACCACAGGACTGACCCATTATTTAAAAACAATTGGCGAAGAGAACAGCATTTTAACCAAATAATAGACGAAAAAAATATTCAGTTCACCGTATACACGGAGAAACATGTTTTCTTAATTTAAGAATGTGCAGGTCACTTAGATTAAGTGACTCTTCTCACTTAAATCAAGTGACTTTTTCTTTCTCAATTTAAGAAAGTAAAACGCACTTAAATCAAGTGACTTTTCTTACTTAAATCAAGTGACTTTTCTCACTTAAATCAAGTGACTTTTCTCACTTAAATCAAGTAACTTTTCCTTTCTCAATTTGAGAAAGTAAAAGTCACTTAGATTAAGTAACTTTTCTCACACAAATCAAGTGACTTTTCTCACTTAAATCAAGTGACTTTTCTCACTTAAATCAAGTGACTTTTCTCACTTAAATCAAGTAACTTTTCCTTTCTCAATTTGAGAAAGTAAAAGTCACTTAGATTAAGTGACTTTTCTCACTTAGATTAAGTGACTTTTCTCACTTAAATTAAGTGACTTTTCTTTCTTAATTTAAGAAAGTAAAACTCACTTAAATCAAGTGCGTTTTCTCACTTAAATCAAGTGACTTTTCTCACTTAGATCAAGTAACTTTTCCTTTCTCAATTTGAGAAAGTAAAAGTCACTTAGATTAAGTGACTTTTCTCACTTAAATTTAGTGACTTTTCTTACTTAAATTAAGTGACTTTTCTTTCTTAATTTAAGAAAGTAAAACTCACTTAAATCAAGTGCGTTTTCTCACTTAAATCAAGTGACTTTTCTCACTTAGATTAAGTGACTTTTCTCACTCAAATCAAGTGACTTTTTCTTTCTTAATTTAAGTGACCTGCACATTCTTAAATTAAGTGACTGCACATTCTTCAATTAAGAAAACATTTTTCTCTGTGTAGTTATTGAGAAATTTTAATTAGAAGGTAGTCGTAACTATTTGCCTCTTTCTCTGTCTCATGCATGTGATACGAGATTAATGTAAAAAAAAATTTCGAAAAAAAACAAAATTATATTCACAAGCTGAAGATATGACTTACGAATAGTTTAATCACTTTTATCGGGTAAATTAAAGCGCATTTTCCCCGAATTATCAGCAATTAATTGGAAACAAGCCTAAAAATCCTCGTTTTTTTCTGTTTTAAATTCTCTCCATTTAAATGAGAAAAAAATGAAGAATCTCCGAGGAGCTGTTCATGAAGAAAAAAAAGGCTCATTATCCTCCTGAAGACACAGACTCTCTTGACAAAAAGCGGAGAAAAAAAAAATCATAAAGTGTTATTATAGCTTTAAACCTGAACACACGAATTCTCACAAAGTTTCATAATAAACGGTGCAAGAAAATTGAGTGACGTTTGAAGAGGGTAGGAATGGAAGGAGGGGGGGAGGTTATAAACTTGGGGGTTTTGTCATACCCGTTGTAAGAAGACGCAACTACAGAGAAACGACGTGGAGAAGAGATGCTGGAGAATTCGGTTGGGGAGTTGATGCCTTTGAACTTGACACGGGTCACCTGTACACGTTATACCATATTATCGTTTCTAAGGAACTCGAGGATAGTCCTCAGTTGAGTATCTCTCCTAACCGCAAGGCATTATTATTGATTTTTACTGAATATGGGGATTTTCTTGAGTTATTCAATTCAAAGATGAGATGACAAATATTTATTAAATAACATTTAACCTCTTAAAGAGGGGAAAATGGGGTGAAATGTCTTGATTTCCATGAAATGGCTGGAGATACATTTTTTTCGGTGATTCCATTGAAAAGCTGAGGAAATTTCCGGTGGAAAACATCTTTCAGAATAGATTTTTTTTAATTTTTTGAAAATTTGACGTTTTTGAGAAAAATTAGCGTTTTTGGAAAAAAGTGTTTTTTTGCGAATATCTCTAATTCTATTCATTGTAGGACATTAGAGTGGCTCTCAGATGGAAGCTGAGCTCATTTTTCATCAATTTACTGGGTTTGAAATCAATTTTCATCGATTTTTGACGCAATTATAGCGCATTTTATGACAATCACGTTTTCCTGTTGTAACTACATTGAAAATCAATGAAAATTCAATTTTAGATGACATGAATCAATGTAAAATGAGCTCAGCTTCCATTTGCATGCAATTCTGATGAGCTGCGACAAATAGAACCAGAGATATTGACAAAAAACCTAAATTTTCTAGAAAATCTTTTCAATTTTTGATTAAAAAAAAGCAGAATTTTCAAAAAAAATGCAAAAAATTATTTCTGAAACATGTTTTCCACCTCAAATTTTCCCAATTTTCCATCAAAATCTTCAGAAAAAACTAATCTCCAATATTTCCCCTAATTTTCCATAACATAAAACATCGAAACTAATATATCTCCATTGCTCCCCCTATAAAAAAAATGAACGTCTCGATTTTTCCACGTTCTTATTCCACTTAACTTGATAATTGAGTAGTAAACCTCAGGATGAAGTCAAACGTGTCTGATTTTTTTTTCCACCTGGTTAGATGATCCCGGGGACAGGAAATAAATCCCTATCCCTTTTCTCTCCCCCCCCCCCTCTCTCCCTTCCATTCCACAATTTTTTTTTAACCTCCTCCTTTCTCCTTTCTATTTTCTACCCTTCACTGTCCAGTCTACTGATTAAGTTTTATTTTTATCACAATGTAGTATCAGTTTTATTCCGTCTGGGTCTCAATTCGATCGACCGGAAATAACCATCGATCCCAGAGTACCGTTATACCAAAGACCCTAACGGAAACGTACCTACTGTACAACGCCTCAGGGAGTAACTTTCATCCCTTTTTTTTTCTCTCTCTCTCTCTCTCTCTCGTATTTTTTCTGACCCCTGATTTGTACATTCAAACAATGAAGTAAAAAAAAAAAAAAAAACGCAAATTCCCCATTCCCTGTTGAACCTTTTTTTATAATTGTGCATCGATCCCCCGAATTTTTGCGTCTATTCTCGAGCAGAAAATTCTTATCACAAATAAAACTAAATAACGGACTCCCCAAGGGGGGGGGGGGCAAGGAACCCCTTTCAACCCTCCCACAAATCCTCTTTTCCCCGAATATAACCGAAATAAAAATCAATTTATTTCCCCTAAACTCATGAGTATCAGAATGTCTCGAAAAAAAACGAGAAAAGAAAGAATTTCGACTATAAAGAGCATTGTTAAATGCGCAGAACGCACCAAAAGAGAAAACGAGAAATTCAAGAGTAGAATGAGGCGGAGAATGACTTTTCCCTAATTTCTTTACTCTAGAAATTCTTAATTCACTTTAATTAATCTGAGAAGCAGAAAATGTATGAATTAACAGAAAAAGCTGAGCATAGAATATAAACTGAGCATTTCATACAATATAATTTGGCCTTGTACATAAAATATGCGCATCATCACCATATTGTATGCGCTCAAAGTTTCAACATGAAATATGCTCAATTAGTGCATATTTCATGTACTAATAGAGCATGTTTTATACAAAAAAACAGTAGTACCTATTTTATGCCACTATAGTGCATAGAATATGCTCAATTAGTGCATATTTCATGTACTAATAGAGCATGTTTTATACAGAAAACAGTAGTACATATTTTATGCCACTATAGTGCATAAAATATGAACAGAAAGTTCATATTCTATGCTCAGCTCTTTCTGTGTGTGAGAAAGATGGATAGAAATGAATTTATAATTGACATTTGATTGGAAAGTATGGAAATTTTTGGTAGTTCAGTTGCAAGAGTAGTGGACCGATAATTCAAAGGTCGTGAGTTCGAATCCCACTCGGGCATTTCCACCTTTTTTCCCCGAGTAATTCCTTTCCTCCACAAATTCTCAATTTTTCTTTCCTTTCAGAACCTGAAAATTCTTATCGCAAATAAAACTAAATAACCGATTCCCCAAGCGCAAGAACCCCTTTCACCCCCCCCCCCTCCCCCACCACACAAATCCTCTTTTCCCCGAATACAACCGAAATAAAAATCAATTTATTTCCCCCAAACCCTGTTGAGTATCAAAACGTCTCAAAAAAAAAAAAAAAAAAAAAAAAAGAAGAGAAATTCCAACGATAAAGAGCGTTGTTAGTTGCGCATAGCCTTCACAGAAGAACGTACCAAAAAGGAAAATGGGGAACTGAAGAGCCAGAATGAGGGGAAAGGATGGATGCGTCGTCAGATTTGTCTCGTTAGAGTTGGCATTGTGTTCTCACGGACGATCCAGGGCTTCTCTCATTATCGACGTGTTCCTTTTTGCATCTCTCTCCGTCAACTTCACTCCCCCCCCCCCCCCTTCCCTCCCTCTAACCGTCTATCTCTCTCTCTCTCTCTAGCCCTCAGAATTTTTTTTTTCGGTGAATGCTTTTACTTCTTCCTCTATTTTTCTTCCTTCAACTACCACTGGCATCTTCTTTGAGCCCGATCTAACGAGCCTCCATTGCGACCACAATGCATTTTACTTTGTTGGCTTCATTTGATTCGAGGCACGCGCGTTCACGTTACGCTTGCATACCCCCTGACTTTCAATCCCCATTTCTGCCCTTTTTTTTTGTCTTCTTTTTTTTTTTTTTTGCGCACAGAGCAACCCCTCTCTTGCTCACACACAAAACTCTTCTCGTTACTCCTCTCATCAAGGGATTTTCGTCCTTCGGATGGGAAAAAGGGGAGAATGAGAACATTGGCACAAGTCTATCACTCGGCTAATCGACATTTTCTCGCTTCGTCAAACAGAAGTCTCTTTTTCCCCCCTCTAATTTCACCAGATAAATGACATCAGCTTCATTCTCTCTTCTGTGATAAAATCGATAATACGATTATTTCAAGAGAATGAGAAAATTTTCATATAATTTTACCATTCAGATGAACTATTGATTTTTTTTTATTAGAGGGTTCATTTAATTTCATCTTAATTATTGAAAATTCTTTTTTGTTATTTCAAGATATGACCAATTATACTGATGAAAAAAATTACTACTTTTACGTAAATTTAATAAGGTAAAGTACCTAGTATCTGCTCATTCCACGTGTTCGTATATCTATATTTATGAATTATTCAATAAATATAGGTTTACAAATACGTAAGTGAACAGCTACCAGTGCCTGAACAGCTATTGGGTTCTTTACCTTATCGACAATTGAATATTTCCATTTTTTTTTTTGAAAAAAATCCACCAAAAGTCCATTTGCAATCATTTTTTTCTTCCAAATATGAACTATTACCTACTTCAAACTCATACAGTTCAATTCTTTGAGGAAAAATCTAATCATTAAAGAATTTTGAGACCTCGAATCGAAGATTTTTGCCACTTTCATACATCCTGAACCCATAATTGCAATAAAAACGAATAATTAACTAAAATAATTCAATTAAATTGTCAAAAGTTGATATCATTAATGATAGTTTGCACTCAATTGTCTCGAAATGTATAATTCTGTTCAAAAATATTATGTGATCATTAGTTATCCCTTTACTCTCTACACTATTTTTTACTGTATGTTATGTTCTCATCAGATACAACATTAAGCCACGTGTGTGTGCATCTTCTTTTGTTACATTGACACCTTGTCACTACATGACCTTTGTAAATCATATGTATAATCACTTTCAACGCTCTTATTGGCTTCGGCTGTTGGTTTGTTTTTCACAATGAATAAATAAATAGATAAAATAAAAAAAAGTTGATGATTCACCACTTATGATTCACAATTTCAATCATAAATCCTTTTTTTTTGTTTCAGCGAGTTCACCAGAGCCAAGACAGTGTCCTTATCTCGGTAAATTTACAGTGACCGATATAAATCGTAATCAGCGTAATATCCGTGAAAATCACAAGAAAAAAGATGAAAAAAGTGACGAGATGCGAGTTAGGCACTCTGACGAGCATAGAAGTAGAAAATTTGACTTTGATGCTGAAAAAAGAAGGGCAAACAATGAGTACTTGATACACGAGAGACCACAAGGTAGACGTATAAGATCAGAGAGAACTGGTAAAGTACATGATTCAAAGGGTGTTAAGAGAACGAGAAGGAAGTCAAGATCAGAGACATCTGATGTTGCAAAGAGAGTACGTAGAAGTCCAAATTTGGAGGACTTTCATGTTGATAATCATGAATTACGTGAATTCGGTGACTTTGAGGATGCTGCGAGTTTGATTAGAGTGCAGGATGACTATTTTGGTGATTACGAGACGATCGAGCCGGAGAAGAGATCAAATTTGATGTCTTATCGTGATTTGGTGAGATTCAGGCGAGAAGCAGAGAGCGAAAAATACGAGGATGGTGGTGAGAGGAGGGAAAAGAGGGAGGAGGATGAGACGAGATGCACGTCTGAAGTGACTACTCTGAATGTTGGATGCTCAACTGTTGATCGCATGGAGTTTCAAAGCGATTGCGTTGACGATGATGCTATCACTGGTGAGTTCAATTTTCTTTCTATTGATCTCGAATTCATCCCTCCAATTGATTGATAATCTTTTGAGTTGAATGCATCAGTATTGGGGATCGTAAAAACTAGTCAGATTACCAATGATGTTCTTTTATTAAGAATTAGGATCCAGATATGTTGGTGTAAGGGTTGATCTAGACTGAAGCTGATTATAGATGAAATATATTCTGAATGGTTATGAATGTTAAACTCATATTTATAAACGTCAAACTGACTTTATGAATGTTGAAAACTCTTAGGGAAGCTTTCTAGAGAACTCGTAGGGGGACTTTCAGAGGAACTTTTAGGCGAACGTTCAGAGGAACTTTTAGGGGAACTTTCGGGGGAGGGGAGCCTCCAGCGGAACTCTAAGGAGAACTCTTAGGAGGATTCTTCTGGAACTTCTTTTGGGAACTCCGAGGGGAACTTTGAGAGGAACTTTAAGGGGAGCCTCTAGCGGAACTCTAAGAAGAACTCTTAGGGGGATTCTTATGGAACTTCTTTGGGGAACTTCGAGGGGAACTTTCAGAGGAACTCGTAGAGAAACTCATCATGATTATAACTCAATATGAATAATAATATCCAAATATCAACTAATTCATTAAATTAATGGAGGAAACGAATCCTTCAATGTTTATAAAATCAGTTTGACATTCATAACCATTCAAAATGTATTTGATCTGTAGGAAACTTCAGCTTAAATCAAACCATACACCAACGTCTCAGCCCTATTCATCATAAAAGAATTTACCTTCCTCTCCTTCCTTTCCTTCTAGACTTTTCTTCAACCATTTCTCCCCATTCTCTTTCTTTAATTTTCCACACACGTGTTCACAATTTTCGACCTATCATGTTCGAACGGTTTCTTATTTTATTGCTCTAGGACTTCCTGCTCGTTACTGGGACTTTCCTCAATTATCGAGTATTTCCCATTCTTTGTACTTGACGCCACCTAATTGCTCTCCTTTTTCCCCTATTTTCCTCCATTCATATACGCATTATCCATTATCCATTTGCATTACCACTTCACACCTCCACAAACACATTTTGTGATTCCTACATCAATTACATGTGAATCATCTTGTGTTGCAGCTTACTCGTGTCACGGCAAGTGGTTTGATGCTGAGGGTACGCAATTTGTAATAGCAACTCCACTAGAACGTAGAACCTCATGGTCAAATGGTAACAACGAGCCTCAGGCATTTCGTAACAGCAGAAGATTGTGCTTCATGTATCGTGAAAGTGGCGGTGTCGTTAGCCTGACCGCAAGTACAATCGCGTGTCAGAGGGGAATTCCACCGCCACCACCAATGTTGGCATTCAATGCTACGAGTATTGGTAAGATATAATATACGTTTTTTTTTCTTTTTGCTTCTATCCTCTTTTCTTCTTTGCGATCGATATTGAGTGAGAAATAACATGTGGTTGATAATATCCAATTTCTTCGTGTCCCTCTTTTATTTGTCTTTCTCATCTATAAGAATATAATTTTTTCTCTAGGTTCTTTAACCTGTTTGCTTTAGCTATTGCTGTGTAAAACTTTAAGGATAACCAAATAATTCCGATAATCTATTTTTCCTTTTCAATTTTAGTCACTCTCGATAGAGTAGGATGAGATTTTTTTTAAATTCACTTTACACCATGTTACTGGACACAAATTGAGCCAAAAATAATTTTTGAAAAAAATTAAATTAACATTAGAACTCCACAAGCGAGATTCAGTTTCAGTTTCACTGCAACAATTCATGGTTACAGATCTATTTTTTCCTTATATAACTATATATATTCTTGTTCGTCAGAATGTCTATTAATTTTTCAAATCATAAAAAACACCTGTTACCGGACAAATAGCGACGATTAATCCAATTAATTACATGAAAACATTAATGGCGGGAATATTGGTATTTAAAATCCGAGGATCCTCCAATGCCAGTTCTAGATGCTGGGACAGCGTCAGTCAAATTCGGAACAATACTGAATATTTATAATATTATTTAATAACAATTTATTATCGTGGACATTGTTTCAATATCGGTAAAATGTTACGAAATCACAATAATTAGAATATTTATGATAACTTAGAAAAAAAACTTGCATTCCCCTAATTTTGATTTTTCACTTATGTTTCAGGTCACTGCATCCAGGACAACGGAACCGGAAGTATGAAGCCCTCTTATCTTCTCATCACAACAATAATCACCCTATCACTTCAGATAATCAGGTGATTCTGATAGTTATCCTGAAATGGAACAGATTAATCCTAAAAAAAAAATCCATGTAAATTCATGGAAAAACTGAAATGAATAACTCATGAAATACGCAAAATTTCCTGCAGAACAAAATGGCCGCGGTGTTCACAAAATGGCGGACTCCATAGTTACGTTTTTTCTTGAAATAAAAGACAAAATTCATCATTTTTTCAGATAAATTTCGATGAAAAATGAAAAAAAAATAATAATTAGTTCATATCAAGGCGCATGACAAAAGCAGAAGTTGAATTTTTAACAAAAAAAAAGTATAAAGTGGAGATATAATTAGAGAAATTGAAACATTTCAATTATTACGAAATGATGAAAGACGAGAGAGAGAGAGAAGAAATAATAAACCTGAATGATGAATAAAATAGAAAAAATTATATATTGAGAGGAAAAAAATTAATAAATAATGAGAATGTCGTGCGCACGGCTGTTAATGTTTTAATAATAGAATTGTAGATAAAACAGTAAATTCTAAGAGTGAAATGAAAAAAAAAAAAATAATAATAATAATAATAGTAATAATAATGAATACGACTAACAATGAAGAAGAAGAAGAGAAAATGAAGAAAAAGGTGAAAAAAAAGGCAAAAAAAAAAAGGAACGTGTACAGTATTATGTATGCGTTGAATATATTTAAGGTGAATGTGATTAAATGCAATACAACTTTGTGAGACATAAAAATAATTGAATGTGACAAGAGTACTCTCATCTGACAGAATGGTTTTAAAAAAAAAAAGGAAAAAAAAAAAAATAAGAAGAAAATTGAGTGAGTGAGAAGAAAAAAGGAGAAACGAGTAAATAAAAGATGTGAAGAAGAGAAAAGAAGAAGAGGAAAAATAATTGAAGAAACAAAGTATTATTCTGAGGAGGAAAAGGCTAGGGGTAGCAAAATAAAGTGAGGATTCTTCATGATAACAGAGGAGTTGGAGAGGGGGAAAGGGGAGGGGGCACGTCTTTTAATGTAAATTGCTGTAACTGTGATCAATTATAATTCGCAGAATAAAAAGGAAGTGAGATGAGTGAATTTCACTGTTGGAAATTTTTTAGCATTTGAAAAAAAAAAATTCCGACTCGATGAGCTTGAAATTTTCCGAATTTAATTTTTTTTTTTTGCATAAAAATAAGAAAAATTTAATTCAAAAATGAATTTTGAATTAAACATTTTAATTTGAATTTTCAGAAAAATTTCTGACAGTGATTTTTTTTCTTTCATCTCTAAAATTACAATTTACTTTTCGTTTTTGATATATAGTGCAACGATTTTTAATTGAAAATTAAATAGAAACATTAAATTCAATCAGAAAATTGTGTGAAAGCAGTGAGTTAAAAAATTGTTAAATATCGAAATCCATTGATTTTTTCGGGGCAAAAGTGACGAAAAAAGAAGAGGAAAAAAAATGAAAATAATTCGAAATAATTACGTGAAAAAAAAGTGAAGTGTGTGAATTTGAGAATGAAAAAAAATAAAATTTGTAAGGATATTATTGTAACTTATACAGAGTCTATATTGTATTATTAATACTGTAACTTTGTAATAATTAGATGAAAAAAAAAGAAGAAAAAAAAACAAATTTAATCCGTGAGAATGAGAGAATGAAGAGTAGTGGCATGATAAAAAAAAAATTGTTTCATTTTTTATATATATAATAATGTCAACAGAGTAAAAAAAAACATTTTCTACCACATTATTCGTGTCGTTTATTGAAGCTTCTCTAGGGAAATGAAAAAAACTAAAAAAAATAGTCGAATATCAATTTTAAAAAATTCCCTAAAATTTTAATTGAATCATTTCCCCTGAACTCAATTTTTTAACGCACAATTTCCTAGAAAAAAAATATATATATATACATAAATATATAAATATGTATAGGAAAGAGAGGGGCAAAATGGACCTCCGGAGCAGCAAGATTCAGGAATTTTTTTCAAGGGGAAAGACATCTCAAAAAAATCTGAAAAAAATTGAGAAGATGCTTCAATATCTATAGATTGTTGGTGAATTTTTTCAAATTTTTCCATCGAGCCGCCTTTTCTCAAAAAAATCGCAAATTATTTTGAACGCAAAAAAAAAAAAAAAAAAAATTTGAACTGGTCCATTTTGCCCCTTTCTCTTCTATACAACTTGAGTTGACACGAGAGATAGGCTTAACATGTAATAAATAGTGTAATTAGTAATTTAGCCAGGTACCTATACATATTAAAAAATTGCGAAAAAAAAGGTTAAAGAAAATGGGGGAAAAAAAAAATTAGATTTTAATATTAAGGATTTTTAAAGTATTTGAAGTAATAAGCTCATTGTGACAGCAATCAGATGATTATTACGACAATGGTCACAAAAAAGGCGAAAAAAATTGGAAAAAAGCTTCAAATCGAAAGCCAAAAAACGATGAAATCATTTTCCAATCACCTGTCCTCGTACGCTCATTATTGAACGAGTGAAATTCTATTATTTTCCATTTATTGTTCCATGACAAACAAAAAAGAAGAGAGATAGAGACAAATAGATGCACCCACAAAACCGAAGCACCATACGAAAATCACGATAATTAGGTATCCAAAATGTCATCAAACATCGTTACAAGCACGTCACGCTCTCTCTTGTTGGTCAACCCCTTGGGATTTTGGTAAACATAATTTATACGTTTTAATGAGATTGATGCAATCACTGAATACATTTAATCCTGCCAATTAATAGTGCAGGGTAAATTCAGTGGTTTTAATGATTTTTTTCTTTTTTTTTATCAATTTCTCCTTTTTTTTTGTTTTTTTTTCTGATTATGAGGAAAATTACGAGAATTGTGGGAGTTACAATGATTTTCTGAATGATTTACGAGGAATTTGAATTTTTTAGTGAATATTTTATCACTGCGAATATTTGCGATACAAAATTACAGGGAGAACTCATTTTGCTTGAATATTGATTGAAATTATTTTGGAGGGTAAATATTTGAGGGGAATAATGTTTTTTTTTGTAGGGTTTGGTGGGAAATTTCAGTGATTATTAGATAGGGCAGTTTTCATTTGGGATATTGAATAAATTACGTCATGCATTAAGGGGGGGGGGGGGTTGTAATTTTGAAAATTGTGATGTCACAAGAGTCTAATCTAGAAAATTAAATTAAATTCGATTTTTTTTCTTTTTTTTTTTCTAAAAGTCAGGTTTTTATTAATTTAGCAAAAAAAATAATTTTAGAGAAGAAATCCAGAGAAAAAAAATGCAGACCATCAATTTTTTGCGAAAACACTTGAATTTTCATTTTTTCCAAATAATATAGTTTTTTTTATATGATTGAGGATTGATTTCTTAAAAATATTAATTTGTTTAAAAATATTTTAGGAATGATTTTTTAGATTATTTGATTTTTTATCTCATTTTTATGCTCTAGGAATGTTATTCCATAAATTTACATTGATATATAGCTATAATTGTTAAATTATAGCTATATAGTCCTCTCAATGCAAGATAATTTTCAAAATATTTTCAAAAATTCATAAAAATCCTAAATTTGAGGAAATATAACTGTTTTTTTTTTGTCTTTTTTTTATTCAATGAAAATGTGACAGAAAGTGACATAGAAAAATGGGGAGAAAAGGGGGGGGGATATCTAGAAATCTTAAAATTTGTATGACGTAATTTATGAACGATCCCTTTTGAAGAATAACGATTTAAAAAAAACATTTGACTCATCTGTCGAGCCTGGGGTTGGCCATGCATGAAAAAAAAAAAAAGCTGAATGATGTACAGTTACGATACAAGAAAATAAGGGAGAGAGAGGAAAATTTTGTTGAAAACAACCAAAATGAATTCTCATTGCCGCGTAATGACGCGAAAAGGATTCCAAGTGAAATGAACACAGGCATTCATGCGTAACTAGTACTCAGTCATCACCTCCCCCCTCCCAGCCCCCCTCCTTCCCCTCTCTTTTTTGCCAGTAGACTGACATTTTTTTTTCCTCGGGAAATAAAGGAAAAACCTTTGGGGTTCAGCAAAAGCACAAATTGCAAAGTAACTAATCGATCGTAAAAGAAATAAATATTCACCTGAGATTTGTAAATTAATTTTTTTTTAATAATAAAAAAAAAAATTTTTTTTTACATATATATAGGGGAAGGTGGGGTAAAATGGGCACTCTAATTGAACGGTTCGAGATAGAAATTTTCTGATGATTCCATTGAAAAGCTGAGGAAATTTTAGGCAGAAAACATGTGTCAAACTTTTTTTTTTCAATTTTTGAAAAAATTCACTTTTTTTGGCCAAGTTTTGAAGGGATTTTCCCTTTGAAAATCGAAAAAATTCACTTTTTCGACGATATCTCTGGTTCTGTTAGTCGTAGCGATCTGGGGTTGATCTCAAATGAAAGGTGAGCTCATTTCCCATCGATTTATGTGGTTCAAATTTTTTTTTAATCAATTTTTCAAATATTTATAGGTCATTTTCTGAAAAATCAGTTTTTGCCCTATAAGTACTTGAAAAAATCGATATTTTTCTTTTTAAACCCCATAAATCGATGGGAAATGAGCTCACCTTTCATTTGAGATCAACGCCAGGTCGCTGCGATCGATAGAACCAGAGATATTCTCGAAAATCTGAAATTTTTCAAAAATAGAAGACCTTTTACCTTCAAATCTTGCGCAAAAAATGAAATTTTTGAAAAATTCAAAAAAATAACTTCTGACATATGATTTTCATGGGAAATTTCCTCATCTTTCCAATGGAATCATCAGAAAAAAACTATCTCCAATATTTCCATCAATTTCTCCTAATTTCCATAGTATAAAATACAAAAATCAACACGTGCCCATTTTACCCCATCTTCCCTTATTTAATGCTATTTAAACCATACAGTTTATTCTATTAAATTCAATGATTTTAATTAACTCCTAATTATCAGAAAATTTAGAAATATTTATTAAAGCGAACTGATCGAATTTCATCGAAAAATCCCCATTATTCCAAAAGTCATAAAAAAAAGCTCACATCCCCTCTTTAAACCCTCGACACGCGAATTTTAATGAAAAAAAAAGGGAAAAAAAATATTATCACAGCAGAAAAAAAAATGGAAAATTCTGTCATCAAAATGTTTACGATTTTATGCAATTTCCATGTGGCGAATGGAGTTACGTGTGCAGCGAGAAGCGAATCGAATGAATTCGATGTGCATTTTATAACGATTGAGTACATAGATGAAGAAAAATCGAAAAAAAAACATTTTTTAACCCACAAAAAACGTGGAAAACCATTTTTTTTAATTAAAAAAAAAAAACAGGAAAAAAGAGTGAAAGATAGGATAAAACGAGATAAAATGAATTAATTAATAGATTTTAAAAAAAGGTTTTTTTTTTTTCGTGAGTTAAAGAGTAACTCAATTCAGTCGCTTTTTTTCCCTGTAAATTATCCTAAAGATAGGAAATTAATTTTAACGAAAAAAAAAAGGAAAAAATTGAGATGAAGAAAAATCTCGAGAATAAATGAATGAGAAGAATAAAGAGATTAATAAAAAAAAAATTGAAAAAAAAAAAAAAAAATGAAAATTGGATGAAAAAAAATGTAAGGCAGATTGGAAGGAAGTAAGTGAGGAGGAAAATCTTGTAATCTCTTGGATGAATGGTCAAAAGCAATACTCGGTGTGGGTGGAAAAGCGAGAATGATGTTGAGTGAAACGAGAAATGAGGGAAAAAAAAGGAGAAAAAATGAAGAAGAACAAATATGAAAGAAAAAAAAAATACGTGTGTAAGCTACCTGTGCCTTGTAACAAAAAAATATATATGAATATATATATATAATATATATATTATACACAAAGACTCATTGTTTTTTGAATAATTATTTCATTAACCCCATTTTCCTGCAAAAATAGCAAAAAAAAAGGAGAAAAAAAATTCTCATTTATTTATTCACGTGAAATTAATTGAGAATTTTTTTCTCTTCTTTTTTTTGACATTTTTTTACTATCGCACGTGTGAAAAATTCCAATTTAATATCTTCTAATTGCTCGGGCGACAAACTGACCTGGAGATTCATTGAGACGATTTGCGATCAATTGAGATATAGATGGAGAGGCATTTTAACGAATTTTTATTCAATAAAATGAGAAATAAAAATTCTATAAAATTGTGAATAATAAAAAGAAGAAAATTTTTTAATTAAAAAAATTTGAAAAAAAAAAATGAAAAAATAAGATAAATTGAGTAAAATATAAGGGGTAATGGGCTCTGGGCTCGATATACATTGAACTAACAGTCTGCATCAGATAAAAGAAAATAAAAGAAATATATATATAATGTATTAATAAATCAGGAATAGGGAGGAGGAATAAATAAAAATGGCACGTCACCATCGCGGTAAATGGCCGAGTCGTGCATTGAATTATATTTTTCATCGAGTCACTATTTTTCTACGATCGATTTGACGAGTCACGCGATTGTACGATACATCGGCACGTTGAGCCAAGAGAAAAGAAAAGGGTAAAAAAAGAATTTATTTTTTTTTTTTTATAAAATTTGTTTTAAAACGAAACACAAGATATCATCGACACGGCCCACGCTCGATTTCGCGATAATTATGCCCTTAAAAGAAAAAAAAAAAAAAAAAAAAAAGGAAGAAAATGTCTTGATCAAAACATTTTTTATTTTTAATTGAGTCGCGCAATTAAGGTCGATAAAACAGGAAAAATAAGGATATGTAGATTAGTTTCCAATTAATTGCTGATAATTCGAGGAAAAAATGTGCTTTAATTTACCCGAAAAAAAGATGATTAAACTATTGTGAATATAATTTTTTTTTTTTCGAATTTTTTTTTACATTAATTTCCTATCAAATGCATGAGACAGAGAGAGAGGCAAATAGTTACGAATACCTTCTAATTAAAATTTCTCAATAACTATACGGTGAATTTAATATTTTTTTCTTCTATTATTTAGTTAAAATGCTGTTTTCTTCGTCAATTGTTTTTAAATAATGGCTCAACCCTGTGGTTTTTTAGTAATTTCTTTATTTCTGTCTGATTTAAGGCGTTTCATCCCCACCACTGGTATTTTCAGTAACTTTGATAATTCAGTAGTGAAGAGATAAAACAAGATGAGTCTATTTTTTTCTAATTTAGTTGTTTGAAAATACCCTAGAAAATAAGCGAAATAGAGCAATTTTGCCCGAAAAATCTTTTGTAACTCTTGAAATTCTCTACAAAAAAAAGATAAATAATATCACCTTATCTCGCTTAGTTTCCGAGATATTCCCTTCCAAATGATCGCAAAGATAAGTCGACTTATCCTGTTTTACCTCTTCACTACTGAATTCATATCTCATAAACTGGACGGTCAAAAATTCTGAAAAAATTCAGAAAAATGTAAAAAAATATCATCTTTGATACAGCATCAAAAAAATGAGGGATTAACCCTCCTCCACTTCACTCTGATACCACCTTAAGGGGTAACACCACTGTAAAAGTCTAAAAAAAGGCGTTTTTTGGCAATTTTTTTTCTATAGAAAAAGTGGCAATAAAATAATGATATTTGAGGGAGTGATTGAGCATATATTTGAGTCTTCAGAAAAAAAATTCATCAAAAAATATGGAAGAATGACGACACAAAAGCTATTCTTGCGAGGCCCCTCGAATTTGAAACACTCTGCTGCACGCAGTGTAACTGGTGCAAATTTTAATTGAAAAAAAAGAAAAAAAATTGGCTCAGTCTAGATACACATAGCTACAGAATTACGTAGAGGATTTCAAAAATATTATTTTTTGTGGGATTGGTGACGATTTGAATGAAAAAAATTCAAATTTCGACCAAAAAATAAGCAATTTTTTATCAATAAAAAATGTGCAAATCAATTTTTTGAAAATCCCCTAAGTATTTCTGTTCGAAATATTGTTTTCAAGATGCTTGTGTGAAATTCAAATGAAAATAATGAAAATTATTGGAGTTATGCTGCGTGCTAATTTGAAAACTCATATTTCGAGGAAAAACACGATTGAACTTTTGACTTGGGCTATGAATATGAAGAAATGCCGTGGGAAAAATTCAAAATTTCATGTGAAATAATGGATTTCAGGTGATAACTTTTCTTGCCCATATTCTGGAAAGCCCAAAGTAATTTTTAAAGCAAGGAAAAAAAAAATAGATTTTTTGAAAATTCTACAGTGGTCTAACCCCTTAATGCAAATCCTAAATTTGCTAATGCAACTTCGCCTGTCTCTCTGATATCTATAACACACATATCGATAGTGCAGGTTAGGTAGTTATCTCAAAGCAGGCCGATTGCTTCGTGGATGAACGCTTGCTGCATTTCAGAATCGATCGACCTCTGGAGTAGCATCAGAGTAGAGAGAGCATCGAAGCATCACCAGCACTCGCCCCACCGGATGCACAAATATCATTTCCCTCCCTCTTCCCTCACCTACAAACTATGCATCTCCTCCTCCCCCCCCCCCCCCCCCTTCCCCTCCTCCTCCTTTCCCAACACGGTCAACTGATTTTCAAGCTTCGTATCGACTTTTCCTTTTTTTTCTCTTTCCTATTTTTTTTTTTTTTTCTATCAATTTTATTTTATTAACGAAACGAATAACTCTGAGAATAGGTGAATTGACACTTGTCACATGTAAATTAATCAAATTATACGATTCAACGAATTTTCAAATACTCCAACACAGCAAATTGTATTTATATACTTTTTTTTTAAAAATATAATTTAATTATTCAATTAAAATTTCAATTCTCATGGAATTTTCAGTAATTCATTTACTGAAGTGTATCAGAATTTTTGCATTTATCGATAAAATTGATTCATCAGAATGTCAAATAATCGCATTAAATCAGTTATATTAAATGAAATGTGATAGAAATTAAATTTATATTGAAATGTCATTATTTTTGAAATTTTATGGACATTTGTGTGTTAAATAGGAAAATTATCGGTTGGAGAAAATAAAGACATTCATTAGGATTGTTAGATATGTACTTAGAAAGTAGAGAAAATCGTTATAGCTTGCACAATAAATAGAAATAATTCTGTAAAAAAAAAAAAAAAAAAAAAAAAAAATCTTAAAATTCATTACGAAATAAAATAAAAAAAGAATAAAAGCTCAAAAAATTGATTTTCTTAAAAATAGGAGAAAAAAATACCTGAAAATTCATTTAATTTTTTCAATAAAAATAATTGTCTGTGCCCCGAAGAAACGAGATCACTCAGTGCTAATAATAAATTGATATAAAAAAGTAAAGAAACAGTAGAGAGACATAAACAGGTCAATTGAATTCACAATCAGTAGCATCAAGTTGACCGTGAGTTGAGACTTGTCATCCACATATTTTTCCTTCAATGTTTTTTTTTTTTTTTTTTTCCTGCAAACTCATTGCTCTACGATAAATTTTGGTGAAATAAGAGTCAGAGCCCCTCTGGTTATCGATCCACTTGAATTTATCAGTAGAGTGCACGCGACTGAACTTCACCTATTCACGTAAACTTAATTCATTGAGCACAAGGAAGATACGTTTAATCTAACTAAAATCCCCCCCTCCCCTTCTTCTCTAAAGATGTAAAATTACCGTCATTTTTTGGATGTGTCAGATCAGTCGTAAAATGACGATTTCCCGACCATTTCTGACCTGATCTGTAATTCCTGTTGGAAACTGACGGTAATTTTTTTTTATCCTCATTAATTATGTTTTATGATGTAAAATCATCTATATAGATGAAAATTGACGGTAATTTTTTATTTCAGTCACTTTATCGGTCATTTTTGTCTAACTTTTCTTTTTTTTTTATTGAGACGCATGAAGCTTCAAAAGGAATGAAAAATATCGAGCATTAAATTTCAATGAAATTTGTATTATGTAATGCAATGGAGTGAATGCCAATATTTCGTGTGAATTTTCCTCTCCAAAATGAGGTAACAGAGAAAAAAAATTAAATTCAGCTATATAGATGTAAACTGACTGTAATTTGAATAATGGGTCATTTTCTTTGACGCAAGATTTGGTCAGTTTATTCCTGACGAAAAACCGTCAGTAATTCAGCTTTGGTCAGTTACGTGGAAGTTACCGGTAAAATGACGGTAAACTTACCGGTCAGTTTGTAAATTCGGATCATTAGTATTATCTAACTAAAATCCCCCCCCCCCCCCTCCCCTCTCCCCTTAATGTCTCCGAAAAACGCGCAATGACGTAATTCGACGCGAATTAATGAGACAAGTAGTGATGAGCTAAAAAAAAAAAAGGAGGGAAATTCAAACAGAACACGTTCCACAAATGAGCCAATGTTGGATGGAGAAGGAGTGAGTACTTCAGAGAAGTTCTCGCATGCACAGAGCCAATCGATTTATAATACCTCCTGGATCGTTCACTCGTCATACCAGCAATGTCTCTCAACAGTCAAGTGTCTGTGGGCCTCGTGAAACCCAGGGACACTTCATAAAACACTTGTTCTTGTGCTGAAAACGTGGTAAAAAAAAAAAAAGAGGCGTGCAGACCTAAAAAAAAAATAAAAAAATTTAATTTAAAGTAGAAAAAAAAGAGTTTGTTTTTTTTTGGAAAAAGTTTGTTTTTGTGCAAAAAAAAGGTAAAGTAATTTTTTTAAACACACCTGTTCATTTTTTTTCATCAGGGTGTTTATTTATGCTGCTTTTTTTTTTTTAGTGATGTGTTAACGTCAATTGTATTGCCGGAAGCAATGTACTTTAGTTGTAACATATACGTATTGGTCATTGTGGCTTGCCGCACGTGAAATCAACACCTTTTCAAACGAACTAGTGTGTACTCACCTCTTTTCTCGCCCCTCCCCCCCCCCCCCCTTCCCCTCCCACTTTTTACCCTGTCATGTGCACAATGCTCGCACGGAGGAAGAATATCGAGTTACGTTTTGAGAAAACACGCAAACTTGTCAGGGCATTGTGACTGAATTGTTTTTTAAAATTCAATTTTTATATTGTATGTTTTTTTTTTTTTGCTTGTGATCTGAGGTGAATTTTTTTTTATCATTTTATCGTTGTATTTTTGGGGCAATGTTAATCAAACATTTGTTGATAAATTGAATTGTCAAGAATTATGAGAGAAAGCTAAATTAAATTGATAAAAAGTAATTGTAAAAAATCATCAGAATTAAGGTTGCTAATTTTTTTTGATGCCATATCGAAGATGATATTTTTTGTACATTTTTCATTTATAAATTATCAAAGTTACTGAAAATACCGGTGATGGGAATGAAACGCCTTAAATCGGACAGAAATAACGAAATTACTAGAAAACCACAAGGTTGACCCATTATTCAAAAACAATTGGCGAAGAGAACAGCATTTTAACTAAATAATAGAAGAAAAAAATTTTCATTTCACCGTATAGTTATTGAGAAATTTTAATTAGAAGCTAATCGTAACTATTTGCCTCTCTCTCTGTGTCTCATGCATGTGATAGGAGATTAATGTAAAAAAAAAAAATCGAGAAAAAAAAATTATATTCACAGGCTAAAGATATGACTTTCGAATAGTTTAATCACTTTTTTCGAGTAAATTAAAGCACATTTTCCTCGAATTATCAGCAATTAATTGAAAACAAACCTAAAAATCCTCATGTTTTCTGTTTTATCGACCGTATTGAGGAATCCTACCTTAATTTTTTCACAATATTACGAAATTTGTCTCGAGCACTCATTCATTCCTATCGGCAAATAATAAAGCGGATCAACGGATTCATTGCTTTGAATAGGTCATTATGTTCACGTGCACACAGATTAGATTATTACGTCTTGATTTCCTGAATTACTGCATTATATCACATGCCCCATCTAATCTTCACTGTCTCTCCGTTATCTTCTGCCTCGAATCATGAAAATTTTAATAAAAAAAAAAAAAAAACATTGAATCGTGGAATTTTTTATCTGCTTTTTTTCTCTCTCTCTCTCTCTTCTTTTTTTTTTTTTCATTCTGACAAGTTATTTGTACATCCGCCAAATGATCGTGATGAATAACAGAAGCCTCCGGTGATAGCCAGACGACTCTGCACTTGATTCAATGCTACCCGATGTGCATGAATATTTGGGATGCTCGATGAGCTGTACACAGAGATAACCGGTTTACAGATAATTAATACCCTTTACCTTTGTATGTTGTGCCACTGGAATTTTCGAATGACGAACAAGAGCAATTTGCAATTTTTTTTTTTCCTTCCATTCGATTTTTGTCTCAATTTTTCTCTCGAAAAAATTCGTAAAGAGCTTTATTTGTAAATTTTTGCAACTAAAGTCGACGAAAAAAGGGGAAATAATCAATTGAATTTCATCAATGAAATTGTCTTTAATCAATTCAATTGAACTCAATGAAAAGAGGATTATAGGACATTTGATTTTTTTTTTAAATATCGAGTGGGTTTAAAAGGAAATATCAAGAGACCTTTTTTGTAGAAAATTTAAGCCCTTATTTTCTTGATGACATCTCAAAAATGATATTTTTCTACATTTTTCTGAATTTTTTCATAATTTTTGAGATATGAATCATCAAAGTTACTGAAAATACCGGTGGTGGGGATGAAACGCCTTAAATCGAACAGAAATAACGAAATTACTAAAAAACCACTGGCTTGACCCATTATTTAAAAACAATTGGCGAAGAGAACAGCATTTTAACTAAATAATAGAAGAAAAAAATACTCAATTCACCGTATAGTTATCGAGAAATTTTAATTAGAAGGTAATCGTAACTATTTGCCTCTCTCTCTGTCTCAAGCATTTGATAGGAGATTAATGTGAAAAAAAATTCGAGAAAAAAAAATTATATTCACAAGCTGAAGATATGACTTTCGAATAGTTTAATCACTTTTTTCGGGTAAATTAAAGCACATTTTCCCCGAATTAACAGCAATTAATTGGAAACAAACCTAAAAATCCTCATGTTTCCTGTTTTATCGACCGTACTCTAGGATACTACCTTAATTCTCTACAAAAACTAGAACTTTTCGATTATACAAAAAAAAAAAAAACCGTTATCCAAAAAAAAAATTCAATTTCTTCAGTCCAAAACTACTGAGTTATTGTCCGAGACATGGCATTGACTACCAATGAAATAACGTTATTTATCATTTTCATTAATCTTATTCTTCACGTAATAACTTACATGTCTTTTCTTCAACACACACTGATAATAATCATCCGTTATTTATCATTTTTATATATATTTTTTTTTTCCCGGCACAATTCACGTTGAGCCTAACTTATCAGTCGTGATTTATCCTCTCATTTTTTTTATATTTTTTTTTTTCATCTATTTTTTTTTTTTTTTCCTTTCAATTCTATTATTTTCATTCTCACAGACCTGCCTGAATGAGTTGAGAAGCAACTTTGTATTTTGCTTTCATACAATTGACAATTCACTATATAAAATCTATTTCAGAATTTAGATGAAAACTTTACGGATATTTGACCCAGTAAAGTGTATTACGCTTATCGTATTGCAGAGAATAGAGAAAGAGAGAGAGAGAGATAGATAATAGAGCAGCAAAATCACTTCAACTGACATGACTTTTCGGGCTGTCAATATTTGTGTGCTCGAATCAAAACGAAAAGTTCATCTACGTCAAATTTTCTCTTTTTCTTTAAAAAAAAAAAATAAAAATAAAGGAAAGTAATTTTTTTTTATTCACAATAATATTTATTTTTCTGAAAAATACTTTCCTTTCAATAAAAAAAAATATATGTCTCTTTTTTTGCTTCCGAATGGAAGCTATGTAATCATCAGAATTTTCGATTGCAATTTTTTTAATAGAAGATACTTAAAATGATCTAAATAGAGAGAAAATTATATTTTTAGCACATGTCTGTGTGTGCAAAACGATTTTATAGAAAAATTTCATATTTTGTGGAAAACTTCCTCTCGACGAACTCTATTTTTTAAGCTTTATTTGAAGAGAATTCGATCGATACTTTTTGAGATTTGTCCATTTTTCGAAAATCAGTTTTTAATGGAATTTCTGGAAACTATTCAACTGATGTTATTTATACTCATATATTATCTCGAGAGTTTTATCAGTTAGATGCCTGTAAATTTTGAGCTTATTTGCATGATTAGTTCTCGAGTTATTGGCGTTTTAATGAATTTTTCAAAATTTGATATTTTAATGATGATTTGAAAAAAGTTGTATCACTTCCATTCGGAAGCATATTGCTAAAGTATCAGCAGAAAAAGCTATATCAGTTGGAAACCAATACTATTATCCACTTGTTTCTTATTAAAATCAAAGTATTTCTCGAAAAAAATAAATATTATAGTGAATTCTTCAATTTTTCATAGTACTCCTTATTAATTTGTAACAAAAACGATTGATTAAAGACGCTTATATTTCCTGAAAACCGATTAATTCACAAAAAAAAAACAATTTATTAATACTTCAAAATATCAAAAACTAATTATGTTTATCAATTTATTAAAATTTCCGATTTTTTTCCGGATGATAAAGAACCAAAACAAGATAATTTCAATAAAAAGTAAAAAAAAAATTCGAAATCTAATCAATTTTTAACTCTAATCATCTCTTCTAATCATTCAATTACTTTATTTTTCTCGAGTATCTCATATTTTGAATGATTCAGCTAAAAATGACTATTACTCTACTATTTTCCTTCTATTATAGTGCTTCAACTCAATGAAAAGGTGCGCATTACTGCAATAATTATTTCCTCTTTTTTTTCAAAGGAAAAATAACGTTAAGTCATTGATTTATGAATTTTTTCCGATAAAATATTCAAATTACGGTAACAGGAAGAAAAACACGAACAAAACTGTGTATTAGTAATTCTTTTCCCTTCTACTTATCGAATAGGGTAACATGACCAATAGATGGACAGTTAAGGATGTTCTATCGGTATTTTATCAAAATTTAAAAATGTACGAATTCAATGAAATTTTCTTCCAAGGTTCTCCAATCTATAAAAAAACCGTATGCAAAATTTTGGATTTTTTTCATACCTGGTTTGAAAGTTATAAATTTTTTAAAAATCATCGTTTAACATGTGTTCTTATGGAAAATTCACAAAAGCTTAAGGATGTTCTACCGGTATTTTATCAAAATTTAAAAATGTACGAATTCATTGAAATTTTTTTCCAAGGTTCTCCAATTCATAAAGAAACCGTATGCAAAATTTTGGATTTTTTTCATACCTGGTTTAAAAGTTATAAATTTTTCAATAACCATCGTTCAAGGATGTTCTATCGGTATTTTATTAGAACTTAAAAATGTACGATTTCAATGAAATTTTTTTCCAAGGTTCTCCAAATCATAAAAAAACCGTATGCAAAATTTTGGATTTTTTTCATACTTGGTTTAAAAGTTATAAATTTTTTAAAAACCATCGTTTAACATGTGTTCTTATGGAAAATTCACAAAAGCTTAAGGATGTTCTACCGGTATTTTATCAAAATTTAAAAATGCACGAATTCATTGAAATTTTTTTCCAAGGTTCTCCAATCTATAAAAAAATCGTATGCAAAATTTTGGATTTTTTTCATACCTGGTTTAAAAGTTATAAATTTTTTAAAAATCATCGTTTAACATGTTTTCTTATGGGAAATTCACAAAAGCTTAAGGATGTTCTACCGGTATTTTATTAAAATTTAAAAATGTACGATTTCATTGAAATTTTTTTCCAAGGTTCTCCAAATCATAAAAAAACCGTATGCAAAATTTTGGATTTTTTTCATACCTGGTTTAAAAGTTATAAATTTTTTAATAACCATCGTTCAAGGATGTTCTACCGGTATTTTATCAAAATTTAAAAATGCACGAATTCATTGAAATTTCTTTCCAAGGTTCTCCAAATCATAAAAAAACCGTATGCAAAATTTTGCATTTTGTTCATACTTGGTTTAAAAATTATAAATTTTTTAAAAACCATTCTTAACCTGATTCTTATGGAAAATTCACAAAAGTTTAAGAAACTTTTCGAAAAATTCTTCAAATTCGATGAAACTTCGGATATAGGTGAGAAATTACCCCCCGCACAATTTGTTCATTTTCATACAACGATTGAGTCAATAATTGGCATTAAAATTAATAAAAATGCTTGAAAAATTGTCGATTTCGCGTAAGTGCTGCCAACTTGTGTCGCCAGAATTCCCTAGAATGCAACGCTTTTTTCAAAATAATTCTCAAACTAATTAAATAAAAAATAAAAAAAAATATCTATGAAATGTAATGATAATAATATCAGTAGTGAAGAGGCAAGACGAGATAAGTCTTTTTTTTTTTCATTCACTTTTTTGAAAATATCTCAAAAAATAAGCGAGATAGGACGATTTTGACTCGGATCTGTTTTGTAACTCTTAAAATTTCCTATCAAAAAAGTTGAGTGATATTGCCTTATCTCGCTTAGTTTCCGAGCTATTTCCTCAAAAATAATTACAAGGATAAATCAACTTATCCTGTTTTATCTCTTCACTACTGATATAATATTTGAACACTCGCAGCGTTTCATAATTCCCTGAAAATAATTTTAATGAGGAATTTAAAAACTCACTAAAAATACCTGTAGAACATCCTTAAGGAAACATTAGACTTTATTAATTCATATGAAATAGGCAAATCACTTTAAAAAATTGCAGAAAATAATAATGTACAGAAATATATACAGTAAATCGCCTAAAACTCAATTAAACTTGAAAAATGTAGAAATAATTGAAGAAAATCAAGGAAAAACTGGAAAATAAGTTGAACCCCCAATAGATGGACACTTGCATATTTGCAGTGGTATTATTTTAAATTTCGATCAATCGATATATGTAATAAATAATTTATAAATCTATATGAATGTAATAATCAGAGAATTGACGTTAAAAGTATAAAAATCATTCATTTATTTATGAAAATCCTCGATAATAGAAACCGTCCATCTTTTGGGTCAGTGTCCATCTATTGGTCGTGCGACCCTATTTATTATTCATAAAAAAGCAAATAATAGAATGACTCATGGAGCACCACTGAGCCTTGGCAGTTGTGCTTCAGCCAGTGCTCATTATTTTTCTGACATAAAATGTTCTGAATAAAATAGAAAAACCCAAAATATAATTTGATAAAATTCTAATCAGTTTCATATAAAAAATGGATAAATTAATGATAATTAAACGGAAATTCCGGGTTTTTATTCTTCAAACGACTTAAATTTAAAGAAGGCAGCTTTTTAAAATGAAAATATGTGATAAATTGTGAGGTTATAACGGTAAGATTTGACCTAAAAAATAGAGTAATTTTTTCTTTATAGTTTAAAAACGTTATTCTGTAGTTTTAGTTCAATTTTTTATTTGAAATTCTTTTAATTACAGATTTTCCTTGACCCGAAAAATGACAGGTTGTTACACGTGGGTGCTCGTGCTGCTTGGTAAGTTAATTTTTTTTTTTTTGTTAGTTAATTATTGAAAGTATTTCCCTTCACATTTTTTAATTATAAAAAAAATAGAATGGAAAATAAATTAAAAAATTCATTGATTTTTCTAAAATACAAAAAATTTTATAAAAATTAAATTATCACACATTTGACAATTTTTTTTCATTTATAAACAAATAAATTAGTATAAGAAATTATTTTTTTTAAATTGTAATTGTAATTTTCTTAAATTCTCTACAGGTGCATATTTTTTATTTTTAATGCATAATTTATTGTATCCTATCTATTATAATATAATAAATTATATTATAATAGATATAATACATTATATTATATATTATATTTATTATATTGTATTTATTTGATTATATTGTCACCTTAAAAGCAAAAGGGCGGAAGTGCTATATATAAGCATAGCACTTACGCCCCTTTGTTTCTAAAGCGACAATATTACATTAATTTATTTATATCATATTTTTAATAAATATATTTATCCGATTTGTATTTCCATATAATTCAAAAAAACATTTTTAGTTAAAAAAATTGAATTATTTTATGTATTTTCAAAAATTTTCTAACTTATTTCGATTTTTTTCAATTTTTTTCCTGTAACAAATAAATTATTTTTCAAAAAACAAAAAATATACACTTGTAGAAAATTCAAAAAGCTACAATTGCAAATTTTTTAACTATTTTTTTTATTATAATTTCATTGTTTAAAAAAATCTAAAAAATCATTAAACATGTGCTAATTTAATTATCATATCATTGTCTTAGAATTAAAGGGGCGTAAGTGCCATCATGACTCAGCACTTACGCCCCTTTGTTCCTAATATGACGATATTTTTTTTCCAATTTTTTTTGTTTAATTTTACCCATTTTTCAAAAATATTTTGTCTCGGATTTTTTTTTTTTTTTCATTATCACGAAAAAATAATAAAATATTTTTGTTTTCAGTACTGCAGCTAGTACGAGCTGACTTTGAAGTTAATGAGCAAGATATTCGTATTCACCTTGGCAAAACGAGTTCGTTTAATTTATCATTGACGTGAGTAATAGCCACCTTGTTAGTAGTTTATTAGTTATTTTTCATAAATTTAACAGTAGAAAATTGCCTTTTTTTTTTTTTCTTTCTTTTAATAGCCAACGATTATCGAGAAATGTTAACGTAACATTCGATGTACAGCACAAGGACTTGTTGAGAACAGATCCACTGACATTCAATGTTACACCAATTGATGGACTAATGTCGTGGAATATCAAAATTTTTGCACTCAATCCAGGATATTCTATTATTAGTGCTAATGTAACACCGAGTGACGTCACTACGTAAGTCTAGGGTTTCCTTATGTAATTTTTCTTTTTTTTTTCATGAAAAGTTTCACTTTCATCATAATTATGATAAGATTAGCATACATGTAAAAATTTTTTGAAAAAATGAATTATTCAAAAAAAAAATATTTGAAAAATTTGCATTTGCGGTTTTTTTTAAATTTTCTACATTTGCATATTCTTTATCTCTCAAGCTAATTTATTTATAAAAAACAAAGAACTAAAAAATATCAGATGTTTGCTATTTTCAATATTATTGGTTTTTGGGAAATGTCTTGAGATTGGAGGGAGAGACATTTTTGTAGAGATCTTTTTTTGAGTGAAAAACGAGATCTACAAAAAGGATTTTATTGAAAATTTGCTTTCTTTCATTAGATTCCAATAAATTTGCAAAAAAATAAATGGAAAAATAATGATAATGGAATTATCACACAAGTGTCATTTTTTTTTATTTTTTAAGCAAATAAATTCTTTTAAAAAAAAATATTGAGAAATTTTTATTCAAAGTTTTTTAAATTTTGCATATTTTACTTAAATTCTCAAATTTTTCATATTTTGCTACATTAGCATATTCTTTATTTTTCTTTAAATTAATTAATTTGTTTTTAAAAAAAGCGAGAATTGACAGATATCTGCTATTTCCAGTATCTTGAAAAATGATTGGATTAAAACGTATAAATGAAAATAGCTTTAAATAACTCTAAGGCAAGGCTTCACTCTCATTTTACAATTAAAAATCAATTTTTTCTTCATTCATTTTTGTTTATCTTGAAGTTGTGAAATGTGCTGAGGCTTGGTGAATAAAAAAAATTTGCTATCATTTCAAAAAAGACAGACCCAGATAGAAATAAGTCATTGAAATTCGATACAAAGACTCGAGTTAGTTCGATGAGTTGTTCTATTGCCTAATTACTGAATTCTTTTCACCCAGATTTACTAAATAAATTCCAAGAGAAAGAGAGAGAGAGAGAGGAATAGAACAATTCTGACTCATCCAAAAGGTGAAAAATTTTTGGGGGAGAGGGCCAATGGAAAATTTTCCAATTGTCATTACTTTTATTTGTTCAACTCGAACTTTACCGATTCAATTCAATGAAGATAGCCTTTTGACCCTGAATATGACCAGAGCTACCTCATTCTTGCTGCAATATCCTCAGTTTTCTCTGAGTTTCACGCGAAGCATCATCTCCAGTTTCATTTGCACTTGTTGACAATTTTATTTTATTTTTTTTTTCCTCGTATGTTAAAATGAATGATTAAAAAATTGTCGAAAACGATTAGATTACTATTATCAATGCAACAAATTTTATATCTATTTTTCGTGCTAATTAACGAAAATTTAATTAAAATTCGAATTTTCTCATAATTAATTAAATAGTTTTGAAAAAATGGGAGTTTTTAAAATTATCATCATTCCTCGGGATGAATTAGACAAAGTGAATTTAAAGTAAGAACATTTTCTTCCTAAGAATCAAAAAATTGATTCAATTTAAAAGTAATTTTAAGGAAATCCAAGTAGTAGTTCCAAATGATCTACTTTTTTTCTAAGTTATCATAAATATTCTAATTATTCCCGATTTCGTAACATTTTACCGATATTAAAACAATGTCCACGATAATAAATTGTTATTAAATAATATTATAAATATTCAGTATTGTTCCGAATTTGACTGACGCTGTTCCAGTATCTAGGACTGGCATTGGAGGATCCTCGGATTTTAAATACCAATATTCCCGCCATTAATGTTTTCATGTAATTAATTGGATTAATCGTCGCTATTTGTCCGGTAACAGGTGTTTTTTATGATTTGAAAAATCAATAGACATTCTGACGAACAAGACTATATATAGTTATATAAAGAAAAAATAGATCTGTAGCCATGAATTGTTGCAGTGAAACTGAAACTGAATGTCGCTTATGGAGTTCTAATGTTAATTTGATTTTTTTCAAAAATTATTTTTGGCTCAAATCGTGTCCGGTAACATGATATAAAGTGAATTTAAAAAAAATCTCATTCTACTCTATCGAAAGTGACCAAAATTGAAAAGGAAAAATAGATTATCGGAACTACTTGGATATCCTTAAATAGGATAATTTTATAAATTACATGTACATCATTTTTTTAAAAATTAATTAATAATTTATCACTTTTCTCAGTTTTTCAGAAGCATTTGTACGAGTTACAATAGAGAGATCAGACACTCTCTATCACATCAGCAATGCAGTTGGTTGGATTTATTTTTTGGCATGGAGCATAAGTTTTTACCCTCAAATTTACAGCAATTGGAAACGAAAAAGTGTAGTTGGCCTAAACTTTGATTATTTATCATTAAACATAGTTGGATTTTTTATGTATTCATTATTCAACTGTGGATTATACTGGATACCGGAAATTGAAGTGAGTTTATCAAAAGAATTGAACTCATAAATTTTCCAATCTTCCATTTCCTGAATCACAAGAGGATAGAGAATTAAAAAAAAAAATGTTTCATCAGAGTACTTGAGGGAAATTTTAGTTCAAGAAAGTACAGACAGACGACCTATTTAACTTCAAAACTCGTAGAAATATGCAGAAAACAATGCAGTAGTGAAGTGATTGAACGAGAAAAGTTTATTGATCCTTGAACTAATTTTTTTATTAAAAATTCATGAAAATGTAATTTCGGTGAATCTTCAATTTTTCATTTCGAGAGTAATTAAAATCCTCAGAATAGTCATGAGAAATCAATTCTCTGAATTAATCAAAAGTTGGTAATAATTTTTTGCCAGCAAACTTTTGAAATAAGTGAAATGGAACTATCGAATGAAATGCGATATCTCGAATTTAATGCGAGATATCGCATCGATTAATCGATTTTTTGAAGTTGAATAATATTGTTTTTCCCTCTTAAACTAAAAACAGAATCGAATTATTCTATAGATCTCTGGAATTCAAATTTGGAGATCGATTGATCGAATTTCGATTAATCGAATTTCGGCATCGATTAATCGAAATTTTCCCTCTTGAACTAAAATAGGCAAAACAGAATTGAATTATCGATCTCCCGAATTCGAATTTGGAGATCGATTGATCGAAATTCGATTAATCGAACTTTGGCATCGATTAATCGAATTTCGACATCGATTAATCGAAATTTTGAATATTCATTGGAACTAACATACAGATGATCTTCCGAACTAAAACAGCTGGAGGGGAATCGAATTATCGATCGATCCGAAATTCGATTAATCGAAATTTTACATCGATTAATTGAAATTTTAAGATTAATCAATTGGAAGTTGATCTTTTTCCTTAAACTAAAACTTTTGGAATAGAACTATCGAATAATATGCAATATCTCGAATTTAATTAGAGACATCGCATCGATTAATCGATATTAGAAAATGATTGATCGAAATTTGTTATTTTTGGAGGAAAAAAACATCAATGCAAGCCGTGCACTTGCAATTGCCGATAAATCCTATTAATGATAACGTTTATTTCAGCTCGAGTATTTTCGTCGTTATCCAAAAGGTCTGAATCCAGTTCAAGTCAATGACATATTTTTCTCTCTACATGCAGTATTAGCGACAATAATAACAATTGGCCAATGTTTCTTTTACGAGGTAATTATAAAAAAAAATTAAAAAAAAAAAAAATCATAATTCTCCTCTCAAAATCAACTGATTTACAATTTTAATTGGCACTCATTAATTTTTAGACTGGAGCACAACGAGTATCAATTACAGCTCGTATAATACATGGTATATTCGCATCAGTCGTATTAGTGTCAATTATTTTGTCAATTATACATACAATTGGCTGGTTGGATTTCCTCTACATCTGCAGTTACATTAAATTAGCAATAACACTGATTAAGTATGTGCCACAGGCTTATTACAATTACCAAAGAAAATCAACTGTTGGATGGAGTATTGGTAATATATTTTTGGATTTTACTGGTGGTATGCTTTCAATGCTGCAGATGATACTTAATGCATACAACTATGGTAAATATAGATTTTAAAATGGATAATTTAATGGAATTGGAGTGGAAATAATTCATTTTACTTTTTGAAAAAATTTAATTTTACCCATCTCAAAGTCATTCGTGGAGATGAGATTATATGTAATTTTCATTCACGAGTGTCTTTGGGAAATCAATACGGTTTAATGAAATGTCTTCGTAGACTATCTGAATTTCAGTGCCTAATTAAAGTTATATCCAGCGTATCAACGATGATTTTTTTTTACATTTTATGAGATATAAATTATCAAAGTTACTGAAAATAGCAGTGGTGAGGATGAAACGCCCTAAATCAGGCAGAAATAACGAAATTACTAATAAACCACAGGGTTGATCCATTATTTAAAAACAATTGGCGAAGAGAACAGCATTTTAACTAAATAATAGAAGAAAAAAATATTAAATTCACCGTATAGTTATTGAGAAATTTTAATTAGAAGGTAGTCGTAACTATTTGCCTCTCTCTCTGTCTCATGCATGTGATAGGAGATTAATGTAAAAAAAATTCGAGAAAAAAAAAATTATATTCACAGGCTGAAAATATGACTTTCGAATAGTTTAATCACTTTTTTCGGGTAAATTAAAGCATATTTTCCCGAATTATCAGCAATTAATTGGGAACAAACTTAAAAATAATCATTTTTCCCTGTTTTATCAACTGTACTGGGATACTCCCTTAAGGATTAACAGAAAATCCCTTAAATTTCAAATTTTCAAAGTCATTGTTTAAAAATAATTATATTTTCCATTTTGACTTTCTGATTGCCTTCATCAGTCGTTAACATCTTTTGCTTACAAAAATATTGATAAATATCGTCAAAAAATTGATTTAAAAATTCAGTAGTCACGAGGCCTTTCGTTAGACCTTAAATAGTAAATTATCTAACAAGTGCGGTAAATTATTCAAAAATCTGAAAATCTTTACCGCACGTGTAAGGTACAGTTTCTTTTATTTACAACGTGCGGAAAGGGTCTACTTTTCGCATGGTGTGCAAAAAATGAGCTATTTTAACACAATTACTTAATATTTTTTTAGATGATTGGGAAAGTATTTTTGGAGATCCAACCAAATTTGGCCTAGGCTTCTTCTCAGTTGCATTCGACATATTTTTCCTAGTTCAACATTACGTGTTATACAAGTACGTTAAATTTTCTAAATAAATTGCTAAATGTTCGCTATTTTGCATGTCAAATTGATTAGAATCATGCATGATCATCTTCATTTCATCTGCCTGTAAATACCCCTTAAAAAGTATCCCAAAAAGACATGAATGAAGTGGGAAAAAACATTTGTTTTCTCTTTTTCATAAGAAAAAATATAAATAATTCATTTATTCATTAAAAAAATGAAGAATTCGCTTGGGCCTTAAAGTGCATGAAGATAACAAGAATTCATCATGTTATTAAAAATTCCAGACCTAAAGAGACCATATTAAAATCTAACGTATTCATTGACACTCTTTCATGAAGAATAAAAAGAAAATTCATAAACATCAGAAAATAGAAGCAAAAAAAGAGAAATAAAGATTAAAAAAATCATTAAAAAAAAAAAAGAAAAGAATGGGAATAGAGAGAAAGAATTTCCTCATTTTCCAGGCATACCAGTGAAAAAGTGTACGATCTCGAGGGCCGAATGTAACGAACAAATAACAAAAAAAAAAAGAAAAAAAGCTGCCAGAGCTCCTGTTGATGATATATTGATGAATAAATTATTTATTTTAATGATAATTAAATAACGCAAATGAGAATCGCATCAAAAATCTGGAAATTTGAATGAAATAAAAAAAAATTACTATGCATGTTTTTTTAATTTAATAAAAACGAACAAAAAAAGGATGGGATATCAATTACTGTAATTCAATTGTGCATCTTGATATTTTTAAATTTTTTTTTTTTTAAGAAAATTTTTTCTATGACTTGACAAATAAAATTTCTATTTTTCTGCATTTATATAAAATATATATCTATTTTTTTTACAATAAAATAAAAAAATGAAATGAGGCAGGAGAGACTTTTCAATTTACTTTTCTTTTATCCTCATGTAATTTCATTTTTCATTTTTTTTTTTTTTTTTTCATTATCAGAGAATTTATCATTAATAAATAATCATCAATAAATCCTTTTAAAATGTGCATCACCACATTCACTAATTTTGCATGAATTTTTCATTTAACGAATTCACAGGAAAATTTTCAAATAAATTTTAATAATTAATGAATGAGAATAGTTTTCAATAATTAAATGCGTGAAATGGATAATTAATAATTCATAGGATTAGTTAAGTACTTGATGCATTTGGCTTGGAATTTAAACGAATAAAGGGAATGATACTGAAAGTAGTGGATATAGGGGAAGGTGGGGTAAAATGGATATTTCAATTGAGTGGTTCGAAATAGAGATTTTCTGATGATTCCATTGAAAAGCTGAGGTAATTTTGGGTGGAAAACATGTGTTAAAATTAATTATTTTCAATTTTTTGAAAATTTCACGTTTTTGGACAAGTTTTGAAGAGGTGCTCCTTTCGAAAATCGAAAAAATTCATTTTTTTGGCGATATCTCCGGTTCTGTTGGTCGCAGCGACCTGGGGTTGATCTCAAATGAAAGGTGAGCTCATTTCTCATCGATTCATGTAGTTCAAATTTTTTTAAATCAATTTTTCAAAAACTTATAGGCCATTTTCTGAAAATCAGTTTTTGCCCCATAAGTACTTGAAAAATTGATAATTTTTTTTTAAACCACATAAATCGATGGGAAATGAGCTCACCTTTCATTCAAGATCAACCCCAGGTCGCTACGACCAATAGAACCCGAGATATTCCCAAAAACCTGAAATTTTTCAAAAACAGAAGAATTTCACCTTCAAATCTTGAGCAAAAAAATGGAATTTTTGAAAAATTCTAAAAAATAACTTCTGACATATGATTTTCATGTGAAATTTCCTCAGCTTTCCAATGGAATCATCAGAAAAAACCTATCCCCAATATTTCCATCGATTTCGAGTAATTTTCATAGTACAAAATACCAAAACTAACACGTGTCCATTTTACCCCACCTTTTTCTATGAAAATTTTCATTATTATCATTTTTTTAAACAAATAAATTGATTTTTAAAAGAATAAAAAATATGCACCTGTAGAAAATTCCAAAAACTACAAGCAAATTTTTTTAAAATATTTTTTAAAAATAATCTATTAGTTAAAAAAAACCCCCAGATCTGTGATAATTTCATTATCATTAAAAAAATGAGAGGAAATTGAATGAATCAATGAATTAACAGGGATAATGAATACGTGGATATACCTGGAACCTGTCACGAGGAACGCGAGGACGAGGATCCAACAAAATCATCGTCTGCTTGATCTAATTGTGCTTAATAAGTGCTGCAGAAATTATGACATCGTCACCTTAGAACCAAAGAGGCGTAAGTGCTATGTATAAGCATAGTACTGACGCCTCTTTGACTCTGAGTTAACGACATTAAGAAAAAGACTGTGACTCCATTATTTTTGATAATTTAATGCTCAAGCTGAGGACTTGTTTGTGAAGTGAAGAAACTCAAGTGTCTTAATGAATTCTCAATAATTTAAATTAATGAACTTTTTCCATTTTTATGGAATTTCAATTTCTAAACTTAAGAAGAAGATTTACTAAAATCTCAAATTTTCCATTGATTTCATCAATTTTTTTTTTTAGTCAAGGGACTCAATGTCATACCCTTTCAGTATATTCAGTCGAATATTCTCGATAGCAGGATCATTAATTTAATTATTTTATTTGTATTTATAAAAGAATATGGAAATTTTCAGACAAATTTGATTAATTTTTTTTTTTTAATTAAATCATTTTTTTTCGTCACTAGTTTTTTTTTAATATCTCGGAAACTAAGCGAGATAGAGCAATTTTGCATGAATTCATTTTTTCAGAGAATTTCAAGAACTACAAAAGATCTTTCGGGCGAAATTGCTCTATCTTACTTAGTTTCTGAGATATCCTCAAAAAACTGATAATGAAATAAAATCAATTTGTCTGAAAATTTTTAAGTCATATTTACGAGGGATCTGACAATGATTTTATATCGAAATATATTTTTATAATAATCTAGTCGACATTTCCCAATGGCTTTTTGTTAAAAAGCCAAGTGGAAATGAACTCTCGAGTGAGTTTGTAATTTTTTTAATCATTAAAAATACAGGATTACCGTCAATGGCCCAGTTTCTGACACTTTAGACCCAGTTTCTGACCGCATAAATCCAAAGCAGCAAGTATCCACTCATTTAATGTAATTTAATTATTACGATGCGAAAAAAAAATGGTAAAAACCATCAAATATTTCTGTTTTATTGCTCCTCACAAAATATTTTTTTGAGATAATTAAAAAAAGTTGTTGAAATTACCGAATTTTCCTTATTTAAAAAATTGATTTGTTTGAATCAAATTTTTTTTATTAAATTCAACAACTTTTTTAATTATTTAAAAAAAAATATTTGCTAAAAACCAATAAAACACGAATATTTCATAGTTTTCACCACTTTTTTTTTCCTCAGTGTATTAATCTATATCGTCACCTTAGGAGCAAAGGGGCGTAAGTGCCTTTAAATGTATAAACATAGCACTTACGCCACTTTGTTTCCAAGATGACAATATTTATTGCATTAAAAATGTTGATTAATTGAATATAAAACAATATTTAAATCAATTATCAGCATCCAAATGAGTTCGATTATTAATTAAATGATATATAGTACACTTGAAATAATATTTCAAGTGTACTATATATCACTTTAGAAACAAAAGGGCGTAAGTGCTATGCTTATACTCAGCACTTAAACCTTTTTGCTTCTAAGGCGACAATTTAATTGAGAAATTTGTAAAAATGGTCACTTACTGGGACAGTTTCAGAATCAGAAACTGGAGCCTCCACGAGTATCAAATAATCTGCAGGATAATAAATTTAAGTTATGAAAAAAAAAAAAAACCAAAAAGATATTTTGTAAAACTCACCAAACACCTGAATCATTCATTCCAAATGTACATTGTGTCACACGAATTTGTAGCTTGGACACGCAATAAATATTTTCACAAAACTAAAAAAAATGTAATTTTGCACTTATTTTTCCTGAAATTTTACACTAAATCACTTTACACACTAACACAACAACACTTTCTTTACTCTCACAAATGACAAACACAAATATTTCATAGTTTTTACCACTTTTTTTTTCTCAGTGTATTTTTTTGCAAAAAAAAAAATCAGTTAATTTCCCTAATAGGGAAAGTTTTCCTAATAGGACTAATCCATATCTTCACCTTAGAAACAAAATGGCGTAAGTGCGATTTTGTATATAAACATCATATTTACGCCTTCTTGTTGCGTAATTTTAGAGCTAATTTCTGACAGCAAAAATTGAAGACAAAAAATCCCCAAATTTGAAAAAATGGTCAGTTAGGGGGGGGGGGGGGGGGGGGGTCCAGCAAAGTCAGAATCCCCCCCCCCCCCCCCAAATTTCCTTCCATTTTACCTCACTGGTACATTTTCTCCAGTTTTCCATAGAATCGAGCCTCGATTATCGATATTCGATGATTTGGAGAATATATTCTCTATATAGCTATATATATAGCTGATATAATCTCTATATAGTGCATCTCCAGTCGAACCGGCAGCTTTCCAACGTCAATTAACCTGTTTTCAACCATTTTTATCATTAAATTTTGCTGAATTATTATTGTTCAATAATTATTTTACCTTTCTATCAACAATTTGGACTTTGTTATACCCAAAAAATAATAAAAAATGAATTTTTGACTTCGATCGTGATCAAACGCGTCTGACCCCTGCGTCATTCCGCCAAGAAGTGCAGCCATTTTGGTTTCTCGCGTCCAAGTCGCGAATTTAAACTTTCCCAATTGCGAAAAAGCGCCAAAATTCAATTTTCTACATTTATTTATTATTAAAATCGTAAATTTTTGTCATTAAACAATAAATAAAGAGCTTAGACTCGATCGACAATCCTCCAAAATTCAGCAACAGTCGCCATCTTGTTTTTTAATTTTAAAAAATCCCTAAAATTCCCTCAAATTGGAAAGAAAAATTCCCGCCAATTTTTTAAACAAGGAAAAATCATGTTTATAAACAATTTGGGGTTAAATAATTATTTTTTACGAGGAAAAAAGAAGAGAAAGTAGGTGCTGCTTATTGTGGCACTTGTGGCGGGAAATTTGAACGTGTAGTTTTGAATTTACGGTGATTCTAACGTTTTCATTGGTTCTGCAGCTTTAACTACGTCATAATTACGACATCGGAGCTGCGTCGAAGACCAAAAATACGAGTACCACGGCGCAGTGTCTCCAGGATTGTTCAAAGGATATTTTTTCAGGTAAATAAATCGATTTAATTATTGAAAAATTATTTTTAAAAAAAGGTGTCAATAATCGAATTAGTTTTTAGAAAAAAGTGGTTTTGATTATTAAATAGGCCGAACCATTTTTTGAGGAATTATCGTGATATTATCATTCGAGATAACCTCAAAAAACAGTAAACAAGTCGAATTTTCGAGTTTATTAGTTATTTCTAATAAACAAATTGTGAAAAAGTTCATATTTTCTACAAATTTAATAAAAATTCATCTCAACTGCATGTTTTTTGTTAATTATCTCGAGAACTATGAGAGATACAGTAATTTTGGTAATAACCTTTTTTGTAGCTCTCTTTTTTCTCTACAAAAAAGGTCTCCTCACAATTTTTCCTAAACCTACTTGCTCCAGAGTTATTTACAATACAAAAGATCAAGAACCTTATTTTTCAACTTAAAATCAAATTTTTTAGAGAAATCAATTGTATTCCATTAGTTTTTAAAAAATATCTCTGAAACTAAGCGAGATAGAGCGATTTTGCTTCAATCCTATTTTGTAGCTCTTGAAATTCTCTACAAAATGAGGATTCAAACAGAATCGCCTTATCTCGTTTAGATTCCGAAATATGAGATATTTAAAAAAAAGGACACTTTTCAATTCAAAAAATCACATTCCCCACATTTTTCCCGCCTAAAATTTCTCCAGCTTCTCAATGAAATCATCAGAAAAATCTGTATCCCCCCCCCCCCCTCTACTTTCCCCTCTTCTCATTTTTTTCATCATTTCTTCAAAATTAATTTTTTTTTTATCATTTTTTCAAAACTAAATTTTTTTTTTAATAATTTTTTCAAAACTAAATTTTTTTTTTCAATAATTTTTTCAAAAAACTAATTTTTTTTATTTTTTTTCATATTTCTACTCAACAGAATGAACATCTGCACAAGAAAATCGTTAAAATTCGTCCAGGCAATCACAACAATTAGCCGTGAATTGAACTGTTGGACAGCAGCAATAGCAAAGCCACATCGTAAAATATACGAAAAAACATATCCAACAGTTCTAGTTAATTCAGATGGTAGCAGTATAAATATAAGATATCATGAGCCAAGAGGTATCATTCATTTGCCACTTGATATAACAAAATTGAGTGATGAGGAGAAGAAATTACGATTGGAAAGAAGAAAACCAAAGACTATAGTTAAAATTGTCGAGGAATTTGATGATTCATTTGATGCAACGAAATACTTGAGAATGAAGAAAAAATAAATAATTTAATTAATTTTTTAATGTTATTTTCAATGTTTAATAATGTTATGTCAATATATTTCTGTATTTCTATGTATATTGCGCAATTTTTCTATTTATAAAATGCAGTTGCGCAATTTATTGCAATTCTTTCTGCATCGAGGAAGTGGATGAAAAAATCTGTTGTATCAAATTGGAGAATAGAATTTTTTTTTCATTTTTTTTTAAAGAGAATTGAATTGTTCTGGAAAAATTCCATTGTAAGATTGAATGAATGAGATACTGGGTGAAGAAAACAATAGTGTTTCCTCTTTCGTGATCGATTTTTATCGTTTTTCACGTGCCTGAAGTGTTATGATTTTGTTTTTTCCTGTGGAATAATTGAGACAATGGATTTTTATTGGCATAACACATGAATGATGCAAGATGAATTGATTTATTAGAATTTCTGTCGTGTGAATTAAATCTTTTTTTTAGAAGATTTTGAATCTTTTCTGTTTTGAAAGAATAAATCTTGAAGAATTGGTTCGATCGAGTTATGATGATGGAATTAGCATATATTGGACGTTTTTTGGATTTTTTTGAACAAATAAATTATTAGAGAGGAAATGTTTTAAAAAATTGGACAGTTTTTTGAATTTTCTACAAATCCATATTTTTTACGTTTTTTTAAATCATTTTTTATGTTGAGAAAAAAAGGAAAAGATCTTTTTTGGAGATATTTTTTGCTCTAAAAGAAAGGCTCGAGAGTGAGAGAAATTTAGGAGGAAGATGGGGTAAAACGGGCACGTGTTAGTTTTGATGTTTTATACTATGAAAATTACTCGAAATCGATGGAAATATTGGAGATAGGTTTTTTTTGATGATTCCATTGGAAAGCTGAGGAAATTTCCCATGAAAATCATACGTCAGAAGTTATTTTTTGGAATTTTTCAAAAATTCCATTTTTTTGCTCAATTTTTGAAGGTGAAACTCTTCTGTTTTTGAAAAATTTCAGGTTTTCGGTGATATCTCGGGTTCTATTGGTCGTAGCGACCTGGGGTTGATCTTGAATGAAAGGTGAGCTCATTTCCCATCGATTTATGTGGTTTTAAAAAAAAATTATCAATTTTTCAAGTACTTATGGGGCAAAAACTGATTTTCAGAAAATGGCCTATAAGTTTTTGAAAAATTGATTTTAAAAAATTTGAACCACATGAATCGATGAGAAATGAGCTCACCTTTCATTTGAGATGAACCCCAGGTCGCTACGACCAACAGAACCGAAGATATCGCCGAAAAAGTGAATTTTTTCGATTTTCGAAAGGATTACCCCTTCAAAACTCGTCCAAAAACGTGAAATTTTCAAAAAATTGAAAAAAAATAATTTTAAAACATGTTTTCCACCCAAAATTTTCTCAGCTTTCCAATGAAATCATCAGAAAATCTCTATCTCAAACCACTCAATTGAAATACCCATTTCACCCCACCTTCCCCTATTCACAAATCACAAAGAAAAAAATCGTGCTCTTCAATTTAAATAAATTATTCTCCTCTCGTTTATTTATTTTCCTTTTTTATTTTCGTAAAACAGCAGAAATTGCGGTTGTGGTCGAGTCCAAAAAGACTTTCACTTCATTACAGCCATTCAAAATCCTCAGTCAATCCTTCCTCTTCAACGTGACAATATTTCCATTTTTTTTTTCCTTTTTTTTTTCATCTCTAAAAATTCTCAATATTACAATCCATAAATTACATGCCATCTAACATCTATTTATTTGTAATAGAGAAATTGAGGTATTTTATAGTAGGAGGGAAAGTGAAATGCATCCCCCTCAATAATTTCAAATACGTGATTTTATTATTAATTTTATTTTCTTCCTCATTCACATTCTTTAATTAACAAAATATTGAAATAAAATCAAATAATTCCCGCGATAATTCAAATTCATTATTATCGTTATTTTTTTTTTCACTAATTCTGTCAAATTTCTATTATCAAGGTTCTTACACTTATTATTATTATTATTATTATTATTATTATTATTATTATTATTAAATGCAGAACTACATTGGTTTGAATGCTAAATAAAAAATAAATAAATTGCGGTTTAATTTGAATTTTTAATTAATCGAAACAATGAATAATCAATTCTTCATATTTTCTATTAAATTTTGCAAAATTTAATTACAAAGTTAATTTATTTATCGAGCAATTAATTGATGGAATTGAGGAAAATCATTTTTTTTTTCAATCATTTAGCATTAAATTTTCCATTTATATTTTATTTATCAAAATTCAATGGCAAATAATTAAAAAATAATGATTTTCATCAATAATTCCATCAATTAATTGCTCAATAAATAAATTAACTTTATAATTAAATTTTTTTTTAATTTAATAGAAAATATGGGATGTTCATTATTCATCGCTTCAATTAATTGACAATTTCAATCAAAACGTATATATATATATATATTTTTTTTAATAATTCAGTTTCATATTCAATTATCGATCTATTATTATACTGACACTTTCAATGCCCCAGTGAAACTTCAGATTACGAAATATAATATACACCTGGAAAATATTGTTTGGAGGGAGGGGGGGGGGGGGTTCCCAATGTGTTGGGCAATCCTGTAAATTGAGCTCGTCACGCGCCTCAACCGAGTAAATGCATTTAAAAAATAATCACGATAAATCATTTTTTTTTAATTTTTTTTTGCCCCTTCCCCCCGAAGAAAAGCATAATTTTTTTTTTTTTTTTTTTTTCTTTAATTTTGGTTTTTCAAACTTTTTTTTTTTTTCCTTTTTTTTCAAATCTTATTAAGGCCACGTGACTTGAGTTGACGTTTTCACTTTGGTAAATGAGAAATCAGGCAGGTGTTAATTTCGAGAGAATCCCGGAAGTACGCTTGTAATGTGAAAAGATTTATCTATTGCGAAAAGAAGAAAAAAGAAAAAACAAACAAAATAAAATGTGCAAATTGTCGTTTAATACGAAATTCCCGCTAAATTCCTCGGAAATTATGAAATTGTCCGAGAAAATCATTGAAAAAGATGGGATGAAGAGTATTTTTTGAAAAATTCATCATTTTTATTTAAAAACACAAAATGAACTTTTTAGAAAAATTTATCTAATTTTATTTAATTTTACCAGTTTTTAAAAAAATATTTCAGTAAATAATGGAGATACGCCCTTTTTGCCCCAACATGGGCTCATAAAGAATTGCAAGAGCTGCAAAAATGAGATTGAGACGAAATCACTCTATCTCGCTTAGTTTCCAAAATATTCTAAACAAAAATGAATTTTAATTTTTCGTTAATTTGAATTTTTTTCGATTTTTAAAAAATTCTCATTATTTAGTTTCTTTTTAAGTATTTCGGAAACTAAGCGAGATGGAGCGATTTTGTCTTAAGATGGGCTTGTAGATCATTTCAAGATCTACAAATCAAGATTAAGGCAAAATCGCTCTATCTCGTTTAATTTCCGAGATATTCTAGAAAAAAAAATGAATTTCAATTATTTTTTTGATTTTTGAAATTCTGTCGATTTATTAAAAAATTCTTATTACCAGTTTTTTTTTAATATCTCGGTAAAGAATGGAGATACGCCCTTTTCTGTTTTTAAATGGTTTTGTACAGAATTTCAAGGGCTACAAAACAAGATGAGAGCAAAACTGCTCTATCTCGCTTAGTTTCCAAAATATTCTAAAAAAAATCAATTTCAATTTTTCTTTCATTTGAATTTCAATCGATTTTTAGAGAATTCTCATTATCAGCTTTTTTTTAAATATCTCCGTAAATAGTGGAGATACGCCCCTTTTACCCCAAGATGTCCTTTCGAAGCATTTCAATTTATTTTTGACTCATTACCATTATTATTATTATTATTATTTTGATATTTTTTAAAAAACTGTACTTTATTCATTTTTTTTGCATTTTCATCAATTTTTGAGAAAAAAAATTCTCTTCAATTTATTTTCGACTCATTACCATTACTATTATTATTATTTTGATACTTTTTTAAAAATTGAATTTTTAAAATTCTTTTTTGGTATTTTCATCAATTTTTGGGGAAAAAAATGCTCTTCAATTCATTTTTGACTCATTACCATTATTATTATTATTATTATTATTATTATTTTTAAGCGATACTGATGCTTGACGAAACATCCGGTGTTTGATCCAATAGAGAATCATACTGATGCACCGTTCACCATGTAAACAACTAAGAGACAGGTAAAAAGTTATAAAGCAAGGTAAAGTCTCGTTGAGGTATTGCGGTGGGAGTCAGTTCTGTTATAGTAGGCCACCAAGCTACAACACCACAGTAAGATTTTAAAAAGCCTTTTTCCATTCCTTTGCCAACTCTCTCTTCAGCTTGGTGTGGATAAAAAGTCACTTTGATGTGTCTCAAAAGTGTAAATTAAAAAAAAAAAAAAAAAAAAAAAAAACGATTTTTTTAAAATTATTTGAAAAATTATTAAGAAAAAAAAGAACTTTTAAAAAATTGAAATATTTCAATTTATGAAATTTGTAATTACAACACAATTGAATTGTCAGCTTAATTCAAATGTGATAATTCTTTATTTTTTATCTTTAATCTTGATGCTCAAAGACAGAATTAATGATAATAAGATAATAAAAATTGTGAAAAGAGTGCGGAAATATATTTATTATCAAGAGAAAGTACTTAAAATTTGAGCCTACTAACTGTGATAAAAAAAGAACTCATGTATTTTATTTTTTTTATATATTCAGTTAATTTAATAATGAATATTTCAAGTGTATTATTGATTTAGAAAAAATTTTACTATTCTTTTTTTGTTAGTTTTTATAAATTATTTTTATCGAAATGAGTTAATATATTTGTTAACCGGTGAAGTTTGGGAAGAGCGAGGTGTTTTGGTGATTGTGCGATGAGTGTCAAAGTTATTTACTTTATTTTGTCTATTTTTTGGATCAATTATTGTGGTATGTAATTTATTATTAATTAAATCATTTTTATAAAAATTTAAAAAAATTTTAAAAATCATTTTTTTTTTCATTCGCAAATTTTTATTTTAATTAATTTATTTTCCTGAATTTTCCAAAAATCAGCAGATAAATATTGTCAACTTAGAAGCAAAGGGGCGTAAGTGCTGTGTAAAAGCATAGCACTTACGCCCCTTTAATTCTAAGGCAATTATATTTTTTAAATTATTTGAAATAATTTAAAATTTTTATTTTAAAGATGAAAATCATTTGAATTTTTTTAATAAAAAAAAATCATATCAAATTGAAAAATTGTCTTTAATTTAAATTTGAGTGAATTACTTAATCGTACATCAGTACAATACACTTGTGCATACAGAGGTCATTCAAATAAAGGCTTGATCCAATTTTTTCAAACGATTTATTTGAAAAAAAAAAGTTTGAATGAGAAATAAAAATATAGAATTAATTTTAAAAAACGGAGTTTTTCGCGAATTTATGGCGAAAATTGAGGCAATTGGTGTCTTTAACATTAGGGAATGGTCAGGTTTCCTGGGCAACCTTCAAGGATATATTGCGAGCAGTGAAAGCGATCCTCGTTTCTACATTATATACACGTACTCAAGATCACGTGTGTAAATCGATGACATTAAATTATTCGATATAAAGGGTAAAAATTAATAAAAAAAATTTCTTAAAAATTCAGGCGATGTTGAGTTTATTTAAATTGGGGAATTAGGGTAAAAGTAACAGTTTTGACTATTTCTGCGCTCTTTTTGGCGCTTTTTTTAAAATTCAAATCAATGAAAAAAAATTTGTAATGCAAAATAATCTTTTAAAAAATTTTAAAAATAATTCTTCGTAATTTTAATAATTTTAACTGTAATAATTTAAATAATATTTATGATTCTAATAATTTTTTAAATAATTTTTAAAAAATAAATCTCTAATCCTCCTTTTAAAAGGATTAATAAAGCATTGAAAAAAAAAAAAAATAATAATTCTTAAAGAATTTTAAAAACCTCCAAATTATACAAATCTAAATTATTGCATTTATAAAATGATTCATATCGTTGCCTTAGAAACAAAGGGGCGCAAGTGTTATGTATAAGCATAACACTTACGCCCTTTTATTTCTAAGGCAATGATACTTGAATTTGGATATAAAGTACTTTTTTTGCAAAAAAAGGGTACTTTTACTCTAGATTGAGAAAAAAAATTTGTTGTAAGAAAATTTACATAGTTGAAGAAAAATTACTTCACTCCAAAAAATTTCAATATATATAGGTATAAAAATTGTGAAGGAAAATTTTGTTAAAAGGCAATTTTCTTGCTACAAGAATTTTTTTTCTCAGTTTATCATGAGAATATTCTAGAATTTATTATTGAATAATTGAAGAGATTTATTTGAGGAAAAAAAGGACTTTCAACAATTGCAGATTCATTATTCTTGAAAAATCTCCAAATAATTGAAATATCTCAAAAGAATTTCAAAAATTCTCAAAAAATAAAAAAAATAAAAATATAATTGATTTTTTTTTCTTTCAAGGATTTTTCTCCCTTTCTCCCACCAATTTTTATTAACGCCTCAAGGAAATGCAATTTTCTTTCAAATTTGTGCGAAAGTCAATTTTCATTTTCATCAATCCGTAAAAAAAAATTACACAATTTCGTGTATAAAATTCGTGACATTAAAAAAATCCACAATTTCCGCATTCAGGATGTTTTGACGCCAAAATAACGCGATTTAATAAGAAAAAAAAAAAAAAAAACAATTTTAAAAGATTGAAAAAAAATTATTTCTATCTATTTATTATTAACATTTAATGGGAATTATAGACAACAATTAATTTGTAGAATTATCATTATTATTATATCGTTGGCTTAGAGTAAAAAGGGCGTAAGTGCCATGCTTATACACAGGACTTACGCCCTTTTGACTCTAAGGCGACGTTATTATAATTATTTATCATTATTATTTTTTTTTATTTTTTTTTTTGATCGTCCAGGCTTTCACTGATTAAATGGAATTGGTATCGTCAACAGGTTCAGTGTGTAACGGTATTTTTTTTTTGACTCCATTCTGACCTAATCAATTTGATAAAAACCCGCATGCAATTGCATCCATTGAGATTCAAATGTCTCCTGACAGTGTTTTAATATTTGTAATTTTTTAAGCTGTAATTTATAAAATTATCAAGTGTCTCTTCTGTGTTATTGTATCGCTAATCTAGAGCAGAAAAAATTATATTTTCTTTCTCTAAACTCTTTGATATCACAAATAAAATTTAAATAATAAGGAAAAAAATAACTTGAATTACTTTTGAATTACAAAAATTATGAATAATTGGTAATTTTCATTGGAGAATTTTAGAGCGTGAAAATTTTTCTTTTCTTTTTTGAAGAAAATTCTGGAGTGAAATGTTTCGATTTTTCTTTGAAATGAAATTTTTAGGAATATTTTGGAAAATGAACGAGATATAGCAATTTTTGGGGAGGAAAAAATTTACAAAAAAAAGATCAATTATATTTCACTTTTTGATTTTTTTTTAGGATTTTCAAAGTCATTTTTAAAATATTTTCAAAATTATTTTCGATTTTTCAATTCTTTTCTAAAATTTTCTCAAATTAAAAACTGGAAACTCTCCTTAGCACATGAATTTCCTCAAAAATCAGTTATATTCCAAAAATTTGCGATTTTTCAGAATTTCTAAAATTTTTTAAAAATTATTTTCGATTTTTGGAGTTTTTTTTCGAAATTTCCTCAAATTGAACTCCGAAAACTTTCTTCTGCCCCTAAGTTTCTCAAAAAATCAGTAATTTTGCAAAATTTGTGATATATCAGAATTTTCCAAAATTATTTTAAAATTATTTTCGATTTTTTAAAAATAATTTTCGATTTTTTAAATATTTTTCCCGAAATTTGCATAAATTATTTGTAAAGCAGGAAGAGATCTGCAAAAGAAAGGTTCTTTAGAAAAAGGGCGTATCTCCACTAAATTCCGGGATATGCCTAAAAAATTCGATAAAAATTACAATAAAAATTCAAAACCAAATTTGTAATAAAAATCGTAAAAAAATATTAAAAAATCCTGAAATCTCTTATGATTCGACATCATCAATATGCATGAGCTCAAGTATCCGGTCCTGAAGTCGACTCAGTTCTCACCTCATCGGTTAGCTAGGCAATTGGGTCACTCGGTTTGAAGATCAGAAAATCCACTTTTAATTCGCAAATTAAAATTTAAATAATCAAATCACTAAAAAAAAAAAAAAAAAAAAAATCAAATGAAGAAACATGAAATTTTTCAATTACCAGAGTCAAAAAAAATGAGAATATGTAAATTATAATTGACCCTGGTACGTTCCTGATGTAATTATCTCAATGCCAAAGTCAGCGAGATTAAAATAACAAAAAGAGAGTAATTATTATTCCAAATTACTCTGAATCTTTCATAATTATTTTACGTGATAAAATGACGAAAAAAAGAAGAAAAAAAATAATTCATGGGAAAATTATTCTGAACAATGGTCATTGTCATAGGTGGATTTTATTGCATAATGGAAGAAGCGTGACAGAAGAAATGTCATTGTAATTTGCTGGAAAAACAATCATTATTCAGAGAAAGATAATAAAAAATATTGAAGAAAGAGTTTTACTTGTAAAACTATTTTTTCCGGTAAATCCAATAAAAAAAAATCATTTTTCAGAATTTTTCTTCATTAATTTATTCATTTTTCTTGAATTATTCAATCATTTGATGAGCGAATTTCCAAAAAAAAAAAAAATATTTTTCTTGTATCTTTGAGATAAAAAGAGAAAAAAAGGAGTTTTATTCTAATAAATAAGAAAATCTATTTGAAAAATCATAGAGATTAAAAAAAAAAAATTAATCGAATAAAATCAAAGAATTTATTGAAAAAAAAAAATTTTCATCTTTTTTTTTATAAATTTTTTTGTAATTTTCACTTTTTGAGAATTTTTATGAAAATTTTAATGATTTTTGCAATAAAATCTTTCATTTATTTGGATAAAAATCCTTTTTTTCTTTCTTAAAAAATACAAGAAATCCAAATTATTTTATCCGAAAGAAATTTTTTATAAATCAATTTTTTTGAATAAAAAAAACGAAAAATAAAAATTCAATCAAATTAAAAAATCGCAAAAAATTCGTTAACGATTTGCGTCACGTTTAATTCCTCCGGAATTAATTTTGAAGGTGTTGACAGGTCGTCGTACCCACTGCAAATTTCTACGATCTCCAGATTGCGTACTTTCTCCGACTTTTTTTTATTTCACGCAAAATCCAGCGAAAAAAAAGAAAATACCATTGTGCTTTCGATAAAAAAATCAAAAAAAATCGAAGAAAAAAAAATATTATCATTATCGTTGCCTTAGAGTCAGAGGGGCGTAAGTGATATGCTTATATATAGGATTTACGCCTCTTTGACCCTAAGGTGACGACATAATTTAATTCGCAGATAAAAAAGAAGCAGAGTAATAAAATGTGGGCGAGAAGAAAATCTGATCAACTGATCTAATTCACGTGAATAACGGAAATAAATAGTTAAATAGAATAAACAAAAATTAATGTCCACTGGTGCATTAAGTCTTTACTGGTTGACCTCTCAAGATCTAGAGATAATAACGAATATCTTCTTGTAATACACGACTCGTATAACGGATCGTTGACACTGAATGATAAAACCGTAGATACGTGTTATTACATAATTTTGTGAATCAAAAAAATTAGGAAAAAGGAAAAAAAAATATTATAAAATTGCAAAACAGGAAAATTTCATGGAATTAAAAAAAAAATTGATGATTTTTTGATTTTGTATTTTTGAAAAGTAATTTTTTTTTTTTTGAATGAAGGAATCGATGGAAAAATCTGAAAAAATTTGGGGAGATGCCCCAATATGGGGTCATTGTAGGTGAATTTTTTTCAAATTTTTTTGAAGACCCCTTCACCCTTAAAAAAAATCCAAATTATTTTGAGCTACAGGTTCATTTCATACCGGTTGTCCCTATTCCAAAAAAAATGCATTCAATTGGAAGTCGACACATTAAGGTAGTTTTATGAGAAAGGGATGTATAAAAATTAAGGTACCAGGCTAAGGTTCATGGAGAGGGTTCTCGGTCTATATATTACATATTAATTTTCCTTCTGATAAATCAAAAATTCATTTATTCGATATTGAAGTATGAAATTTTGCATGTAATTATGAATTTAACGAAAATTATAAGATTTTTTAGGAAATTCTTGATATTCCCCAAATGATACGGTGCTGTATGCACACATCTAAACATTCATTGCACGTATAGAACAGTAGAGCACAGACACAACTATGCCAAACGAAACGACCAATCACGTTCAAGCAGCGACCAGCTGATTGCCCTACTCAATCGTACATTTTACCAAATTTTCCTGTCTTCAAAATTGAAGAAAAACCAAAATACGTGGTAAAAAAAATTGAATTAATTTTCAATAACTCCAAAATATTGAAAGAATCCCTGCATATTTTTTTATCAAAATTCCTAAAATGGGTTTTTGAGAAAAAAAAAAGAAAACCCTCCGAATATTACTGATTCTCGAGATTTCGCCATTTACTCTGTGTTAAAAGTTCCAACTTTGAGACTGAATATCTCATTAATTACGTGGTAAAAAATCTTCAAATTTCCCACAAAAATCAGAAATAACATAAACAGTTATTGCCCAAAATTTGGGAGAAATCTCTCGATTACATGAAATCTTATACAACCACCTTAATTGACTTGAATAGCTTGTAATAAAAGTAGAACTGACCAAATATACCGGAAATTTCCCACGAAAAGAGCCCAACTAAGAGCTCAAAAGAATAGAAATAAAAGAAGAGGAAACAAAAAGGCGAACAATTCTTGCGGGACAAATTTTACAATAGAAACAAAGAGGAAGAATAAAAAAAAATGAGATATATCTGGTTCTCCGGGTTCGGTGACCCCCGGTGGGTCACCCGGAATCTGTGTCACGGAATTAACAAAAAAAAAAAAAAAAGAAAAAGCCCTTAGACTTCCATTATCCTTCTTCGAAGTGGATTTTTCTCTTTTTCGAAGAATACAGTTTTTGCAACGAAAAAAAACCATGTAATTATCGTCTAGCGTTGAGAAAAACGGTTGAAATGAGTGGGGCAACAGATTGCCCCACAGTTGCGTTGCTTCTTCAAGGCTGGAGATGGTAGAATGATCGGCAGCACAAATAACACGTTTTTTGACAGTTCAAATAGAAAGAAAAAAGAGAAGTAGCACTTCTTTTTTCTATTTATTTCGCAATTTTTACCTCTTTATTGATGTTTTTTCCTTCGTGCAGAACAAATTATCTTGAAAACAAGTACTTTTTGAGGAACATTCTCTAAATTTGACAGTTTAAATAGAAAAAAACGAGGAATATTTAAAAAAAAAGAAAAGTGCCACTTCTTTTTTCGGCTTATTTTGTAATTTTTTCCACTTTACTGATGTTTTTCTCTTCGTGCAGAACAAATTATCTTGAAAACAAGTACTTTTTTAGGATCATTCTCTAAATTTGACAGTTCAAATAGAAAAAACGAGGAATTTTTTTAAAAAAGAGAAGTGGCACTTATTTTTTCGACTTATTTTGCAATTTTTATCTCTTTCCTGATGTTTTTCTCTTCGTGCAGAACCAATTAGCATAAAAACAAGAACTTTCGGAGGATCATTCTCTAAATTTTACAGTTCAAATAGAAAAAAACGAGGAATATTTAAAAAAAAAAGAAAAGTGCCACTTTTTTTTTCTACTTATTTCGCAATTTTTTCCTCTTTCCTGATGTTTTTTTCTTCACTCCAGAACAAATTATCATGAAAACAAGTATTTTTTGAGGATCATTCTCTAAATTTGACAGTTCAAATAGAAAAAACGAGGAATAGCTTCTAAAAAAAAGAAAAGTGCCACTTCTTTTTTCTACTTACTTCGCAATTTTTTCCTCTTTCCTGATGTTTTTTTCTTCACTCCAGAACAAATTATCATGAAAACAAGTATTTTTTGAGGATCATTCTCTAAATTTGACAGTTCAAATGAAAAAAACGAGGAATTTTTTTAAAAAAGAGAAGTGCCACTTTTTTTTTCTACTTATTTAGCAATTTTTTCCTCTTTCCTGATGTTTTTTTTCTTCACTTCAGAACAAATTATCATAAAAACAAGAACTCATTGAGGATCATTCCTCAAATTTAAGAGCTAAAATAACAAAATTTCTAAAAAAATATGATACTTCAAATAGAAAAAAAGGAAAGAGCATTTTTTTCGAGTTATTTCGCAATTTTTACCTCTTTCCTGATATTTTTATCTTCGTGCAGATCAAATTACCATAAAAACAAGAACTTTTTTAGGATCATTCCCCAAATTTATATCGTCACCTTAGAAACAAAAGGGCGTAAGTGATGGCTATAAGCATAGTACTTACGCTCCTTTGATTCTAAGGTGACTATATACTAAAATACTAAAATATCTCCAAAAATTTGATATATTGAATAGAAAAAAAGGGGAATCCCATTTCTTTTTTCTGTTTATTTCGTAATATTTCCCTCTCTCCTGATGTTTTTTTTTGCGCACATCAAATTACCACAAAAACCGGATGTATTTGAAGACCATTTCACCAATTTAAATGCCAAAATAACGAAATTTCTCAATAAATTTTAACAATTCAAATAGAAAAAAAAGCAATAGCATTTCTTTTTTTCAGTTTATTTCGTAATTTTTTCCTCTCTCCTAATTTTTTTAGTCTAACAGATAAAATTACCATAAAAAAACCGGCAATTTTTGAAAACTATTATCCTAGAATAACAAATTTGACAGTTAAAATAGTAAAAAAAAAAAGGGGGAATCCCATTTCTTTTTCCTCCTGATTTCGTAATTTTTTGCTCTTTCCTTATGTTTTTTTTTCGCGCAAATCAAATTACCATAAGAACAGGATGTATCAGAGGTCCATTTCATTGATTTACGCGCTAAACTACCGAAATTTCGAATAAAAAATTCTTTCCAATCCACACAAACACATATACATATATATACACATGTGTGCGTGTGAAGAGACTTTGAGGAAATCAGAGAAAAAAAAAAAGTAAAAAAAAATTCTTACGAGTATTGTACCGTTGGATCTACCGAGCATCGAGCGTTCCATTGTCCCAGCACCGTTATCCTGTCTCACCTAATTTACTCTCCAGACGTTTCATGTCATCCATACTTGTCACACAGAAAGAGAGAAAGAGAGAGAAGAAGCGCAAGTTGCGGAAAAAAAAAAATTTGTGCAGAAAGAAGAAGAAAAAAAACGAAATTTTTTTGTTTACAGTCTAGAATGATTAATGGTTTTTTCATGAAATTCTCATTGTTCTTGGTGGATGCAAAGGTCCCGTTGATGCTGAAGGATGGTCAGGGACACTGGACGAGTCTGTGGATGAACAGAATGACGCTGAGATATTTCGTGCTGTTGTTGAATCAATGAGACAATGGGAATTGCACAAAAAAACAATACACAGAGTAAAAAGAGAGGCATCGAGGGTATGCTACGAGGATGTTGGATGTTTCGAGGATACTGGGCCATTCAGTTATCTGGAGATGTTGCCATCGCCACCGAAAGACGTGGGAACAAGGTAAAATAATGGGGGTATATATATAAATATATTTAATTGTTTATTTTTTTTGATGCCTTATCAAAGATGATAATTTTTTACATTATTCTGAATTTTTTCATAATTTTTGTCCGTCCAGTTTATGAGATATGAATTATTAAAGTTACTGAAAATACAGGCGGTAGGGATGAAACGCCCTAAATCGGACAGAAATAACGAAATTACTGAAAAACCACAGGGTTGAGCCATTATTTAAAAACAATTGGCGAAGAGAACAGCATTTTAACTAAATAATAGAAGAAAAAAATATTAAATTCACCGTATAGTTATTGAGAAATTTTAATTAGAAGGTAGTCGTAACTATTTGCCTCTCTCTCTGTCTCATGCATTTGATAGGAGATTAATGTAAAAAAAAATTCGAGAAAAAAAAATTATATTCACAGGCTGAAGATATGACTTTCGAATAGTTTAATCACTTTTTTCGGGTAAATTAAAGCACATTTTCCTGAATTAACAGCAATTAATTGAAAACAAACCTAAAAATGCTCATTCTTCCCTGTTTTATCAACAGTACTGGGATACTACCTTAAGGATTAACAGAAAATCCCTTAAATTTCAAATTTTTAAAGTCATCATTCAACAAAAATTCTATTTCTTTTCACAAAAAACACTTCGTTGACACTTTTTTCATTTTTTTCGGGTAAATTAAAGCATTTTTTCCCGAATTATCAGTGATTAATTGAAAACAAACCTAAAAATCCTCATTTTTCCCTGTTTTATCGACCGTACTGGGATACTACCTTAAGGATTAACAGAAAATTCCTTAAATTTCAAATTTTCAAAGTCATCATTTAACAACAATTCTATTTCTTTTCACAAAAACACTTCGTTGACTCTTTTTTCACTTTTTTCGGGTAAATTAAAGCACTTTTCCCCTAATTATCAGCGATTAATTAAAAACAAACCTAAAAATCCTCATTTTTCCCTGTTTTATCGACCGTACTGGGATACTACCTTAAGGATTAACAGAAAATTCCTTAAATTTCAAATTTTCAAAGTCATCATTTAACAACAATTCTATTTCTTTTCACAAAAACACTTCGTTGACTCTTTTTTCACTTTTTTCGGGTAAATTAAAGCACTTTTCCCCTAATTATCAGCGATTAATTAAAAACAAACCTAAAAATCCTCATTTTTCCCTGTTTTATCCACCGTACTGGGATACTACCTTAAGGATTAACAGAAAATCCGTTAAATTTCAAATTTTAAAATTCATCATTTAACAACAATTCTATTTCTTTTCACAAAAAACACTTCGTTGACTCTTTTTTCACTTTTTTCGGGTAAATTAAAGCACTTTTTCCCGAATTATCAGTGATTAATTGAAAACAAACCTACAAATCCTCAGGTTTTCCTGTTTTATCAACAGTACTGGGATACTACCTTAAGGATTAACAGAAAATCCGTTAAATTTCAAATTTTAAAATTCATCATTCAACAACAATTCTATTTCTTTTCACAAAAAACACTTCGTTGACACCTTTTCATTTTTTTCGGGTAAATTAAAGCACTTTTTCCCGAATTAACAGCAATTAATTGAAAACAAACCTAAAAATCCTCAGGTTTTCCTGTTTTATTGACCATACTGGGATACTACCTTAAGGATTAACAGAAAATCCCTCAAATTTCAAATTTTCAAAGTCATTATTCAACAGAAATTCTATTTCTTTTCTCAAAAAACACTTCGTCGACACTTTTTTCATTTTTTCGAGTGAATTGAAGCACATTTTCCCGAATTAACAGCAATTAATTGGAAACAAACCTACAAATCCTCGTTTTTCTCTGTTTTATCGACCGGACGATAATACTACCTTAATTATCTCATTCATCAAATTAAATCAGTTTTCATTGAATATCTCCATAAAAATGAGAGTTAGGAGAATTTACCAAGAGACCTTTTTTATAGAAAATTAAATTTCCTACAAAAAAGGTCTCTTGACAATTTCCCCTCAACCCACTCGCCTTTAAGATATCAATAAAAACATCTTCACAACTCAAAATACTGATGAAATTTAAAAAAAACAATAATTAATATCAAATTTTTAAAAAATTGCAGATTCTTCGTTTACGGCAGTCGAAAGGCGAGATCAGTGCCTATGGAAGTACCAGCAGATGACATCAATGAAAAAGCACACAATGCTATTGATCAAGAATTACCAACCAAGGTCATAGTTCATGGCTTTGGCTCAGGCTGTGATCACGTATGGGTTTACGAGATGAGATCAGCATTAATGTCAGTTCATGATTGTAACATTGGTTCGTATAAAATCCTTAATAGCTACACAATAAATAAATCATTCATTAATCATTAATCTTTCATTTTTCAATTTATCCCGACAAATTATCTGATTATTATTCATCAATGTACTCATTTTTTTTTGCAGTTTGCGTTGATTGGAGTCCAGGAAGTGTTCTACCGAATTACGTTCGAGCAGCAGCCAATACGCGTTTAGTTGGCAGACAATTGGCGAAATTGATAAGAGGCTTGGATGTACCTCTTGATAAGGTACATCTTATTGGCTTCAGTCTTGGAGCACATGTAGCTGGATTTGCTGGTGCTGAACTTGGAAATGTCTCTAGAATCACTGGTAATTTGAGAATTATCAAAATTTTTGTAATACTAGATATATAGATGACATCCGACAATTTTTAGGTTTCTTCTTCTTTTTTTAACAAATAATTTATTTTTTAAAAATATGAAAAATTATGTGCGTGGAAAAAAAAATAGTTATATTTATCAAATTCTGGAAATTTCTGGAATTTTGGAGTCTGGGAACCTTTTTTTGTCAAAATGGTTTCTCAAAATCTTGTTAGGGGAAGGTGGGGCAAAATGGACACTCCAATTGAATCGAGATAGGATTTTTTCAATGATTTCATTGGAAAGCTGAGGAAATTTTGGGTGGAAAACATGTGTTAAAATTAGTTTTTCTCAATTTTTGGAAAAATCTACGTTTTTGGTCGAATTTTGAAGGATGGCCAACTCTTGAAATTGATAGAAATATTGTCGGTAGATTGTCTTTGATGATTTCATTGGAAAGCTGAGGAAATTTTAGGCGGAAAACAAGTGCTGGAATTAATTTTTTTGAATTTTGGGTGATTTTGACTTTTTTGAGCATTTTAGAGGTGTAAAATCCTTCCTTTTTTGAAAATTTTCAGTTTTTTGAGAATATCTTCGGTTCTATTTGTCGTAGCGTAAAAATTCCGATGGGAGGTGAAAGGTGAGATCATTTGCCATCGATTCATAGGGTTTTCAATTTAAAAATATCGATTTTTAAGGTATTTATGGGCATTTTTGTGAAACAGTTTTGTGAAACAGCTTTTGGCCTATAACTATCCCAAAAATTGATATTTTTGAATTCAAAACCCCATAAATCGATGGGAAATGAGCTCACCTTTCATTTGAGACCAGCCCCGAATTACTACGACCAATAGAACCAGAGATATTTGCGAAAAACTGAAAATTTTCAAAAAAGGAAAGAATTTTACCCCTCAAAAATGCCGAAAAATATAGAATTTTCAAAAAAAATTGAAAAAAATACATCTGACACTCGTTTTCTGGCTAAAATTTCCTCAGCTTTTCAATAGAATCATCTAAAAAAGTCCATCTCTAACCATTTCATTAGTGTCCATTTTACCCCACTCTCCCCTATGTTTCTTTTTGAACGAAATTTTTCAAAAATAGAAGGATTTCACCTTTAAAAAATAACAAAATCGTTATAAAAATAACGAAAAATTTTAAAAAATAACTTTTGAAATATGATTTTTATGGAAAATTTCCTCATCTTTCCAACGGAATCATCAGAAAAAATCTATCTCCAATATTTCCTTCCATTTCGAGTAAATTTCATAGTATAAAAAATCAAAATCAACCCGTGCCCATTTTACCCCACCTTTCCCTAATAATTTATTTATCTCAAAAAATCCAAGAAATTGTCAAATTTGTGCTTTCATCTCATTATCATAAATTTCCAGTTTCCTTGAAATATCCAAAAACAAAAAAAATTTTACCAAAATTGCTTTACTCTATTATTAATCAAAATAATTAAATTAAATAATTAAATCTCCATTAATATGGACGAAAAAAAGAAACATAGTAATTAATCAAAATATTCCCTAAAAATTCAAAAAAATCAAGGAAACGATTAAATTATCCGTAAAATTTCAATTTAAGGTAATGATTAAGTGAAAATATTGGAACATGTCATCATCAATTTAATAGAAATAATTCAATCGATTCATTTTTCAACATAATAGTTTACTTTCAAACTTTCTACGGTGAATTACTTCCAATAAAAATGTAAAAAAAAATATATATCTATACATATACATATGAAAAATAAAAAATATTCATTTAAATAAAGAGTTGACAGGTGAAAGGTATGAAAATGAGTGATTTGAACTTGATGAATTCTCAGGCCTCGATCCAGCTGGTCCTCTATTCGAGTCACAGGATCCTAGAGCAAGGCTTGATGAGTCTGATGCTAATTTCGTAGATGTCATTCATAGTAATGGAGAGCAATTGATACTCGGTGGATTGGGATCCTGGCAGCCAATGGGAGACGTTGATTTTTATCCAAATGGCGGGAGAATGCAGACTGGATGTTCAAATTTATTCGTTGGAGCTGTCTCCGACATTATTTGGAGTAAGCTAATTATTATTATTATTATTGTTATTTTATAATCATTGAATTTTGATATAGGGGCAGAATGGACCAGTCGATTGCAGAAATGATTTGCGATTTTTTTCGAGAGTGAGGAACTCTTCAAAAAAAAAATCGAAAAATTTCAGAAAATTTCTGGGAATTTCATTGAATGATTCGCGATTTTTTTTTAGAGTGAAGGAGTCTTTAGAAAAATTTGAAAAAATTCACGAATATTCTATATATATTGGAGGATTTCGTGTAATTTTTTCAGATTTTTTCATCGACTCCTTCACTACGAAAAAAATTCCGGGATTATAATGTCATTGAGGTCCATTTTACCCCACTTTTTCCTGTATGTTATGTATATATGGCTTTTTCGATTTTTTAAGAATGAAAATATGAAACAATGAGATTGATCAGTCGAGGAATGAATCATATATTTATTTACGAACTATGAATGAAATGAAATTCATTTTTTGAAGAAATAAAAATTATTTAATTCTTTTTTTTTCAATTTAATTTAGAATAATTAATGGGAAAAAATCAAAATAATACACTGTCTTTGTGACCCACTTTCATTTCAATGAAACGGATCGGTTTTCCATTACCTGGCGTAGGAGTTAACTGATGCTTTCTAATCGAGCGATGATTTTTTTATGTAAAAAAAATAATAAAAAAAATTATGTAAAGAGGAGTGACGAGAAAATTCCAGGAGAATTCAATCAAAATTTTATGGACTTATTCTATGGATTGAGATAAGAAATAATCGTTAAGGCCTCAATTGGAAATTGCTTTTTTATGAGCTACAATCAGGAATATTATGCTTGTGATATTGAAAATTACTTAATCATAAAGAAATTGTTTTTTTATTTTTTTATTTTGGTCGTTAAATGATGAAGATAAGCTTAAATATATGTACTTTATTTCTTTTGCGAGTATCTTTGAAGCTAATGGATTTAGAGAAAAATATCAAGAGACCTTTTTTGTAGAGAATTTTATTAGCTACAAAAAAAGTGTTCACAAAAAACATCGTATCTTCATCGGCCTTTTAGATATTCTTAAAATACTGAATTGCCTTAAGGTAGTGTCCCAGTACGGTCGATAAAACAGGAAAAAATGAGGATTTGTAGGTTTTTTTCAATTAATTGCTGATAATTCGGGAAAATGTGCTTCAATTTACGCGAAAAAAATGAAAAAAGTGTCAACGAAGTGTTTTTTGTGAAAAGAAATAGGATTGTTGTTGAATGATGACTTTGAAAATTTGAAATTTAAGGGATTTTCTGTTAATCCTTAAGGGTGTATTCCAGTACAGTCGATAAAACAGAAAAAAATGAGGATTTGTAGGTTTTTTCCCAATTAATTGCTGATAATTCGGGAAAATGTGCTTCAATTTACCCGAAAAAACTGAAAAAAGTGTCAACGAAGTGTTTTTTGTGAAAAGAAATAGAATTGTTGTTGAATAATTACTTCAAAAATTTGAAATTTAGGGGATTTTCTGTTAATCCTTAAGGGAGTATCCCAGTACAGTTGATAAAACAGGGAAAAATGATTATTTTTAAGTTTGTTTTCAATTAATTGCTGATAATTCGGAAAAAAATGCTTCAATTTACCCGAAAAAACTGAAAAAAGTGTCAACGAAGTGTTTTTTGTGAAAAGAAATAGAATTGTTGTTGAATAATGACTTCAAAAATTTGAAATTTAAGGGATTTTCTGTTAATCCTTAAGGGTGTATCCCAGTACAGTCGATAAAACAGGAAAAAATGAGGATTTGTAGGTTTGTTTTCAATTAATCACTGATAATTCGGGAAAAAGGGCTTTAATTTACCTGAAAAAAGTGATTAAACTATTCAAAAGTCATATCTTCAGCTTGTGAATATAATTTTTTTTTCTCGTATTTTTTTTACATTAATCTCCTATCATATTCATGAGACAGAGAGAGAGGCAAATAGTTACGACTACCTTCTAATTAAAATATCTCAATAACTATACGGTGAATTTAATATTTTTTTTTTCTATTATTTAGTTAAAATGCTGTTCTCTTCGCCAATTAATTTTAAATAATGGGTCAACCCTGTGGTTTTTTAGTAATTTCGTTATTTCTGTTCGATTTAAGGCGTTTCATCCCCACCACCGGTATTTTCAGTAACTTTGATAATTCATATCTCATAAACTGGACGTACAAAAATTATGAAAAAATTCAGAAAAATGTAAAAAAATATGAAAAAAATAATCAATCATTTTTTGTTTGCAGCAGGCACAATCGAGGGAAGATCTCTCTGCAATCATCGTCGTGCCTACAAGCTCTTCACCGATTCAGTTAGCCCAAAGTGCCGTTTCCCTTCATTTCCATGTGAGAAAGGCTACGATGGTCTACTTCAGGGTGATTGCTTTCCCTGTGGCTATGATCGTCCATGCGGTGACATGGGATATTACTCAGACGTATCAAATGCACGTGGACAACTCTATCTCGTTACACGTGAGGAAGAGCCATTTTGTGCCCATCAGTACCAGATTAAACTATTTAATAGCCGTAGCGAAAGACCAGCAAGGAGTTATGGTAAATTACAAGTAACACTGGTTGGTGCTGGTGGATTTAACGAGACTTTCACCATGACAAGAAAGGACGATGAGGAACTGGTTGTTGGTGCTATACTTCATAAAATTGTCGTACCTCATCCAGTTGTCATTGATTTAGAGGCAATTGAGGTAAATAGAGTTGATAAATTGTTTTGGATAATTTCGTTTAATTTTATCTTAAATATATATATATATTTTTTTAATTAAATTCAATATCTTGGAAATTAAGCGAGATTGAAAAATTTTCATAGAGACCTTTTTTGTAGAGCGAAAAAAGAGCTACAAAAAAGGTCTCCATGAAAATAAGCGTATCTCGCTTAGTTTCCAAAATATTCTTTATAAATTCTTCATCTGTAGAATGGAAAATTCGAGGGAAATGAGATTTCAAATCGTAATAAAGTAGTTACAATCCTTATTTGGATATTTCTATATTGCTCGTGAAAAATAATGAAACAAGTTTTGTGAAAGTGAAATGTTTCAATTTTTTCGACCCAAATTCGTCGATAAAAAAAAAGGGTCTCAATTATGCTATTTTAGAAGAGGGAAAAATTTACAAGAACTTGGAAAGTTTTTGTATTTATCGTTGGTGATTAACTTGTCTTTCTGCCTGTAATTATCATTTTTTTTTATAGAAATATATCATTGCCTTCGAATTAAAGGGGCGTAAGTGCTATGCTTATATACAGGACTTACGCCCCTTTGACCCTAAGATGAAAATATTTATTTGTTTAAATCTTGAAAAATTTGATGAAATGTAAAAAATAATGGAAATTTTTCAATTTTCAATTAATTTTTTGTTTTTAGGGCTCATTTTATTCTTTATTACATTATTTACAGATTCACTGAATCAGATTTGAGAATTTCATCTTTTATAAATTGTTATTAACAATTTTATACAAAAATTTAACTTTTTTGTTTGCATGTACCTTTTAATCATCCTTAAATGTATATTAATTAATAAAATAAATATGTAGGGGAGAGTGGGGCAAAATGGACACTATAAAGCAACGGTTAGAGATAGATTTTTTTTGATGATTCCATTGAAAAGCTGAGGAAATTTTAGCCGGAAAACCAGTGTCAGATGTATGTTTTTCGATTTTTTTGAAAATTCGATGTTTTTCGGCATTTTTGAGGGGTAAAAAAGCCTTTCCTTATTTGAAAATTTCCAGTTTTTTGCAAATATCTCTGGTTTTATTGGTCTGAGCAATTCGGGGTTGGTCTCAAACGAAAGGTGAGCTCATTTCCCATCGATTTATGGGGTTTTGAATCCAAAAATATCAATTTTTGGGATAGTTATAGGCCCAAAACTGTTTCCCAAAACTGTTTCACAAAAATGCCCATAAATACCTTAAAAATCGATATTTTTGAATTGAAAACCCTATGAATCGATGGCAAATGATCTCACCTTTCACCCCCCATCGGAATTTTTACGCTACGACAAATAGAACCGAAGATATTCTCAAAAAACTGAAAATTTTCAAAAAAAGGAAGGATTTTACCCCTCTAAAATGCTCAAAAAGGTCAAAATCGCCAAAAATTCAAAAAAATTAATTCCTGCATTTGTTTCCCGCCTAAAATTTCCTCAGCTCTCCAATAAAATCATCAAAAACAATCTACCGCCAATATTTTTATCAATTTCAAGACTTTTTCATAATATTTGCCTAAAAATTTAGATGTGTCCATTTTACCCCTGATGTCCATTTTGCCCCACCTTCCCTTATATTAATTAAATGCATATTAATTTATATTTTCAGGTGAAATACACAGCATACAGTGGATGGATATCCTCGGGTTTGGCATCCTGGAGCATTGACAAAGTCTCTGTACTCGATAGTTTCGGCAAGAGTCTATCAATCTGTCGCAGAGGATTAATTCTCGAGTCTGGACATCAAATACATCTTCCTCTTTATCCTGGAGAGTGTAACATTCCAATTGACACTGATAAATCCGATAATTCAACGTTAAATGTCACAGAAACATCGGATTTACTGAAAAATAATCAAGAACTTGAAAAAACAGAAACAAAAATCACTGGAATAGGTAATTGGGGATGGGGCTAACTTGAAGAATAAAAGATTTCTAATAAATTAATTTCTTTGTATTCAAGCTTAATTACTGATTCAATTAATGAACTAAAATTTTAATCAAGTAAGTTGCTATGGTTATTAAAAAAAAAAAAAACACAAAATTCATCATCAGTCATTTTTATAATTCGATGAATTCATTGTCGCCTTAAATAAAAAAAAAAAATTCATTATCGCTTCGGCAATTCAATTAATTAGTAGCAAGGAAATGATAGAATTGGATAAATTGAGAAATTGCGAATTTATTCATCCTATTCTGTTGCTTCAATTTTTTGAAAATATCTCGAAATTTAAGACAGATGCAGCAATTTTTATGGACCTTTTTTGTAGATCACAAAAAAAATCTGAAAATTAAGGTTCCAATGAAACATTAGGGGTGTGCGAATAATCTAAATTTACGAATTATTTGTATCGAATCGAATATTAATATTCGATTTAGAATTCTAATCAAATAATTCAAATTCTTTGATACTTTAAAGTTTTCAAATCATTCAAAACCCATTTTTAATAATTCGAAATTCTCGTTAAACCGAAACTGGTAAAACGGAAGTATCGAATAATATGCGATATATCGAATTTAATGCGAGATATCGTATCGATCAATCGATATTGAAGATAATCGACCGGAAGTTGATGTAATATCATTTTTTTTGTCATCAAATTATGTTAAAACTCAAATGCCTTTTTTTTGCTAGTTTCTGAAAAATTCGAAAATTATTAAAAAAATTTCAAATTTCGAATCAAATATCCATATTCGATTAGATTCAATTCAACCACTATTCGCACCCCCCTAAAAAAAATGTATCTTCACCGAATTCCCAGATATTTCCAAAAAAAACAAGTTTTATCTCTTGATCCCCTCTAATTTCTCTCATCATTTTCCAGGACCATTCACAAAGGACCAAAATTTCGAGAAGAATTTCGACCACAAGGACTCCTACACAATAGACATGGTGCCCCTAGACCGCCAGCGACCAACCAAGAACATCGGTCCCTTCACCAAGGACCAAAACATCCGCATCACCGAGGAAACCCCCTCAAAGCCCCCCGAAGATCCAAAACAAACCATCTGGACGTTCGTCGACATCAACGAAACCGGAAACTCCCTCGAAAACCCCGAGCCCTCCGAAACCGGAAGAGGTTTCTCCAACCCCTACATCCCTCCCCCCACAAAGCCCCTAAATCCCCCTCAAAATCCCCCCGAATTCCCCAAAATCGATAATCTCCCAGAAATCCAAGAACCTGTTCTCCAAATAAAGAAGAAAGAAACCGGCAGATCTATGCGTCTTCCCGAAATCACGGAACCTATCCTGCGACCAAGGATGACTCGCCAGAACCCAAAGAATCCTGATCCCGAAGGTACGGGATTACAATCAAAGGAAAAAATCAATGAGGAAGATCCAAAAGGATTTACTGTACAGTTTCTTCCCGAAAGATTAGCTGGACTTTTTGCGCAAGCAGAACGTTACGCTCGTCAGACGCTTCTTCCCCTGATTTCGCAATACACGCCTTCTTTTATAAGTGGTTCTCGCAAAGAGCGTCTCAAGTATTTCCCACCATTGGAAGTAATCGAGGTTCCTAGTAGTGAAAGCAGCATTGCAAGTCCAAATGATCTAGAAATCGCTGATGATCGAAAAAATAAGGAAAGTGCTGCTTTTAATGAGGAAGGGTCCATCGACAGGAGCAGCGATTGGGTGCCTATAGCTTTTTCTTCTTCAACCGAAAGAAACGAGAGCTCATTCCGAGCCTCCGACAATTCCGAGGGCAAATGGATCAACCGCGAAGGCAAAGTCCTCTTCCAAAGTCCTTCTAAAGCTGCAATTGACTCAAATAACGAGAAAATGATGAATAATTCGGATACCAAAAGTCCAGGCACTATAACAAACAACGAGGATTGGATACCAATCACCGACAAACCGAGTGCCAATGTTGAAGTCGATGGACTTGCAAATAAAAAGGGGAATCCCACATTACAATCTACTTTACCGACAACCAACACGTCTGAAGTTGGCAGTGAACGAAGATTCATTCCCCTCGTTGACTTTGAAAATCCAAATGACTCTTTAGTACTTAGTAGTGATAAAAGAAATGATGAGGATGTTGTAACGACGACTGAGAGTAATGAGAGAATTCTTTCGCATATACAAAAGATCAAGAGTGGAGGTGGAAATAATGGCTTTAGAAATTTTGAGACGAGGTCGATGGCCTTTCCCTATGCTTACGAGAGAAAAACAGATCCAAGAACACGGTATATACCACTTGTTCCAGAGGAAGATCTGGGAAAAAGGGGAATTTTGCAGGAGAGAGAGGAATGATGGTTCTTTTTTTACAGGTTTTTTTTAATGGGTAATACGACCAATAGATAGACGGTTGATTGAGGAAAATTTGGGGCTTGTTGGAGTGTATAAAATTGGCAAATTGTTTAAAGAAACTGCAGAAAGCAACAAAGTATGGAAAAATATAGGGGAAAGTGGGGCAGAATGGACCTGTAGGTCGAAATGTTTTGGATTTTTTTTTGAGGCTGAAGGAGTCTTTAAAAAAAATTGAAAAAATTTAAGGACAATGCTTATGGGTTGAAGCATTTTCTCGAATTTTTTCAGATTTTTTCAGTGAATTCTTCACACCGAAAAAAATTCCTGGATCATGTTGGCCATGGAGGTCTATTTTATAATCGATTATTATAAATTTCGTCATTATTATAAATTTTGAGCAACTGATATGTAATTAGTAGAATCTATAGAGTGTTATGATCGAAAATTAGAAAAAAAACAGAAAATTTACACCAAAATTTGGAAAAATTTCAAAAAAAAAAACATTAAAATCATTTTAATCTCAAATAATTCGAGATTGAACTGAAAATTTCGAAATTGGGAAATTTCTATATTTTGTGGGATTTTTCGATTTTTTTTTAAGTATAAGAATCATTCAATTGTTAACATAATTCTCAATAAAAAAAATCGTTCATCTTTTGGTCGATATTTATCTATTGGTCGTGTGTTACCCTAATTGGCTTGATTAGTCGAGAATAATGGCTTTAACGTAAAAAATTTAACTTTCAAGAACTTGAATCTCAAAGTTAATAATTTCTGTAAATAGAAATTTTTTAAAATTTTATTCTGTATTAATTAATCGTTTAATCTAAGAGCTGAATAATCATAATTATTATTTTTAAAGAATATTCAATTAGTATTGGCAATTACTTTATAAAGTAATTGAATATCGTTATTATTTTTTGTATTTATTTTAGTTTGAATATTAAGAAAGAAAAAAAAATGAATTTAAAAAAAACTGTATTTTTCATTTTTTTTCCTCTGTGTTTATTTTAATATTAATTATACATATATATAATATATACAATTTTAATAATACGAGTACTGTGACGAATAGCATCGTATTTTGTAAAACAATAGTCAAACTTTTATGGAAGTAATGATTCGTTCTTTTTTTTCTTTTTCATGTAGAATATTATAATAATGCCTGTTTATTTTTTATATATTTTTTTTCTTCAATTTTACCTTTTTCACATTTTTTTTCTTAAAATAACTTCGTTTCTCTTTCTATTTTTTTCTTAATTTCACGTTATTAAAAAATGCGCCTACTTCCGAACAAACTCGGTTAACTTATTTTTTATCTTCTCACTCTAATTTTATTCATATTTACTAATTATTTTTTCATTATATCATTTTTACTTTTAGTTAATTCTTTCATTTTTTTTCTTTTTTTTAGTTAATCTTGGTAATTTTTTTTTTTCTTAGTTTTTGTCTCATGCTCTCATTTCAGTCAACGAATGCAGAGATATGCCCACTCGTGATATGTCCACTCGAGCCATGCACTCACAATTCGCAGTCGAATTTTTTTTAATTTTTTTATTCACTATTGTTTTTTATTTCTTTTAGAAATGGATTTAAGGACTTTTTGATTGAGCTTATCAACGATTTTTTTGCGATGATAAATAAAAAAAAAACTTCAGTTTTTAAAAAAACTTTAGTTTAAAAAAAAACTTCAGTTTAAAAAAAAAAACTTTAGTTTCAAGAAAAAAAACTTCAGTTTAAAAAAAACTTGAGTTTTAAAAAAAACTTCAATTTTAAAAAAAAACTTCAGTTTTAAGAAAAAAAACTTCAGTTTTTAGAAAAAAAACTTTAGTTTTCAGAAAAAAAACTTTAGTTTTTAGAAAAATTCCAGTTTTAAGAAAAAAACTTCAGTTTTAAAAAAAAACTTCAGATTTAAAAAAAACTTCAGTTTCAAGAAAAAAACTTCAGTTTTTAGAAAAAAAACTTTAGTTTTTAGAAAAAAACTTCAGTTTAAAAAAAAAACTTCAGTTTAAAAAAAAATTCAGTTTTTGTTTTAAAAAACTTCAGTTTTTTTCTGTTAAATCGAAAAGATGACTTTTTCAAACCAAAATTACAATTAAACTATTTTTTTCCCTTCTTTTTTAAATTCCTTTTTTTTAATCCATTTTTTATTATTTATATCTTGAAAAATGTTAAATTGACTGATTAATTTACTGAAAAATAATCAATTCTCTTCAGGTATCATCAACTTGGCAACTCGAATAAATTCCTAACACACTATATTTGTCTGCGAAAAAGAAAAAACCTGACGACTGCGAAAATTCATTTTTTCTTTTCAATCCAAAAAAAAAACAAAAACAAAAATGATGAAAAAGCACAAGATATCAAAGTTTCCACTTTTTTTTTACACTTTTTTTTTATTTCATTAACAAATTTGCAGTCTTATAACCCAGAGTTTCTCTCTCAAATTCATTTCAAATTGATACTCTGTTCAATTTTATCTGTTGTGAAAAACGGAAAAATTGTGTTTTTCTTTTTTGAATCTACAAAAAAAAAAAACAAAAAGAAATTTGGTTCAATCCTTCACTGATTTTGGTACACAGCTTAAAAATGATCATTAATTATTAATTAATTATTAATTTTTCTTTCATATATCTCTTAATTCTCTTAATGTAGCATCGTATCTCTCATTTCTCACATTTTAAAATTCATTCACACACAAAATGATAACGAAATTAGCAAAAATCTGACGTTTTTTTGCATTTTTTTTAATAACAAAATGAATTATTGCAGAAAAAAGTATTTGAAAAATTTGCACTTACAGTTTTTCAAATTTTGGACATGTGCATAATTTTTTTTTTTTCTGATTTATTCAATAGTTCAATTTTTAAGGAAAAAAAAATGAAAAATTATCAGATTTTTGCTATTTTCAATTTCATCACACAAAACATTTTTCCCTAATTTTTCTCATTTTATTATAAATAATTGGGGTAGTTAAAAAGCTCCCTCGCTTAATCTTCATTTTTTGTTTTGAATATATAAAATACAAGGTTTTACCTATATAAGTTACAATTCCTTCTAATTATTTTGGATAAACTTTCCTTCGTTTGAAAAAAAGTGAAAAATTCAAGAATTCAGTAGATGAAGTGAAGAATAGAATTTCATCAAAAATCAATTCAATTTTTTTGCAGAAAAAAAAGGAGAAGAGGAAAGAAATTGATTTTTTTTGTGTTCTCGACTTAGAAACAAAGTGGCGTAAGTGCTGCGTTTAAACACAACACTTACGCCCCTTTGATTCCAAGCCAATGATTTGCAATAAATGTGATAACAAAACATTTTATCATAAAATAAAAAAATCTCGATTTTCCCCTTTTTTAAATCAAAAAATCTCGATTTCTCCTTTTTAAAAAAATGAAAAAATCTCGATTTCTTTTTTTTTTCAATGAAAAAACCATTGAAAATTGATGAAATTCATCTCATTTCATCAAATTAATGAATTCATGAATTATAATACCTAATACCCTTACTCGAAAATTATTTCGTTCTTTTTTTTTCCTTTTTTTATTTCAATAAATTTAATTAATTCAAGTATTTATCCATTAAATTTAAATTTACTATAGTTATACAAAATATAAGGCCGCCACTTTAATACACTGACTAGACCAGTTTCATAATAGACGCTTTCAAATACGATTTTTCATTATTTTTTTCATAATAATACTTTGTAATTCTAGGATCCTACTTCGTTTATTCATTTTCCTAAAGTTTTTTTTTTTCAACAAAAATATTGGAGGACCATTTTCAAATCTGGCAACAAAATAATGTACAATTACTCGTAGACTGCCTTAATTAATTAGCATGCACCTTTTTTTTTTCTTTTATTTTTTTGTTCATGGAAGAAATTCATTTGTAATTGAAACTCACAAAAATATCTCATAAAAAAGAAAGAAAAAGAGAAAAATTGTTCTTTTTTTTATTACAATTTTTTAACGATTATAATATTAATTTTCTATTGATTCTCATGGTTGTACTTTTTTTTTTTTTTTTTAATTCAATTTATAAAATAAAATTGATTCAATTATTATGTTCTTACACCCTTTTGTTTCTCGAAATTAATACACTTGGACACACAGAGGACGGAGGCTGCACGATTTATCAAAATTCCAAAATTTGTAATTTTTTTTTTTTTTTTTTTTTTTTGCAATTTATTGTTTCTTATTTCACGGTTAGATTATCAAAAAACATCACAGTCACATTTTTAATCTCATAACTCCAGGAAGAAATTGACGATTTCATTGTTTTCGAGAAATAAAAGGTTTATATTTTTCATTAATATGATTGATAGTTCAATAAATTGAGTGAAATCATGATTTTTTCTTTATACAAAATTTTTTTTTTTCACCTGTTCGATTTAATCACGTGGTCATTTCACTCAAATGAATTATTTGCAAAATTTTAAACGATAACTTTTCTTATTATTTCACTGGTTTGAAATATTTCTTCATTTTTAGACTGAAGAAATAGTCACTTACAAGTAAGATGAAATGAGTCGATGAATTCACACATTTTTATGATAAAAATAGTAGATATCTGATAATTTTTAGATTTTTTTCTTACAACAAATAAATTATTTTTCAAAAATTAAAAAATGCACATATAGAAAATTTAAAAAATTATAAGTGCAAATTTTTTAAATATTTTTTTTTGTAACAATTTATTTGTTTAAGAAAATCCAAAAGATTGACAGATATGTGCTAATTTCAATGATACTGAAAATAGCAAACATTTTACAATTTTTTGTGTTTTTCTTTTCTTAACAAATAAATTATTTTTCAAAAATAAAAAATATGCACATATAGAAAATTTAAAAAACTATGAGTGCAAATTTTTTAAATATTTTTTTTGCAATAATTTATTTGTTCAAATAAATGCAGAAGATTGTCAGATGTGTGTTAATTCCACTATCATACATATTTTGCAAAAATTCACGTTAATTTTCTACAAAAAATTGAATTAGAGAGATTTCAGCTGGCAAAAAAGTTCCAGTCTTCTTCATCAACGTTTTCGACAAAATAAATAGTAAAATTGCAGTTTTTTCCTTGCAAATATCTTTGAAAAGCTCATTTTCCATGATAATAAAATTAGCACACATTCGAAAATTTCTATGTTTTTTTCTAAACAAATAAATAATTATAAAAAAATATTTTAAAAAATTGCACTTCTAATTTTTTTAAATTTTCTACATGCACATATTTTAACTTTTTTCAAATCATTTATTTTTTAGTGTAAAAAAATCTAAAAAATTTCGAAATTCTGCTATTTCTCATACCATTATTTTCCAAAATATTTCCAAATTAATTCGCTCAACACTTGAATACCATCCCCTCATTTCATCGTATTACAAAACTAATAATATCCCAAAGAAAAAAAGAAAGAAAAAAAAAACAACCAAAACATAAAAAATAAACTAACAAATTCATTTTTGAAAGCGTCGAAGAAGTCACTTCTTATCAAAAAGGGGTAATTTGCTTCTAACTGCTCCCTCACAAACAACGAGTCTCTGTGCAGCTGATATACTGCATAAAGGTACTGTTCCTTCTAGGCTAGCCCTTAAGAAACCGAATCTGCTCGGAGACGCCTCAATAGTGTGTTCAGGTCCAATTCTAATGCCTCCAGCAGTCGCCTGTTTCCTCTCGAAATACTCGACAATTTTCGATATTGTTTTGCTCGACGAGCCAATTCCCCCAAATCTCTCCTCCCAACAGGACGAATCACCACCGCCTAAACTCGCTATATCCTCAGATGAATCAGTGTAAATTGAGCTTGTCCTGTGATCATCAAGAAGAAATAGGCTACTTGCTGCTGAACTACTCAAAGTTGAGGCATGTCGACGATTCGGTGGCTCAGGGCTCAAATCTTCACCTACACAACTCCAAAAACCTGATTCACAGCTCAAACGACGACGTGGCTCCCATCCCTCGCGAAATAATGGATGAGTGAAGAGACTTGCTGCTCCAACTTTGGTCGCTACCTGCAAAAAAAAAAATTCGTTAATTAATTTGTTATTATATTTTTTTAATTAGGGGAAGATGGGGTAAAATGGACACTTAAATTGAAAGGTTGGAGATAGAGATTTTCTGATGATTCCATTGAAAATCTGAGGAAATTTTAAGCAGAAAACATGTGTCAAAACTTTTTTTTTCAATTTTTTGAAAAATTTACGTTTTGGGACAAGTTTTGAAGGGGTTTCCCTTTTGAAAATCGATAAAATTCACTTTTTCGGCGATATCTCCGGTTCTGTTGGTCGTAGCGACCTGGGGTTGATCTCAAATGAAAGGTGAGCTCATTTCTCATCGATTTATGTGGTTCAAATTTTTTTTAAATCAATTTTTTAAATATTTATAGGTCATTTTCTGAAAAATCAGTTTTTGCTCTATAAGTACTTGAAAAAATTGATATTTTTCTTTTTGAACCCCATAAATCAATGGGAAATGAGCTCACCTTTCATTTGAGATCAGCCACAGGTCGCTACGATCAATAGAACCAGAGATATTCCCGAAAACCTGAAATTTTTCAAACCAGAAGACTTTTACCTTCAAATCTTGCGCAAAAATGAAATTTTTGAAAAATTCCAAAAAATAACTTTTGACATATGATTTTCATGGTAAATTTCCTCATCTTTCCAATGGAATCATCAGAAAAAACCTATCTCTAATATTTTCATCAATTTCTCCTAATTTCCATAGTATAAAATACCAAAATTAACCCGTGGCCTTTAAAAAATGCACAAAATTGTCACATATCTGCCAATTACATTATCATATCCTCTAAAATAAGAGGAAAAGTCCTAAGATAAAATTAGTTTTTTCATGAATATTACCGCAAAAATTCTCTTCAACTCCCTCATTGTACTCCAAATTCCCATCAAAATTATGAACATTTTTTTTTTCCATTACTCTCCATTCTGAATAAATTGATTCACGTGTCCATTTTACCCCATCTTTCCCTAATTCTAGGCATTTATTCCCGTTTCCTGTCCAAATATCAAGTTTCATCAAGGTACTGGCCTCTTAACCCTCTGAGGCCGATTTCGGTTTCCCCACTCCACGGCCGGCCGCTCATGCCATGGAGTGGGGGGCGCGCGGGCTGCTTGAAACATCGCGTAGCACAGGGCCGTATGCATTAGCCGCATCGAGTCAAAAGGAGAACGGTATCAATTAGATTATTATTGTTTTTCATTGAATGAATTCAAATAGATGAAGGTAACTGAAGAATAATGAGGGAACAAAATACTAAATTTCTCTTTTAGTTTTCATAACTCCATATAGGTTCATTTTTATTTATCATTTTTTACAGTAGGGAATTTGAGGAAGCAATTTTCTCTACATAATGGAATTTGGCATTCCGTGCATTGATCAATATTAAAACACTGACAAGAGAGCTGAGTTGAGTTATTTATTGCACTATATTGTTTTTCACGAATGTATTCTCCACACTGTCAATTTTTAATCCGGTTCGAATTCCATTTTCATTAACCACATGACATAAAAGCCACCACTGAATAGCAGCATTTTGCAATAGAAACGTAAAAAAATGAAGTTATATATGATTATATGATATGAGAACCCTAAATAATTTTGTTCAACGATTATAAACTGAATTTGGCTTTGTAAATAAACCGAGTAGCCTAGAGAAAATTCCACGAGGGCCCTGTGACGCCCGCAATATCCATTTGGTACGTTCCTATGGCCAGCGTGCGAACTTGACCGAAGACATTCGAGTCTGCGTTCGTAGCATATCACGCGCCCATTGGTTAGCCCCCCACTCTAGGTGCCGCACTACGGATTACTACGGATTCGGCCTTAGAGGGTTAAATGACCCAAATTATCATCTTCTGACTAATTTTTACCTTTTTGTTCCATTTTTTTCTAGCAGTCGGACTGCTTGGCTCCGAGCTTGGTTTTTTTCTCTCCAAAATTTTCGCGATACTGTCGTTTTGCGCTGGTTTAAATTTTCCACTGACTCCATCAGTGACACTAGGTCTCACATCCTCGAGTGATGGCAGTTCCAAACAGCTTGAAAACAAATCTCCAAGTATTTTTTTAACACCACCAAGTGCATGAAATGGATTAGCTGTCATTGGACGATAATGCGGATCTCTGCGACTGGCTAATTCAGCAACTCTTCTTGCTGAATGACATCTTGCCTTGTCAGATGGTGTTGCATTGTCGCAGCCTCTTGCATCAGCAGACTGACTTCTCTGTCTTGCTGCTCTACGTCTCAGTGGTCTACCCTCTCTGACAATTTCATCGATACCAGTAATCAATGCTGGATCAGCTGATTGTCGCTTACTCAGGCATCCTTTACTTTGTTCCTCGGCTATTAAATTGTCCAGAATCGTTACAATCTCGGGAAATAGTGGACGTGACTTTGGTTCATACTAAAAAAATGAAGAAAAAATAAAAATCCTTATTATTTCGATTATTCGAATGTGAATGAAAATTACAAAGAATTTCAAAGTTTTTTAGAGAAAATGACATAGAAATGATTGAAAAATCGATTTAAAAAAAAGGAGAACTTCATGAATTCATGGGAAATGAGCTCATCTTTCATTTGAGATGAATCTCAAGTCTCTTCGATCAATAAAAAACGAGATATTCCCCCCAAAAAAGTGAATTTTTACGATTTCGTCTGAAAAAAAATTCTAATTTTTAAAAATTTCTAAAAAAAAATGTTATTCCTCTAAAATTTCCTCAATTTTCCAATCAAATCATTAGCAAATCTCTATTTTCAATCATTAAATTAAAATACCCATTTTACCCCACTTTCCTCCTAAACTCAATTTATCCAAGAAACTTCAAAGTTTAAAAATAAATCTTCACCTTAGAAACAAATAGGCGTAAGTGCTATGCTTATCCCCAGGACTTACGCCCTTTTCTTTCTAAAATCACGATTTATTTAATTTATTAATCAATTTCTACTTAAATATAACAATTAATTTCACCTTAGAAACAAAGGGGCGTAAGTGCTGTGCTCCAGGACTTACGCCCTTTCCTTTCTAAGGCCACGATTGATTTAATTTCAATTAATTTATCCTTCAACCTTAATTAATTTCCCCTAATTAAATATAACAATTAATTTCACCTTAGAAACAAATGGGCGTAAGTACTATGCTCCAGGACTTACGCCCTTTTTTTTTAAGGTCATGATTTATTCAATTTTAATCAATTTCTCCTATTTAAATATAACAAGTAATTTTACCTTAGAAACAAATAGGCGTAAGTCCTATGCTCCAGGACTTATGCCCTCTTTTTTTTCTAAGGTCATGATTTATTAAAATTTAATCAATTTCTCCTATTTAAATATAACAAATAATTTTACCTTAGAAACAAAGGGGCGTAAGTGCCCTTAAAAATAAAAATAAAATTAAAAAAAAGGGGTTTAAGTCTTGTGGAAAAACTTAAAACTTACGCCCCTTTTCTTTCTAAGCCAATAAAATTGAGAAAAAGTATTTTAAAAATCATGAAAAATTCAAACTTACAGTGCAACAATTGAAGGCAAGTTGTAAAAAGGCAGGTGGTGGATATGCTGATGCACAAATTTCCGCAACAGCAAGATAATCAAGTCCAAAATTATCAGAACGTGGTAATACATCAGGATCAGCTGGTACACGTCCAATAAGTTCACAAACAACAATACCAAATGAAAATATATCAGAACGATTATCGTACCACTGTCCTTTTAAACATTCTGGTGACATCCAATAAGGACTGCCAACAGTACTTAAACGATAACCAGAGCTTGGATCTGGTATTTTAGCTGCCAATCCAAAATCACCAACAACAGCAGTCAATTCATTTGTTTTATCATTACGTTTGATTAGTACATTTTTTGATGTCAAATCACGATGAAATATTCCTCTACTGTGAAGATATGTCATACCACGTGCTACATCACGTGCTAAATTCATACGTGTCAAATGACTCAATGGTGTATGACGTGCCATTATTAACTGCTCCAGACTACCTCCATTAATGTATTCTGTTAGTGCATGGAGTTGACCCTCGTGTACACAAACTCCCATGAACCTTTGAAGAAGAAATAAATTTTTTGGTTTTTTTTAATGAGAGAAGAAGACAAAAGGTATGGGAGGAGGAAACATGAAATTAAGTGCTTGTTGAAGGCTTTCCCCCTTTTTTCTGAGGGGATTTGAAGGTTTTGGGATGACCTCTTGTAGAGGTAGGAGAGGAAGTGATGGATTTGAAGGTGATTTATTAATTATTTGGTATGAGGATTTTAATTGATTGAAAATGTCGTTTTTTTGGGGTATTTTGGTTGATTTTGGGAGAAAATTGAAGGATTTTCGTGGTTTAAGGGGTAAATGGAAGGCTTCTTATGTATTGCTTTTTAAAATTGATTATATTTATCAATTTTCAATTATATTTATGGTTTTCGATATAAAAGAGTGTCAACGAAGTGTTTTTTATGCAAAGAAATAGAATTTTTGTGGAATAATGACTTTGAAAATTTGAAATTCAATGGATTTTCTATTAATCCTTAAGGTAGTATTCCAATACGGTTGATAAAACAGAAAACATGAGGATTTTTAGGTTTGTTTTCAATTAATTGCTGTTAATTCGGGAAAATGTGCTTCAATTTACTCGAAAAAAATGAAAAAAGTGTCAACGAAGTGTTTTTTGGGAAAAGAAATAGAATTTTTGTTGAATAATGACTTTGAAAATTTGAAATTCAATGGATTTTCTGTTAATCCTTAAGGTAGTGTCCCAGTACTGTTGATAAAACAGGGAAAAATGAGGATTTTCAGTTTTTTCTTCAATTAATTGCTGTTAATTCAGGAAAATGTGCTCCAATTTACTCGAAAAAAATGAATAAAGTGTCAACGAAGTGTTTTTTGGGAAAAGAAATAGAACTTTTGTTGAATAATGACTTTGAAAATTTGAAATTTAATGGATTTTCTGTTAATCCTTAAGGTAGTATTCCAATACGGTTGATAAAACAGAAAACATGAGGATTTTTAGGTGAGTTTTCAATTAATTGCTGATAATTCGGGGAAAATGCGCTTTAATTTACCCGAAAAAAGTGATTAAACTATTCGAAAGTCATATCTTCAGCTTGTGAATATAATTTTTTTTTCTCGAATTTTCTTTTGCATTAATCTCCTATCAAATGCATGAGACAGAGAGAGAGGCAAATAGTTACGACTACCTTCTAATTAAAATTTCTCAATAACTATACGGTGAATTGAATATTTTTTTCTTCTATTATTTAGTTAAAATGCTGTTCTCTTCGCCAATTGTTTTTAAATAATGAGTCAACCCTGTGGTTTTTTAGTAATTTCGTTATTTCTCTCCGATTAAGGGCGTTTCATCCCCACCACCGGTATTTTCAGTAACTTTGATAATTCATATCTCATAAACTGGACGGACAAAAATTATGAAAAAATTCAGAAAAATGTAAAAAAGTATCATCTTTGATGTGGCATCAAAAAAAAAATATTTTTTCGAAATATTGATTGAAATTCTATCATTATCCCCTTTCACGTTTACAGTTATATGTCTCAAATTTGATATAAGTAATTAGATACCACGTGTTTTTTTTACAAAATTTGTTCAACTGATTCAATTGTATGGTAAAATGATAATGAGATTGATTCATTAAACAAGTTTCAATTAAATTAATTCATTTGTATTGTAGTTTATTTATTTTTACAATTGCGCAATGAAAGTGCCAGTGCACTTTGTGGGCCAAGTGGGTCAGAGACCTTCGATTCAACCATACACGATTTCATCAAGGTCACAAAATGACTCTATACGGAAATTGAACTGTCAGTCTTTTTTATCCAATGCTCTCTACTCTCATTTATTTACTCATTTATTCTTAATATATATATATATATTTTTTTTTGCTATTTACGGCAATCTTCATTTTTTTCTTCATTTTCTCGGATCAAATAAGTCAATTGAGATTGAGACGAATAAGAAAAAATGGAATTCTATATAAAAAAAAAGTGATGAGTAATTCAAGAGTGATAAATGTATTATTGGAAAGTCAAGGAAATTTATGATTATTTGTGGGGTATAATTAATTTTTTTTTCTTTACTGAAAAGAAATTGCTGAGGAAATTTTCGAAAGTATCTTCTTGATATCAAAATTTTTTTTATTCAAATAAAAACTTCAATTTTCTAGAACTTCCTTTTTTTTATCAATTTAATTTATTCCATCTTGCTTCAATGTTTTTCTCCTTTTCCGAAAGTTGGAACTTTTCAATTAATTTGCTTGGAAATTTCACTTTTATCTGTAATAAAAAATACTAAAATTCTGCAAAATCATTTTTTCGAAGTCGAGTACAGTTAATCCCTTATTTCTTTGATGCCACATCAAAGATGATATTTTTTTACATTTTTCTGAATTTTTTCATAATTTTTGTCCGTCCAGTTTATGAGATATGAATTATCAAAGTTACTGAAAATACCGGTTTTGGGGATGAAACGCCTTAAATCGGACAGAAATAACGAAATTACTAAAAAACTACAGGGTTGACCCATTATTTAAAAACAATTGGCGAAGAGAACAGCATTCTAACTAAATAATAGAAGAAAAAAATATTCAATTCACCGTATAGTTATTGAGATATTTTAATTAGAAGGTAGTCGTAACTATTTGCCTCTCTCTCTGTCTCATGCATTTGATAGGAGATTAATGTAAAAAAAAATTCGAGAAAAAAAAATTATATTCACAAGCTGAAGATATGACTTTCGAATAGTTCAATCGCTTTTTTCGGGTAAATTAAAGCACATTTTTCCCGAATTATCAGCAATTGATTGGGAAAAAACTTAAAAATAATCATTTTTCTCTGTTTCATCAACCATATTCTGGGATACTACCTTAATAACAAAAAACCTAATTATTCACATCCTTTGATTTCACTCTGAGACAATTAAATTCTCTGATTAAATACATACGTTCTAATTTCTACCGAGGGAAAATTCACATTGTTAATTTCATTTAGCCATGAAACCATTGAATTTCTCAAATTCTAGGTAAAACATTATCATTTATTGTACAACAATGTATCAATCGTTTCACCGAATTTATTGCATATTCCCTTATTTTCCTGTTTCAAAACTTAATTATATACGATAAAATTAAAAAAAAAAAAAAGAGTGAAATCCTTTACTTTTTGCAAAACTGATATTCACATTGTGCAAAAAAAAAGAAAAAAAATTGGGGACAACCTTCTCATTTTTTCCATAATATTTCTCAATTTCTCAATAAATGCAATTTATCCATGATTGTCATGGAAAAAAGTACGAATATAAAGAAATGATGAAGAAAAATTTTTTTAAGAAAAAAAAAATGATGAAACACTAAAAATAGATGGAAAGAAGTGTTCTTTGTTGACATTTCAAATGGTAATAAAGTAATAGCGACAATAAAACGAAGAAATCTGGGGCACACGAGTGCGATTCTCCTCGTTCCACGTTTGTGAATCGAAAGTTTACTTAGAAATGGAGAAAAAAAAAATGATTAAAAAAAGAAAAAAAAAAAAGGAACGTTAGTTAATGGCTCAACAGCACAGGTGACAGGCTGACAGATGTTTCTAGATATAATATACGTTGTCGACTTATTGCAGACACTGTCTCTGACCTCGGGTCATCAATTCGTGTGACGAAATAGAGAACTGAAGGTTTGTTTGATAATAAACATTTGTGTTTTATTTGATGAAATTTTGAAAGTGTCTTTTTTTTCCACTTTTGTTGAATTTTTAGATTCTAGGAAAAGTGGGATAAAGTTGGAATTCTGATGAAATGGACTTGGATAGATTGTTTTTGATGATTTCATTGGAAAGTTGAGGAAATTTCAGGTAGAAAACATGTGTCAGAATTAATTTTTTAAAATTTTCTGAAAATTTGACTTTTTTGGACGAGTTTTGAAGGGGTAATCCTTTCGAAAATCGAAAAAATTCACTTTTTCGGCTATATCTCCGATTCTGTTGGTCGCAGCGACCTGGGGTTGATCTCAAATGAAAGGTGAGCTCATTTCTCATCGATTCATGTGGTTCAAATTTTTTTAAATCAATTTTTCAAATACTTATAGGCCATTTCTCTGAAAATCAGTTTTTGCCCCATAAGTACTTGAAAAATTGATAATTTTTTTTAAAACCACACAAATCGATGGGAAATGAGCTCACCTTTCATTCAAGATCAACCCCAGGTCGCTACGACCAATAAAACCCGAGATACCCCCGAAAACCTGAAATTTTTCAAAAACAGAAGAGTTTCACCTTCAAATTTTGAGCAAAAAAATGGAATTTTTGAAAAATTCCAAAAAATAACTTCTGACATATGATTTCCATGGTAAATTTCCTCAGCTTTCCAATGAAATCATCAGAAAAAATCTATCTCCAATATTTCCCTCAATTTCTACTAATTCTCATAGTATAAAATACCAAAACTAACACATGCCCGTTTTACCCCACCTTTCCCTATTAATTTTTCTTCCCACAATCTTTTTCCTCCACCTTCTCCAACAAAAATCCTATTTCTCCCACACATTTTTACAGTTATTTACCAATAAAATTAACTTCCAATATCATCAAAACTATCGGAACACAAAGTACTTCACTCCAATATTCCAAATCGAAAATTCTCTCTCAGCTTTCTCATTAGATTAAATTTCATTAACCATCTGCCTGATGCCAGCGAGATAATTCAATACAACTCCACTATAACTAAACTATAATTTAAACGATAGAAAGAGAAAAAAAAAAAAAAAAAAAAGAAGAAAATAATTGAAAGAGTTCTAATTTACCTAAGTATGTTAGGATGACTAAGTTTATTCATTAATTGTACTTCTTTAAGCATGTTCGGCCTGTTTGCTGGTAATTGATTCATCTTCAGGACCATCACCTGTCCCGTTACCTTATGGGTGACCTAAAAAAGAGAAAATATCACAATTATTAATTGAGCATTATTATTATTTTTTTTCTTTTCACTTTTTTTTGTTACTTTGATAGTAGTTCACCAGTTTATTTAAGGATGATATTTTTTATTTTTTTTATTTCCATTAGAAATCTACTAGCATACATATATATACGAAAAGGATAAATAATAATGTGCATAGAGGATAACTTCATTAATTAATTGTACATTTTGGATTTTTCTAACTCAAATTTAAATTCAAATTTGTAAATTTAAGGATGATTGAGAGGTACAATCGGAAAAAAAGTTAAATTTTTTGTGTAAAATAGTTAATAATAATTTATAAAAGATGAAATTCTCAAATCTGATTCAGTGAATCTGTGAAGAATGTAATAAACAATAAAATAAGCACTAGAAACAATAAATTAATTGAAAATTGAAAATTTTTCATTATTTTTTGCATTTTTTTAAATTTTGAAAAACTTGAAGAAATGTGAAAAATAATGAAAATTTTCTCAATTTTCAATTAATTTTTTGTTTTTATTGCTCATTTTATTTTTTATTACAATCTTTACACATTCACTGAATTAGATTTGAGAATTTCATCTTGTATGAATTGTTATTAACGATTTTATACAAAAATTCAACTTTTTTTTCTGATTTTACCTCCCAATCATTCTTAAGAAGAGTAAAAAAAAATAGTGTAAAAGGCTGAAAAGCTATAAATGGTTTGTAAAAAAATAAATAAAAATATTTTTTTTTTTTCATCATTGCGCTTCATTCCAAATCTGTACAGAAAATTTTTCTTTTTCAGATTTTTTTTTTTTTCAAACAATAAAAATTATGGCTAGTGTAATTATTTATTGGATGTGAAGATTGTGTTACGCGAGATGGAACGAGCACTTTCAGTTCCTCTTACGGCAATCTGATGATTTAAAGAAACATACCAATCAACGGAGCGATTCATGTTTTTTTTTTTAATAATAAAATAAAGTACAGTTTTATTTTTTAGTTCGATAAATAAATTTATTTACACATTAACTGTTATTATTGAATTAAATGAGATAATAAATTGAAATTAATGATAATTTTTGCTATTTAAATTTCTGAAAAAAATATATATATGTATATTAATGTAATATATCATATAATATATTTTAATAATTTATAATACTATATTATAATATATTATATAAATATATATATGTTTTTTTTTACTAAGGTGTATGGAAACCTTGATTTGAAGTTTATTTGCCATATATATATATATGTATATATATATATCATTTTTTTTGCTGCAATATTATTACTTCTAATAACATGATAAACCTTTTTTTCCTTATATTTTCAATGTTTTTTTTTTTTTTTTAATAATTGAAGAAATAAAATTAAATTTTTTTCTCTGAATTAAAAAAATTTATGTAAAATTAATTTTACATAAATGCAAAAAAAAGGCACATTACACAATTTGCGTGATTATAAAATGAAAATTAAATTTTATAATTTCTATTCAGCTTTTTCCTCTTTCTCCCCTTTTGTTTTCATGTTATTATGAATAAAGTGAATAATTCTTTAATTAAATGGAAAAATCTTTTCTACACAGATGGAGCGTCAACATATGCGTTACGCATCAATCTTGGGGATAAAATTCTTCTCGTGGGATAAATTCACATTTCTTTTTTCTTTCTTAATCAGAAGAAGAAGACGAAAAAAAAAAAAAAGAGAAATATCAGAGGAACGACTTTCGAATGCCACAGAAATGTGAGGAAGTGAGGAATAGCTTCCTATCCGATTCTGGTACACTTTGCGTACATTATCACACGCTTGGGAGAAAGTCGAGGTTTTTTTCCACTTACACATGTAAATGTTGTTTTTTTTTGAATCAATTTATTCAGAATGGAGAGTAATGGAAAAAAAAATGTTCATAATTTTAATGGGAATTTGGAGTACAATGAGGGAGTTAAAGAGAATTTTTGCGGTAATATTCATGAAAAAATTAATTTTATCTTAGAACTTTTCCTCTTATTTTAGAGGAAAGTATGATAATGTAATTGGCAGATATCTGACAATTTTGTGCATTTTTTTAAAGGCCACGGATTGATTTTGGTATTTTATACTATGGAAATTAGGTGAAATTGATGAAAATATTAGAGATAGGTTTTTTCTGATGATTCCATTGGGAAGCTGAGGAAATTTCCCATGGAAATCATATGTCAGAAGTTATTTTTTGGAATTTTTCAAAAATTTCATTTTTCGCGCGAGATTTGAAGGTGAAAAACTCTTCTGTTTTTGAAAAATTTCAGGTTTTCGAGAATATCTCTGGTTCTATTGATCGTAGCGACCTGCGGTTGATCTCAAATGAAAGGTGAGCTCATTTCCCATCGATTTATGGGGTTCAAAAAGAAAAATATCAATTTTTTCAAGTACTTATAGAGCAAAAACTGATTTTTCAGAAAATGACCTATAAATATTTAAAAAATTGATTTAAAAAAAAATTGAACCACATAAATCAATGAGAAATGAACTCACCTTTCATTTGAGATTAACCCCAGGTTGCTACGACCAACAGAACCGGAGATATCGCCGAAAAAGTAAATTTTTTCGATTTTCAAAAGGGAAACCCCTTCAAAACTTGGCCAAAAAAGTAAATTTTTCCAAAAAATGAGAAAAAAAAGTTTAGACAAATGTTTTCCACCTAAAATTTCCTCAGCTTTTCAATGAAATCATCAGAAAATCTTTATCCCGAGCCATTCAATTGTAGTGCCCATTTTGCCCCACCTTCCCCTAAAAAAAAAAAAAAAAATATTAAATATTCGCGAAATTCCAAAAAATCCAATAAAAAATTATCAACATAAAAAATGCCCATGTTTCTATTTCTTCATTCACTCATATTCCAATTTCCACTGAAATTGAGGAGCTCCAATGCACCAAATCCCTCCCACTGAAGTCGTATAAATAGTCACGAAACCTATCCCTAAGAGATCAAAAGATCTCTTTTTTTCTTTTTTTTTTCCTGTCACTCTCAAATACCCAAGAAAAACTACAACCTTCAAGTGAGAATCCCCACAAAAAAAGCATTGATTAATTGTTAATTGCATCATCAAATCAGAATTGAGTTATCACTGAAGTCAATTTTTCCCTCAAAAAAAGACATAATTTTTTCTCGAATTCGAGTTTCAAAAATAAATTTAATATCTGAAAATATCATTTGGTAATTCAAGTGGGCTGTTTTGCGTATGAAAATCTGTTTTTAGTATTATGACATTTTGGCCTGAATGAGTAAAAAATATATAATAATAATAATCATAATAATAACAGATGATAAGAAAAAAAAAAGAGGGAAATTATCGAGTAACGTTGACATTTATGCAGCATCCGATGCCAAAGGTCTAATGACTGTATTGAGTTGAGAAGATTGTTGGAAAAAAAACAAAATAGACGAGGTAAAAAAAAAAAAGAGTAGAAATAATAATTTAGCATCGTGGATAGTGTTAAGAATCCTGGGGTTATTTGAAAGACTTTATGCAGCCAAGATTCCTTGGCAATGGCTGACTTAGTTGGGACTATGCCAAATGATGACGAATAAGCGGTGATGGTATCCACTGGATTTTCGAGTAAACAGAATAACTGAGGAGTAAATTCCTCTTTTTTTTGTCATGAGGATTGCATGAATTAACGTTGTGAGTAGCGATTTCTGACACTTTTGGAGCTTTTGAGTTTCTGACAGGACGAATCGAAGGCATCGAACATTTGCTTATTGCATATCAAACAATATCGTCAGTTTAGGGACAAAGGGGCGTAAGTCCTATGAATAAGCATAGCACTTACGCGAATCCAAATCATTTTGAGCTACAGGTTCATTTCATACCGGCTGTCCCTATTCCAAAAAAAAATGCATTCAATTGGAAGTCGACACATTAAGGTAGTTTTATGAGAAAAGGATGTACAAAAATTAAGGTACCAGGCTAAGGTTCATGGAGAGGGTTCTCGGTCCATATATTACATATTAATTTTCCTTCTGATATATCAAAAATTCATTCATTCGATATTGAAGTATGAAATTTTGCATGCAATTATGAATTTAACGAAAATTATAAGATTTTTTAGGAAATTCTTGATATTCCCCAAATGATACGGTGCTGTATGCACACATCTAAACATTCATTGCACGTATAGGACAGTAGAGCACACACACAACTATGCCAAACGAAACGGCCAATCACGTTCAAGCAGCGACCAGCTGATTGCCCTACTCAATCGTACATTTTACCAAATTTTCCTGTCTTCAAAATTGAAGAAAAACCAAAATACGTGATAAAAAAAATTGAATTAATTTTCAATAACTCCAAAATATTGAAAGAATCCCTGCATATTTTTTTATCAAAATTCCTAAAATGGGTTTTTGAGAAAAAAAAAGAAAACTCTCCGAATATTACTGATTTTTGAGATTTCGCCATTTACTCTGTGTTAAAAGTTCCAACTTTGAGACTGAATATCTCATTAATTACGTGGTCAAAAAACCTCAAATTTCCCACAAAAATCAGAAATAACATAAACAGTTATTGCCCAAAATTTGAAAGAAATCTCTCGATTACATGAAATCTCATACAACTACCTTAATTACGAGGACGTTACGAACATGAATGTGTCTCTCCCGAGAATTTCACTGACTGGAATTTCAAAAAAAAAAAGAAAGAAAGATATTTATTCATTTCAAACATCAAAAATCTATAAAAAAAAGTGCTCCGCTACTTTCACCTCTCGAAAACTCGTCTCCAATTTGATAATTTCGAATTTTCGAAGAGCAATGAAAGAATTAAAACCTCAGAATTTCAATTTCATGCTGAAAAAAAATGATAATAATAATAATCTGGCATTTGCGGTTATTCTTTTTTTTTTGCGTTGGAAAAGCAAGAAATTTATTTTTCCACGACGAATTTTTCCAGATAAACGAAAAAAAAAAAAAAAAAAAAAATGAAGTTATAAAAAACCTCATAATAAATCCTCGTTTATTTCAGTGAGTCTCGGATTACTTCTCCCAGTAATTGCAACACCAAAAAACAAAAAATAAGAAAAAAACACACAAAAATAAACGTAAAACTGTATCATCAGTGAAAATGCGTGCTAAAAACATGCAAGATCATCAGAAAAGATACTTTTAAAATGAAATTATAAACTTTCATGCGATTTCTAAAATCAGACAACTTCCGATGCGAGCCAACGATGTGCAGTTATCATCGACCGGAAGTACGCTTCTGATGTTATAAAATCTTCACACTTCGTAAAAAAAAAAAAAACGTTAAAAAACAAAGAAAATTGCTATAATGACTGGCGATTAGAGAAGAAAAAAACGGCAATTGTCGAATTTTCAGCAGATTTGATGAGAATTCATGAGATTTCTGAAGATTTTATAGATTTTTATGAGAATTCAAGATATTTTAGGGAATTTGGCATTTAAATTTAAGGGATTTTCTGTCAATCCTTAAGGGAGTATCGCAGTACAATCGATAAAACAGGAAAAATGAGGATTTGTAGGTTTGTTTTCAATTAATTGCTGATAATTCAGAAAAATGTGCTTTAATTTACCCGAAAAAAGTGATTAAACTATTCGAAAGTCATATCTTCAGCCTGTGAATATAATTTTTTTTTCTCGAATTTTTTTTTACATTAATCTCCTATCAAATGCATGAGACAGAGAGAGAGGCAAATAGTTACGATTACCTTCTAATTAAAATTTCTCAATAACTATACGGTGAATTGAATATTTTTTTCTTCTATTATTTAGTTAAAATGCTGTTCTCTTCGCCAATTGTTTTTAAATAATGGGTCAACCCTGTGGTTTTTTAGTAATTTCGTTATTTCTGTCCGATTTAGGGCGTTTCATCTCCATCACCGGTATTTTCAGTAACTTTGATAATTCATATCTCATAAACTGGACGGACAAAAATGAAAAAATTCAGAAAAATGTAAAAAAATATCATCTTTGATGTGGCATCAAAAAAATAAGGAATTAACTGTACTCGAATTCGCTGAGAAATTTGAGATTCTGATGAAAACATTTTTAAAAAATCAATTCGATTCAAAAGTTGAAGAAATTTCCCATGAAAAACGTGTCTCAAAACTAATTATCCTCAATTTGTTTTGGGAAAAATCAATTTTTTCGCCAGCATCCAAAAAATCAACCATCCCAAAAATTCAAGCAAATCTAATAAAAATCATCAACATTAAAATGTTCATGCTCCTCGTTTTTCCTTCAGTCATACTTCGTTAAAAAAAAAAAAAACGCGAAAAAACAAAGAAAATTGCTGTAATCACTGGCGATTAAAGAAGAAAAAAGCAATTATTCTGAACAATTATCATAAGCTCTGTGTTATTGAATACTGAAGGTCACACCAATGACCTTGGACACCTGTCCACTTAATTCCACTCATCGCGAAATGCAAATTTGACCTCAAACGGTCGAGGACCCGCGAAATTTCGCGGAGGACAAATGGCGAAATTTTTTTTTTTCATTAAAATTTTTTTTTTTTTTTTTTTTCATTCTAAAATTCTTTTCACATTGAAGGAAAAAAAATGCAAAGAAGTAACAGAAGTTGTAGGTGTAAGAGGCTCATTAGAGAGTGTTCGTACTCCATGAGCAACGAGGTGTGACCGGCTTTCACGTGTCTTTTCAGCATTCTTTAAAAAACAATTTGCCTGGAGGTAAATACCAGGCTTGATACAGACGTGTTTTATTTCATTGGAGATGTAAAAATAAGTGAAGAAATGTGGAAGAAAAAGAGGAAAAAAATGGGGGAGAGACATGGAAGAATTCATGAGTTAACACAGACTTGTGTCTTTGACTCTTTTTTTTGAATTACCGTAGCAAGGTCGTTACTAATGGCCAGAGTTACGTATGAATTTAATTCCAGATGAAAAAAAAAAAAATTAATTCCGTTGAATCATCAGGGAAAAAAATGAAAAATAAGTTTTTTTGAATTTCATATTTTTTAGAATTTTCGAAATTGCTTTTCGAAATTTTTCGATTTTTTTTTTAAATTTTCTAAATTACTTTCCGAATTTTTTCGATGTTTTTCTTAATTTTCGAAATTACTCTTCGAAATTTTTCAATTCTTTAAATTTATTTTCGAAATTACTTTTCGAAATTTTTCAATTTTTTAAAATTAAGTTTCGAAATTACTTTTCGAAATCTTTCGATTTTTTTTCAATTTTCGAAATTACTTTCCGAAATTTTTCGATTTTTTAAAATTAAGTTTCGAAATTACTTTTCGAAATTTTTCGATTTTTTTTTTTTCGAAAAAATTAATTATATTTCTCAATTTGAGATTTTCCAGAATTTTCGAAATTTATCAATCACTCACTACAAAAAATGCCTTTTTTATTTACCAACTATAATCACAATTTTTTGCTGCAAATAATTATCCTGGAAAATTCACACATTTAATTACCGAAGATAAAGAAAAAAAAAAACTGAGTGAATAATTAATCACAAATTCACGAAGAATGCAGTAAACACAGCATTAATTCATAATGATGAATGTTTGTAAAATAAATTCATTAAAAATTCAGTGAAGATAAACCTGTCTGCAATTAATAACAATCCCCAATGAATTAATGCCTTAAAAAAAATGGAATATATAATTCATTTTTTTTTTCTTTTTCATACATTTCACACATTTGCAAGACGATACATTCAGGTCAATTGGTTTCTTCTCGCTTGGGGGAATTCCTGAGCCAGTCACGCTCGGGCACTCCTGGTGTGTGCGGGGATGCAGCAATTATTTCTTTACGGAAGTAAAATTAAAAAAAAAAAATAAAAAAAAACAATACGAATTCTTGGATTCCCCAATCATTGTGATTGAGAACCACAATATTCCTCAATTTTTTTTAAAATTAATTATTTAAAAAAATATATGCACAAGTAGAAAATTCGAAAAACTACAAGTGCAATTTTTTTATTTGATTTTTTTAATAATTTTTTTGTTTAGCAAATCAAAATGAGAAGGATTACGATTGATAAACGCAATTCTTCTCATTTTCATTTTTTTTAAAATGAATTATTGAAAAAAAAAATATGCACATGTAGAAAACTCGAAAAACTACAAATTTTGCAGATTTTTCATTGTGCAAATTTTTTATTTTAATTTTTTAAACAATTTATCTGTTTAACAAATAAAAATGAGAAGGATGACGATTGATTAAACGCAATTCTTCTCATTTTCATTTTTTTTTTTAATAAATTATTTTTAAAAAAATATGTACATGTAGAAAACTCGAAAAACTCAGAGTGCAAATTTTTTATTCTATTTTTTAAAAATAATTCATTTGTTCAACAAATAAAAATGACAAGGATTGCGATTGATAAACGCAATTTTTCTCATTTTTATTCCTTGAACAAATAATTTTTTTTTTAAATCAAAAAAATGTATATATAGAAAATTTTGAAAACTACAAATGCGAATTTTTTAAATATTTTTTTTTAATAATAATTTATTTGTTTAAAAAAATACCAGAAATTTAAGAGATATGTGCTAATTTTATTGTATTTTTATTTCTTTTAATTCCCTTTTTTTCCTATTTTTTATTCGAAATTCTAGAATTTTCTCTCTCTTTCTCTCTTTCTGTTTCTGCAGCTACGTGCTGTGAATGATTCAAGAATTTGAAGTTGTGTAATATGGCATTCAATTACGTAATGCATCAACATTCCGCCAAAATCTTAAATGCTCCGGGGATTTAATGAAAATTGGCATAGAAATTATTTTATTTATATTATGCAATTATTTTTTTTTGTTATTTTTTCTTGAGTTCATTCGAGTTTGACGAGTTTTTTTATATTAATTTGAATTTAATTATCTATTAAGAAATATTGACATTTTGTTAATTGATTGTTTGACATTTAATTACATGATTTTAAAAAATAGACATCTCATAATTTTTAAACATTTTCATTTTTTTTAATAAATAAATTATTTTTAAAAAAATATACACTTATGAAAAATTCGAAAAAATATAATCGCAAATTTTTTCCATATTTTTTAAAATAATAATTTATTTGTTTTAAAAAATGCAAAAAAATTGAAAGATGTGTGCTGATTTAATTATAATTTTATTTAATTTTTTCTAAATTGCAGATAATTAATGTTAATATTAATCGATAAATTTTCTGCAAAAAAAAAGTGGAATCCACTTTTTTTTTCTTCTTGAGGCGCTTCCTGTCAGATAAATTTATTCGAAATTTGCAACATTGTGTTGGCAGTAATCCTGAATAAATTGTCGCCAACTCAATTTTCTTTGTAGATTATTTTTTTATTTTTTTTCAAAAATTCCCAACAATTCTTGAAATCGTCGTAAAAAAGAAAGAAATCGAAGGAAAAAAAGAAGAAGAAGATAATGAGATTGAATAAATGAATAAGTTTGCGTGTTCGACACAATGTCAATTGTGTCCTTCAAGGATAAATCCTTGCGCAGATTCTCTTGAGAATAAAAAAAAAAAAATAAGAATTGAAGAAAAAAATTATTTCGATGAATTAAATGAGCCGAAGTTGATCAAAACAATTGTGTTAAACATTTGGATTTATTGAGTAACAATAGATTGTCATTGATGATCATTGATCTGGAACACGAGACAACTTAAATTTAACAATGATACCGGTCATACTTGACTGATTACAAAGTTATAATGCTGTTTTTTTTTTTAGGCGTGTAATGGAATAATATGGATGATTATTTAACATTATGCATAATGTTTGTGGGAATTTTAGGGAAAAGAGAATATTAAATGAGGTGAAACTCACTGAAAAACTCTTTACCCCACGCAATCTATTTTCGAAATCTGCTAAGATTATCTCGTGGTGATTCCGGTTTCTGACACTTTAGAACTAGTTAGTGAAGTCGAGTACAATTAATTCCTAATTTTTTTGATGCCATATCAAAGATGATATTTTTTTACATTTTTCTGAATTTTTTCATAATTTTTGTCCGTCCAGTTTATGAGATATGAATTATCAAAGTTACTGAAAATAGCAGTGGTGGAGATGAAACGCCCTAAATCGGACAGAAATAACGAAATTGCTAAAAAACCACAGGGTTGATCCATTATTTAAAAACAATTGGCGAAGAGAACAGCATTTTAACTAAATAATAGAAGAAAAAAATATTCAATTCACTGTATAGTTGTTGAGAAATTTTAATTAGAAGGTAATCGTAACTATTTGCCTCTCTCTCTGTCTCATGCATGTGATAGGAGATTAATGTAAAAAAAAATTCGAGAAAAAAAAATTATATTGACAAGCTGAAGATATGACTTTCGAATAGTTTAATCACTTTTTTCGGGTAAATTAAAGCACATTTTTACCGAATTAACAGCAATTAATTGGAAACAAGCCTACAATTCCTTATGTTTTCTGTTTTATCGCAATTATATTTTTTCCCATTTTTAAAAAATTATTAAAAATCTAAAAATTATCAGATATCTTATAATTTCTATTTTCAATTTTATCTTTCTTTTCGCATTATCTGCGAAGAAATTGTTAGTCAAACTTTAATATTTGTTCGTAACTGAAAAAAAAAATTAAAATTATTTTGAGCCTTCGTTACAATTTTAATCCAATTAAATTCAAGTTTTAATACGAATTTATTCAACTCAAGGACATCATGAAATTATCAGAATGAAATCATTGAGCCGAATGATTCCGTCTACAAACACTCAAATGACTTTTTTGAAATAAAAAAAAAAAATAAAAAATGAAAAAAAGTTACTTGAGATTAGATTTTAAAGATTATTTCATCAGGAAATTCATAGATCTTATCAACAGACTGATAACAAGAAGAACAAAATGAGAATTTGTGATATTTAATCGCAATTAAAAGCCTAAGAATTTTTTTCAAAAAATTAAATTTAATATAATGAAATTAGCACACATCTGACAATTCTTCTTATTTTTTTTTAACAAATAAATTATTGTAAAAAAAATATTTTACAAAATTTTTGCTCATAGCTTTTTCCATTTTCTAAATTTATTTATTAAATAAAAAAAAAGAGTAATTGATTAGATTTCTGCGATTTTCAATATTAAAAATTAAATTTTTTGTGCTCCATTGCAAAAAGCTGCTGTGCCTCAATTTTTTCCCAGATTTCTCACTAAATTCTCGCGAATCTGGAGATTATTTCAATCCAGGGATTTATCACAACATCCGAGAATTGAATTTTAATGCTCCAAATTAAACCGTCTACTTTCTTTACTTATTTTTATTCTGCTGTCGTCATGCCAATGAGACAGAAAGAGATAAACACTGCATGACTAGCTTCAAATTAACATTTCTCGATAACTGGAATGGTAAATAGTGTATTTTTTATCTCCAATTATATAGTAAGATCAGGGCAAAATGGACCTGCGATTCAAAATGATTCAGGAATTTTTTTTTAAGAGTGAAGGAGTCTCTAGAAAAATTTGAAAAAATTCAGCAACATTGTCAAAATATTGGAGCATCTTGTCAAATTTTTTCAGATTTTTTCATGAACTCCTTGACCTTGAGAAAAAAAATCCTAAATTATGTTGCCATGGAGGTCCATTTTGCCCCAATTTCCCATATAATTAAGCATTATTCTTCGTACCAGTAGTCTTCAACTCTTTAAAAAACTGATAAGCAAAGTGAATTCGATCCCCTTTGAAGAAAAAAAAAAACGAATAATCATCAATCAGAAAATAATGATATTGAAATTAGCGCCAATTTTCTGGATTTTTACAAACAAAATAAACGATTATAAAAAAATTGCACTCATAGTTCTTTGAATTTTTTACGAGTGCATTTTTTTTCATAATTCATCTGTTAAAAGAAAAAATATCTGAAAAATAATCAGATGCTTGCTCCATTCAGCATCATATCGTCATCCTAGGAACAAAGTGGCATAAGTGCTATATATACAACCATAGCACTTATGCCCCTTTAATTCTGTAACAACAATATAATTTCATTATTATCTAAAAATTATCTCGTAAACCTCAGAAAAGAAATCCACCTTAAATTTTTTCATATAAAAATCATATCTTCACCTTAGAAACAAAGTGGCATAAGTGCTATGGTTGTATATATATTATATATACTATATATACAACTATAATACTTACGCCCCTTTGACTCTTCCTCAAAAATACAATTTAATTACTATTATTTTTTAAAAATTACCTTGTAAATCTCTAAAAAGAGATCCATTTTTAGTTTTTTTCATATAAAAATCATATCGTCACCTTAAAAACAAAGTGGCACATGTGCTATGGTTATATATATATTATATATACTATATATACAACCATAGCACTTACGCCCTTTTGACTCTTCCTCAAAAATACAAATTAATTACTATTATTCAAGAAAAAATTACCTTGTAAACCTCTAAAAAGAGATTCATTTTTAGTTTTTTTCATACAAAAATCATAATATCGTCATCCTAGAAACAAAGTGGCACAAGTGCTATGGTTATATATATAGTATATACAATATATATATATGCAACCATAGCTTCCCTTTGACTCTTTCTCAAAAATATAATTTAATTATTATATTATTTCAAAAAAAAAATTACCTTGTAAACCTCTGAAAAGAATCCAGCTCCAATTTTTTCCATATAAAAATCATCCAATCTATTTAAAGATGCAACAGCATGTCTCAATGCCTGACAAGATGCACCAGTTCTTCTTCTATTACCATCCACATTATTACCATCCCCAATATTTTTATTTTCAAAACAACCACTGTATCCCTCTAATTCAGTTGGTCTCCATGGATCACTTGTTCTTTCTCTATCCTTGTAACACTTTTGGGAAGACTGTAGTTCAGTTGGCAATTCAGTTGGCATATAATCACTGACACAATCTCTCGTATCATCACATTTAAATTTACCATTTTTACCAAATAATAATTTTTTATCATCATTATCATCATCATAATCAACATTATCATCATCATTATCATCATCATCATTATTATAAATTTGATGATTTTTACAATAATAATTAACTCTAGATGGTGTAGATGTTGTAAAGTCATTATTAAATTTAATATTATTTTTAAAATTTTTCATTCTATAATTTTTCTTCATTTCACAATTTAAATTAACAATATAATCACATTTATTTAATTCAAAATCACCAATACAACATTTATCATCATTATTAATATCATCATTTGTTGTTTTACTTAATTCACCATTTATTCGTTGATTTTTACTTGTATAATTATTAACAATCAATTTATTCTTAATAATTCCATCGTTTTTTAATTTTTTACAATTTATTATGGAAGCACATAATTTATTATCATTATCATTATTTGTATTGGAAGTTGTTGTTGTTATTGTTTTTTGTATTGTTGATATTATAACTGGTGTTTTTGAATTTATTTTTTCTAATTTACTGCATTGTCCCATGTTTTTATCATCAATTTCATCATTTATATAATTATCATCATTTAATTTTAAATTTCCCGGTAAATTTGAAATTTTTGACAATTCAGAATCACTTGAAATCAATGTTTTATCGTGGATTTTCCATTTTTTCATGCAATCATCTGGTTTTTTTACGATTTCATCTTTTGTCATAAAACATGATAAACATGCACTTTTTTGGGTATTTTGAATTTTGGAATTTTCTTCATTTACAACAGTTTCTGGCGGTCCTGGGGCATTCGAAGTACTTGATACGTCTGATAACATTATTTTTTTAGAATCTACAGAAATTAGGGAAGACTCTGTAATTTCCAGACAATACTAAAACAATTGGATTTCTTCATCTCAATTTTTTTTGTAAATTAATTTCTCTAATTTGAATTCTTAAAAGAGAAAATGTGGGGAAATTTTCGCGCGTTTCATCTAAAAAAAGGGGAAAATGTATGATTTGTTGTTAATTTCGGTTTTCTCACATTTGTTTATAGTTTTTGGAGCACTGCACTTTTTTTTTTAATTTTTCGCAGTTTCACTCAATTTTTAACGGATTTTAACGCAAAATTTAATTTTTTTACGCTTTTTTTGAAATTTATTCGATTTTTTTTTGTTGAAAAAGGCTTTTTTTTAAATGGAATTGTTGATTTTTGGAGCGAAATGACCGTTGTTGATGCGTAAACACACTTTGGGAAGACACACACTCGAAGTTGAGAGACAGATACGTCAAAATACACATACAAATGAGTTTTAATTCGAATTTTTTTTACAAAAACACTGTTTTTCACTTAATTTTCATCGATAACATCACTTTTTTCGATTCTCTGAGAATTTGCCTTTGTTGTGGATTGTTGTAGGGTACTTTTTCCCTTTTTTTTTTCTTCTGTTTTTTAACAATGACTCGGTATTTATTGTGATTGCTCACGATGGGTTCATCGACAACGCTTGATGGCGGCCATTACAGTAATGCGATACGAGAGAAGTTAGTTGCACGACGTCTGGCGGTTGAGACAACAACTCCAGTCCCACTTCTCTCGTTTTTTCCCCCTCTCCACTACTTTTTTGATTTTTTCGAACGTGCAACCGTGTTATACTGAAAAAAAAACGAATATTTGTGTTTGTTGGTTCTTACTTTTTTTTTTAGGCATTTATTATTAAAGTGGGATTATCAGTGTCGAGGAGAGAAGATTAAGATGTTTTTTTTCGAGGATTTTCACGAGGGGAGGGGAGGAGAAAAAGGTAGGGGGGATTTTCCCGCCAATTTTATTGTTTTTGATTGATTTCATTGATTATTTTTATGATCATGTATTATACGAGTAATCCCATGGATTAAATGGAAAATATGGAGTTTTTTTGAAGAAATGTTAATTTTTTTGGAAATGTTGAGTTTTTGGAGGATTTTATTTTTTTTAAATGTTTTTTTTAGATATTTTGGAGAGTAAACGAGATAGAGCGATTTTGATGACCTATTTTTTTGAAATTCTTGGAATTTTATGGGGGAGAGGTCATTATGAAAAATGATCTATCTCGCTTAATTTCCGAAATAAAGGAGACTGGGGCAAAATGGACCGAATAATCAAAATGATTTGGGATTTTTTTTGAGAGTGAAGGGCTCTTAAAAAAAATTTGAAAAAATTCAGTAACAATGTACATGTATTTGAGCATCTTCTCAAATTTTTTCAGATTTTTGGACAGAGTGCTTCACTTTGAAAAAAAATTTTGAATCATGCTACACCGACCATCAGCAGTTTTTCGAGGATATCTCGGAAACTAATCGAGATAGAGCGATTTTGCCTGAATCCGTTTTTTGAAGCTCTTAATGAGATCTTAAGATAGTATACCAGTGGACTCCAGTGGAGTACAATTCAGTAGTGAAGAGGTAAAAACAGGATAAGTCGACTTATCTTTGCGATCATTTGGAAGGAAATATTTCGGAAACTAAGCGAGATAAGGTGATATTATTTATCTTTTTTTGTACAGAATTTCAAGAGTTACAAAAGATTTTTCGGGCAAAATTACTCTATTTCGCTTATTTTCTAAGATATTTTGAAACAATTAAATGAGAAAAAAATAGACTTATCTTGTTTTACCTCTTCACTACTGAATTAATCCCTTATTTTTTTGATGCCACATCAAAGATAATATTTTTTTACATTATTCTGAATTTTTTCATAATTTTTGTCCGTCCAGTTTATGAGATATGAATTATCAAAGTTACTGAAAATACCAGTGGTGGGGATGAAACGCCCTAAATCAGACAGAAATAACGAAATTACTAAAAAACCACAGGGTTGACCCATTATTTAAAAATAATTGGCGAAGAGAACAGCATTTTAACTAAATAATAGAAGAAAAAAATATTCAATTCACCGTATAGTTATTGAGAAATTTTAATTAGAAGGTAATCGTAACTATTTGCCTCTCTCTCTGTCTCATGCATTTGATAGGAGATTAATGTAAAAAAAAATTCGAGAAAAAAAAATTATATTCACAGGCTGAAGATATGACTTTCGAATAGTTTAATCACTTTTTTCGGGTAAATTAAAGCACTTTTTCCCCGAATTATTAGCAATTAATTGAAAACTCACCTAAAAATCCTCACTTTTTTTCTGTTTTATCGACTGTACTGGGATACTCCCTTAAGGATTAACAGAAAATCCCTTAAATTTCAAATTTTCAAAGTCATTATTCAATAGCAATTCTATTTCTTTTCACAAAAACACTTCGTCGACACTTTTTTCATTTTTTTTTCGGGTAAATTGAAGCACATTTTCCCAAATTATCAGCAATTAATTGAAAACAAACTTAAAAATAATTATTTTTCCCTGTTTTATCAACTGTACTGGGATACTTCCTTAAGGATTAACAGAAAATCCCTTAAATTTCAAATTTTTAAAGTCATTCAACAACAATTCTATTTCTTTTCACAAAAAACACTTCGTTGACACTTTTTTCATTTTTTCGGGTAAATTAAAGCAATTTTTCCCCGAATTATCAGCTATTAATTGAAAAATCACCTAAAAATCCTCACTTTTTTTTCTGTTTTATCGACTATACACTGGGATACTACCTTAATTAATAGAAAAAAACTCAATTCTCTTTTGTTAAAGAGAAATGAAATAACTTTCGTTTCATTTTGAAACTGAATAATACTAAAACGAGAGTAATTTCCCATGATGTATACACAATTTCCATCCTGTCTTTATTCTACGACCTTACAAATACTTTGATCATTCTCTTTTTTTTTTTTCATTCAATCTCCCCTTTTTCATTATTTACGGGAATGAAAGTGTGAGAATGCTCAGGTGCATACTGTTTTTTTTTCTCCTTTTTTTTCTTACAATTAAGAAAGAAATTGAAGAATTTTAAGTGCATTTGAGAAAGTTTTATTCTTTGAATTCTCAAGATTTTTCATCGATAATAAACAATATCGGTTACAATTATTGCATTGGAACGAAGATTAACTACATTTTATTGTTATAAAATCAAAGAGTAAAAAAGTAAACGTAAATCAATTAATTAATTAATTAATTAACATAAATGTCCCGTTTTATTAACATTTTTTTAAAGTTTAAAACACAATTATTCGATAAATGAAGAAAATTATCAGAAAAATCCGATTTTTCTTCAGTTTTAAAATAAATAAAATTTTGTAAAACTGAAAAATAATCAAAAATATATTCAAAAATAATATTTAAATGATGTCGACGTCATTTTATCGATGATAAATCCATTGGTAAATGAATGAATAAAGAGCTGCAGAATGCATTACTGATGAATCGTTCACAACTAGAGAAGTTTTCTTCGTAATCTACTGTTGATTACAATTATTCGCAATATCCACTCTTAAATTCCACTGGTATTTCATTGATATCAATCAAAAACTGACTTTTGCACTTTCCCCACCTGTAAAAATCCATTAATTCCATCAATTTTTGAGTGAACTGGCCTCATTAAATGACATCATTCATAACATCAGATCTTATTTTGTGAATATCTAAGGCGCGAGTGGACTTAGAAAAAAATGTCAAGAAACCTTTTTTGTAGAGAATTTTACGATCTACAAAAAAGGTTTCTTGATATTTTCTCTTAAATCCACTCGCTCCTGAGATATCTTTAAAATAAACCCAAGAAATTCTTCTAATTGCAGAAATGTGATTGAATTTCTTGAGAAATTTATTTTAAAAAAACAGTAGATTTATTACAATACACATTTATTACAATATTTATTACCTGTTGCCTTTACGATCCTCGATAATAATTTTATCGATCATTAAAGTGGGTATTCGAGGTCGTCTAGTCGTAATATCCTCCGGTTCTTCAGTAATAGGCTGATACCATAAAATACCATTCATTATTTTTATTCTTTCGTTTATTGTTCCGAATTTAGACGCTGATATATCGTGAAAAGTCATTGACTCGACATTTCGATCATGAAGACTTGAAGAAAAACCAAAAAAGAAAGAAAAAAAAAAAGAAAATTAGGATCAATTAGAAATAAAAGCAATTTATCTTTAAAATTACTAAAAAAAATGAATTTTCCCCAGTTTCTGACTTTTTCGAGCCAATTTGTATATATATACTGTACATTTAAATATAATTGAGAACTTTATAAAAATTGTCAGTTACTGGGACATCAAATAAAAATTTAAAAAAATAATTCATCCCTCAAATTACTAAAAAAAAAAAAAATAATGATAAACTGAAGATTTCACCGATTGCATAATTAAATAACTGACTTGATTTCAATTTTAAATAGTGTCGTTGAATTATCATGATCAAGTTTCAAAAAAAGTGCTCCACTTGTTTTTGATGCACCAGTTGAAGTAGCAATTGTTGCTCTCAATGGATCACCTTGAGAAGAAAATTTTTAATTGAATTAAATTATGTGAAAAATGGAAAGTTAAAATATTCTCTCATTGAGAAAAGAAGAAAAAAAAAAAAAAGTAAAAAAAAAAAAATTTGCTCATGATTTATTTATTGATTGCAAGAATTAAGTAATTAAATCAATTACCACAAAATGGCCTTTCAGCTCTCGTTGGCACATAATAAATTCCCACAGGTCCACGATTAGCTGAGTATCCCATTTCTTGTATTAATGTTGTATTTTCAATTGGAAAACAAGTACCACTTGAGAATGCATTTGGTCCCTGTGCACATGGCCAAGCTGTGAATTTGCATTCAGTTAGTTGGCTTTGTACACTCTCTACAAAAAGTGCCCATGCACGTAAATGGCTGCAGGCAATTTTTCGGTCCAAAATATCCTCTAAAATCATCGAAAAGAGAACATAAATAAAAAATAACTTATCATTAAGGTGTATTCGACGAAATTGTTGAATTACACGAGTTAGGAAAAACATTTTGCGTATTGTAAATGCAAAAAATCTTTTTTCTTGATAATAAAACGAATGAAAATCGTCTGACGATTGCAACATTGTCAAGATGTAATCACATAGCCCAAACATACACGTAGGCTTTTTTTTAGCATAATTTATAGGGGAGAGTGGGGCAAAACGGACACTAATGAAACGGTTAGAGATGGATTTTTTTTGATGATTCTATTGAAAAGCTGAGGAAATTTTAGCCGGAAAAAGAGTGTCAGATGTATTTTTTTAGATTTTTTTGAAAATTCGATATTTTTCGGTATTTTTGAGGGGTAAAGCCTTTTTTGAAAATTTTCAGTTTTTTGCAAATATCTCTGGTTCTATTCGTCGTAGCAATTCGGGGCTGGTCTCAAATGGAAGGTGAGCTCATTTCCCATCAATTTATGGGGTTTTGAATTCAAAAATATCGATTTTTAGGATAGTTATAGGCCAAAAACTGTTTCACAAAAGTGTTTCACAAAAATGCCCATAAATACCTTGAAAATCGATATTTTTAAATTGAAAACCCTATGAATCGATGGCAAATGATCTCACCTTTCACCTCCCATCGGAATTTTCACGCTACGACAAATAGAACCGAAGATATTCTCAAAAAACTGCAAATTTTCAAAAAAAGGAAAGATTTTACTCCTCTAAAATGCTCAAAAAAGTAAAAATCGCCAAAAATTCAAGAAAATTAATTCCGACACTTGTTTCCCGCCTAAAATTTCCTCAGCTTTCCAATGAAATCATCAAAAATAAACTACCGCCAATATTTGTATCAATTTCAAGAGTTTTCCATAATATTTGCCTAAAAATTTAGATGAGTCCATTTTACCCCACCTTCCCCTACTTTCAAAATCGATATCTTCTGAACAAAATCATCAAAAAATTGAAAGTTTTTTTCAAAAAATTTCTCATTTCTTGATTCACCATGCAATTAGTTTTGGAAAAAAATCGTAAGAACGATTCTCGAGACAAACAGGAAACTATGCGTTTTTTAAATACTTGATTGGCCTACTGCATGTTAATTATACAGATTTTCATTGTTGATATCTTGCTTCACAATCGACGAAAGAATTTCATTTTTTTAAAATTAAATTTAAGACACTTTTCTTCATCTCATCCTTCAATTTCATCAAAGTCCTAAAAAAAAGTTGTTTTTGACGAGTAAACTACCTTAAGTTAAGAAAAGTAAAGAAAATGAGTTTAATTACCATGAAAATGACTGTAAACAATTGAGTTCTTTAAGTCATTACAGCCAGGCTGTTCTCTGCCACCGTTTGGAAAGAAATCAATGTGTCCAATTGGCCTCAATAATCCAAAACCATCGGTAAAAACATCCGAGCCATCTGTATGTACAACATCAACTAGTTTAGCATCAGAAACATCTAGTTTTCTTGATCTCTCGCGGAAAATATGATGGCGAAAGAATGGTGATGCTGGATCAAGAGCCGTTATACGACCCAGCAGGTGATTTTTTGTCTTCAGTACCTCGGATGCACAACCAGCAACGTGTGCACCAAGACTGAAACCAATAACATGCATATCACCGGGTTTTGTACCAGTATTAATAGCATCTAGAAGGATTATTGCTAATTGTCGTCCAACTAATTCGGTGTTTGCTACTGCTGCTTGATAGCTGGTTCCTGCACCACGTGTCCAATCCAGGATAATAACGTTTGCGTCTTCCTGCGAATAAAATTAAGGATTAAGATAGTATTTATGAGTACGATCGATAAAACAGAGAAAAATAAGGATTTTTAGGATAGTTTCCAATTAATTGCTGTTAATTCGTGGAAAATGTGCTTCAATTTACCCGAAAAAAGTGATTAAACTATTCGAAAGTCATATCTTCAGCCTGTGAATATAATTTTTTTTTCTCGAATTTTTTTTTTACATTAATCTCCTATCAAATGCATGAGACAGAGAGAGAGGCAAATAGTTACGACTACCTTCTAATTAAAATTTCTCAATAACTATACGGTGAATTTAATATTTTTTTCTTCTGTTATTTAGTTAGAATGCTGTTCTCTTCGCCAATTGTTTTTAAATAATGGGTCAACCATGTGGTTTTTTAGTAATTTCGTTATTTCTGTCCGATTTAGGGCGTTTCATCTCCAAAACCGGTATTTTAAGTAACTTTGATAATTCATATCTCATAAACTGGACGGACAAAAATTATGAAAAAATTCAGAATAATGTAAAAAAATATAATCTTTGATGTGGCATCAAAAAAATAAGAGATTTTATTGTGGAAATCTTTTTTATAGAGCGGAAAAGGAGCTACAAAAGGGGTTTCCATGAAAATCTTTGTATCCGGAAATACATTTCGAAATTTTTAGATGAAAGTAACTTGATGCAAGTGTTTTCTTTGATTTACCAAATCGAGAAGTGAATTTGCACCCAATATAGCACCAACATCACTTCCACTGCCCTTAAATCCATGAACAATTACTTTAAGTGGCTTTGTGGCATTGAAACTTGATCTTGCAAGTGATTTTTCCTCGTCGTCGTAGTAAAACACTTCTGGTTCAATGTTATTTTCACGTTTCTCTCTTGTGTACAAGATAAACTTTGTTTGAATTACACTGGGACTCTCCGGACGACGTTTCAGGGTCAAACGTTGAGCTGGATCCGCAAAACAGCCGACGAGGTCTTATTTTATGGAAAAACATTATTTTAGGATTTAATTGGAGAAATTGTTATTATTATTATTTTTTTTTTTTTTAGCTAATTAAGCAATAGTTGACTTTTCTTGGGCGATATCTCGAAAACGAAAGGAAATACGAAAATTTTTATGAAAACCTTTTTTGTAGAGCATAAAAAGGTCTATAAAAAAGGTTTTTTGTAAAAAGAGCGTATCTCCAACAGTTTTCGAGATATTTACAAAAAAAAGGTTCACCACTTCTTCATTAATTGAATTTTCCATCAAATTAATTGATAAAAAAATTTACCAAAACAAATTTTCGGCTTCAACTCCTGTCGAGCTCTCAAAATCATTTGATTCGTCCGTTTAATAAATCCACCTAGTTGAAAAAAAAAATAGAAATTAATCCTCGATTTCCATAAAAACAAGTGGATAATAGTATTGTTTTCCAACTGATATAGCTTTTTCTGCTAATACTTTAGCAATATGCTTCCGAATGGAAGTGATACAACTTTTTTCAAATCATCATGAAAATATCAAATTTTGAAAAATTCATTAAAACGCTAATAACTCGAGAACTAATCATGCAAATAAGCTCAAAATTTACAGGCATCTAACTGATGAAACTCTCGAGATAATATATGAGTATAAATAACATCAGTTGAATAGTTTCCAGAAATTCCATTAAAAACTGATTTTCAAAAAATGGACATATCTCAAAGAGTATCGATCGGATTTTCTTCAAATAAAGCTTAAAAAATAGAGTTTGTCGAGAGGAAGTTTTCCACAAAATATGAAATTTTTCTATTAAACCATTTTGCTGTAATTGAGACTTTTATGCACACACAGACATGCGCTAAAAACATAATTTTTTCACTATTGAGATCATTTTAAGTATCTTCTATTAAAAAAATTACAATAAAAAATTCTGATGATTACATAGCTTCCATTCGGAAGCAAAAACGTAAAAAGTAATAGACTTACCATTAGAATGATGAATTCCATCACTCCAATTATTCAAGAAAATGAAAAACAATAAACCGGAAATTCTGAAGTAACTCATGATGAAAATTTCCATTGACTTCTCTCCACTTGTACATCTCCAAGTCTCATCCAAGCACTCTCCCCTCAATTTTTCAGTTTCTTGGTTCAAAAAAAATCCATCAATTGCAAAATTTACTTATCCACAATTTTCAATAATTATTATTCTTATTTTATAGGAGAAAAAAGAAGAAAAAAAAAATTATAGATCTATTTACTGTGTTTAGAGCTGTTTCGGTGACAGTTGCAACGTCTTTATACGTACCGTTGCAAAATAAACCCGCAGCCAACCGTACTCCTGCATGTTGCACAATTCTTTATCCAGGTGAGAGAATGATTATTCTGAAATTTTTCTCTGGACAAAGTTCGATTTTAATTAAAAAGAAAATTTAACAAAAAATTAAAAATAAAAGTTAGAAATTGTTTTTAATTCTCTAGAATATGTGAATAGTATTTTTTTCATGCTGCTCATTATTTTCTGAAGAATTAATTACTATTTTCCGCAGAATCCATCAAATTTTGGGAATAAACGTTAATTTTCCGATTTTTTTTTCAATTACTGTTTGTTTTTTTTTTCAAAATCTTCGTAAATCTAAAGAAGATAGGAACATTTTTGTAAAAATCTTCTTTGTAAAGCAGAAAAAAGCCTTAAAAAAATGTTTCTATAAAAATCCTCTATCTCCATTAATTTCCGAGACAATTACAAAAAATTAAAACTAAGAAGATTCTCTTGATAATAAAAAAAAATGAGAAAAATACTTTCACTGTTAAAATTACACCTGTCTATGTTTTGTTTCAGTGATGTAATTTTACAAACGATCATTCCAAATGATTACACGCGGTCATAGAGTAATCCGCACTACCTTTCACCAATTTACCAAATGTTATTTTACAACTCAGTTGATACACCGATTTTTCTATTACGTATTCATTCAAATTATCCTCCTTAAAAATTCGTCCTTTATTTTATTTTCATTCACGCGTCAATTTATTTTTCCTCCGGAAAAAGACATAAAACTGCACGTTTTTATTTTCGAGAAAGAATTTTATTAATAAAACTGAATTACTTACCCTTCCAGTACTCTTCGACGTATGAAAACAGGTGAATTTTTCGTAGTGAACTGAACTGAATAGCTTCGTGCGTTTAAACTCCGCGGAAAAACCGGCATTACCAGTTTCAAGATCGAGTCAATAAATTCAATGAATTTGCCAATTGAAATGAGGCTATTCCATTTTTACTGGATTGTCAAAAGATTAAAAAAAATTAAGGTAGTAGCACAGACAACTCGAGTGCACTTAAATCCTTATTTTTTTGATGCCACATCGAAGATGCTATTTTTTTACGTTTTTCTGAATTTTTTCATAATTTTTGACCGTCCAGTTTATGAGATATGAATTATCAAAGCTACTGAAAATACCAGTGGTGGGGATGAAACGCCCTAAATCGGACAGAAATAACGAAATTACTAAAAAACCACAGGGTTGACCCATTATTTAAAAACAATTGGCGAAGAGAACAGCATTTTAACTAAATAATAGAAGAAAAAAATATTCAATTCACCGTATAGTTATTGAGAAATTTTAATTAGAAGGTAGTCGTAACTATTTGCCTCTCTCTCTGTTTCATGCATGTGATAGGAGATTAATGTAAAAAAAAATTCGAAAAAAAAAAATTATATTCACAGGCTGAAGATATGACTTTTCAATAGTTTAATCACTTTTTTCGGGTAAATTAAAGCGCATTTTTCCCGAATTATCAGCAATTAATTGGAAACAAACCTACAAATCCTCATGTTTCCACTTGGAATCGACCGACAGTCGACCAAATGTTCAGCTGATCACTGATCATCTCGTTATTCATATTACCATCGACTAATGCTCGACTAGTGATCAAGTGAGTGCACCAGTCGCCCTCCCCCAATCGAATGGCGATCAAATAGTAATCGATGGATCCACCAGGGAAATTTTTAAAAAAATCACAAAATAATAAAAAAAAACTCTCAAGTAACATATTTATTTTTATCTTTATTTTGTTTTTTTTTTTTCATCATCATCATTTTCAATATATTAGTAATATACTCCTTAATGTAGACATATATTTATACGTTATGGCAGCATATTATTATGACATCGTATATTATAGGTGAGGTGAATGATAGAGACTCTCTCTTATGTTCTCTCCTCTTTCATCATCATATTTTCCAATATATAATATATTTATATATATATATATATATATTTATATATGCCTCCTGTTTATTCTGCATATTTGCACATTTACGTTTATACTCATTGCTAATTGTTTTTTTTTTTTTCTGTTAAATTTGAATATTAACCGCGCGCGCGGTTTCTCTTAAACACTTTAATTCCCATTTTGAGTTAATTCTCTTTTTTTTTTGTGACTCCATTGATCAATGATTATTCTCCCATCACATTTAATCAATCATTACCACAATTAATTGGATTAAAAAAATCCAATTAATTCGAATTAAAATCAATCCACCGAGCGCTCTGCAATATCGTTAATTAATTTTATTTCAGCATTTTTTCCCGCCTTTTTTTTCTTCTCCTTTTTTTAAATATAACATTACTCTCTTTCCTCTAGTTAAAATATTTATATATATATATTTATATAATTTATATTACTCTAATAACGATTAATGCAACGTCATTAATTTATTATACTTTGCAAATTAGAAAAATACTCGTATCGGCCGCCCTTTACCGCGTCTCGTGACGAGTTTTTTCAAATCTCCCTCCTTTTTTTTAGATTTTTTACCTTCATCACTTCTAATTAATTCTTTTATTTACTCTTGGGGCATCAAAATAATTGCACTGGAACTACTATTTTACAATAAATGACGCGCAATAGTTGTTTTTTTTTTCTTTAATTCAAAATAAATAATAGAGACAATAAATTTTTTCTTTTTTTCGGGTCTAGTCTCATTTTTTCCTTTTTTCCATTTATTTTCTAATTAAATAACGTATTTATAAGGGCATCTAGATGGAAATTTATTGAATAAATAATTTTTTTTTCAATAATATTCTTTAGTTTTTTTTTTTTTTACAATAAAAGGGAGTAACAATGGCGATATAGTTATTAATTATAATTGTGAAATCGAAGCGAGCTTCAATTAATTTGAAAAATTGACTACTTTTTTTTGTTTTTTTGAAGTTTTTTTTTTTTTTGTTTTCCTTTATTCACTAACGTTAAATTCATCTACTTACGATAATCCGGTACGTTTTTTGTAAAATTGACCGAATTTTAATCGAGGAATTAAAGAATTTCATTTTTTTATTCACTGGCTCTTGTGTGTTCCTTCGATTTTTCCTTTTTTTTACAATACATTTAATCTTTTTTTTCCTCTTTAAATATTTAATTACATTAAATAGCACCGTTTCCCAAATTCCTATTATGCGCAGAGTGTGTTGTACACAATGTTCAATTTTTTCTTCAAATTCTCGCGCCAACGGTCCGCCAATCGAATCGTACGAGACGTGGAGACGGTTTTTTTTTTTTTTTTTTTTTTTTAATAAAGTCTATGAAAAACAATCAACGAAACAACGGTATTAACTACAGTTTTTTAAATTCATTTTTTTTTACTTCGTTTCACGTAATTTACCTTTTTTTTTTTGTGATTTTTCGTATTTTTTTTTTAATTTTTATTTCACGCGGCACTAGTTACTACACATATTGATATAATCGACTAATTTTAAGAGCACTCGTCTTCGTCTCTACCTCATTACATTTTCCTCGAAATTTTCCCCCTTTTTTCACGCAATTAAAAGCAATTACTGCAATTTTTTTTACGTTTTTTTCGAATCTGCAGAGAATTTTTTTTTTTTTCGATTTTCGATTTCTTTCAATTTTTCGATTTTTTTGTTCAGCTCAGAGCGATCAGTAGATTGATTTTTTTAATTACATTTTCATTCGATTTTACTCGTTACAATTTCTCTTTCTTTTTTTTCTTCAGAGAAATTTTTTTTTCATTTTTTTATTTCAATTATTTATTAACGCATTATTTCTCCATGCAATCGTAAATACTGACATGTACATTTTTTTCACACGTGAATTATCTGCATTATTTTAATAAATTTAATATTTTCTCAATTCTCGCAGGTTTTTATGATTTTTCCATCAACACGTGTAATTTTTTTACACACACAGTAAATTTTACACAATTGTGATTCGTATCCCATGATTTACAATCAATTCACATAATTAATTAATCATTGCGCTTTTTTTCTTTTAATTCGATTACATCGATAATTCGTCTTTTTTTAAATCGCGACAAATTATTTGTGGATTTTTCGTCAAATCGAAATTCTAACGAGTCGCATTTTTCACTTCATTAGGGTTTTTCATCTCATTTTTCATTTCGTTTCAAAGCATATAATTGCAATTTTATTTAATTTTTTTTTTTTCATTGCACTACTCATTTATTCGTCACAGATTTTTGGCCCTAATACTAAATTGATACGACACACCTTTGACGTGAGGAAGAGGCCAATAATTCATTAATTAATTAACTAATTAATTTCTGTGTATATATATAATTTGATGTATTTCGAAATTTATTTTCACTCTTTTTTTTTTTTCTTTTAAATCATTTTTTATTTATTATTTTTTATTTAATTTCTTTAATAAATCTTTCAGTTTCTGCACACATGATAAAATGCATCTTTCACACGCTCACGTGATTAATGACGATAATGACGATGATAATTTGTATTTTTTTTTTAATTTAATTTAATTTGTTTATGACGAGGATTATTATTTTGTGATATATTTATACATGAATTTTTCATGCTAATTACGGATTAGATGACTCATCGATGTTTGCCTACTTTTTTTTTTCGTGAATAATACATGATTTTTGCTTTTTTAAATTATCTTTCTTCTCACGTGTGTTTGTTCAATGATTTTTCTTCTTTTTCATCCAAATTATCTAATTATTAGGCCCTATTTATTTCATTGCCAATTTATTTAAACTATTTAGTTCACTCTCGCTTTTATTTTCTCTTTTTTTTTTTTTCATTCATTTAATTGTCAGTGTTGTGAAGCAACGAATAAATTTCAATTAAAATATTGAAATAAATATTAAATTTTTGAAGAAAAAAAAAAAATTCATTTTTTTTATTAAAAAAAATGATAAAATTCATTTTTTTTAGTAAAAAAAATGTTGAAATTCACTTTTTTTTTCAAAAATTTCAATTAATTTCAATATTTCAAATTTATTAAAATACTTAATTTGCTGCAGATGTGTTAATTATTGTCATTCGCAATTACCTGGTGTTTTCATTAATTTGAATTTTCAAAAAAAAAAAAATTGAATTGAAAAAATTCTTTCAAATTAAAGTGCAGTTCAGCGATTTTTAATAAAATAAAAAATTAACTTTTTTTTAAATTCAGTCAAAGAAATATGTCTTTACATTTTCTCATTAAATTCACAAAATTCATATTTCGTAATGATTTTTTTTTGCATATTTTGTGTTTTTCAAGAGGCCAATCACACTTCATCCTCAAAAAAATTAACTTTTTTCGTTTAAATCTCTTCGTTTTTTTTTCGGCATCGATATTTTTTTTCTATCTCTCTTTTTTAAGGTAATTAAAAAAAATATCCCCAGTAGGCCCGTACTAACGCGCATTTAATTCACTTCATTTTTTTTTTTAATTCTTTTATTATCCTCTCGTCTATGATATGTGGGACATAAGTCTATGCCTAATAAAAAGGTAACAATTACCAACTATTTCGTTTTAACGTTCCCCAAAAAATTAAAATAAATAAATGTGTGCGGAACGAATTTTTTAAGCTCACTCTAGGATCGATCATTAATTTTTCCATCTCATTATCCACTTTTTTTTTTTCAAGACAATAAAAAAAAAAAAAAAAAAAATAATTCTCAATGATTAAAAAAAAAAAAGTACATTTTATCGTCAGCTTAGAAATAAAGGGGCGTAAGTGCTGTGTATAAGCATAGCACTTACGCCCCTTTGTTTCTAAGGTAACATTATCATTTAAAAAAACAGTCTAGACCCATTAAATCTATCATTTAAATTTCTAAATTATTCCAATAATCAATTAAAATAAAATTAGTTGAAAAAAAAAGAAAATGAAGAAGTTTGAAATATTTGAAATTGCCTTGATTGCATTTACCTCGAAATTCTCATTCAGTTACGATTACAAATCATCGATATGTTATCGATATTAAATTTTCCTATTCCCACATTTTTTTTCTCTTTAAATTCGTTATAACAACGTGCTATTTTTTTTAATAAACTCATTATTTCTTTAATTTCATTTAATTAATTTATAAATTGGCTCTTCTTTTATTTTTATTTATTTTTTATTAATTAAAGATTATTTTTTTGCATTTACGAGACACGCCGATTTGATTTAAATTCAATCGTTTTCATGATTTTTTTATGTTTTTTTCATCAAGTTTCATTACAATGGATAAAACGGGGGAGATATGTATTTTTTGGAGAATAATTTGTTATTTTTGTTTTTAATTGGGAAAGAGGCACGTATAAAAAGCTGAATATTGCAGATTTTTTTTCACATTATTATTCATTTTGTTGTCTAAATTGTTTTTTAAACGTCGCGTTTATCATAATTTTTTATTTTTTTTTTACTTAATTACTCGATTCACTTATTAATTATGTTCATTAATTTTTTTATTTAATTAATTTATCGAGCGTGGAAAAATTTGTTTCTGCAGGAGGGAACGCCATAATAGCAAATATTTCACTTCTAGTTTTTTTTAAGCAATTAATTTAATGTTTTTTTCTCTTTTTATGAAAAGCAGATTCAACGTTTTCCTTTCATTCTTCATCTTTCAATTTTTTTTGTTAATTAATTATGATTTTTCTCATTCCCTCAATGATTATTACCTTCTTTTAAATTTAATTTTTCATATTTTTTTTTTTTTTCGTTATAAATGATTTTTTTTTTGTATGACAAACATGGTCCATCGTATATTAAATACGTTAAAAATGCTACGAGTTCAATGTCATTAAGCTCGAATCAAGCATTATGAGGAAATAATGATCGGCACGAGATCAAAAATGTATGGACAATTTTTTTTTTTTCAAAATAAATTATTGAATATTGTCGATAAGTATTATTTAGATTTTCTTTTTCTTCATAATTTATACTAAGATATTTTTTTTTTCTACAAATTCGTCTATTATTTATGATTTATCATTCATTATTTTGTGAAAAAAAAGGGAAATTGATATTTAATTGTTTAAAAAAAATATCTTCGTGATTAAGAAATTTCGTCCACAGTAATTTCGACCTAGAGCCATACACTTATCTCAATTATTTCAATTATTTCAATTTTTTTACCCAAATTGTTCATTTTTTTTTGATGACTTTCTTTTTTTTTTACTTTAATTTTTTTTTCTTGTTAAATTGAAAATTTGTTAGTTTTATTTATTGATGATAATATGCGACAAAAATGATTTAATCCAAGTAGCCCTTAAATATTAAAAAATTATATTTATATTTTATAAATATGTAGGTTTTTCATTTTCTTCTTTTTTTATTATTATTTTAGCAGAATTTTCCTTTTTTTTTAAAACCGCCAGATATTAATCCTTCATTTTTTTTGCTCATAATTAATTAAATTATTTAATTATTCGTCAGTTTCTTGGCAGTTTCAGCCTCTTATTTTGTCTCCAGCATTTTTAATCATCCATATTAATCATTTATCATTACACAAATCATCATTTCTTTGTTCCATACTTTCTTTCACAATTTTCTCAATTTTTTTATTTTTATTTTTTTCATTTTTTTTTCAATAATTTCTTTGGCTTTTTAGGAATATTCAATTCAATTCGATTATCCATAAAAAACGAATTGAAAGTGTGCGCTCGATTTTTTTTAGGATTTTTCAAATAAAAACATAAATTTTATCAAAAAGTGATAGTTTTGTCAGAAAATATTCTAAATGAAAATAATAAAAAAAAATAAAAATTTAATCAGCAATATTATTTCGCAGTCAAATGCAATTTTACATTAATAAGTTTAATAGTAACAGTCAATTTATAAAATTGCGGCAGTGTGCATTCTCGTATTTGTTTTTATAATCATTTTTTTAAATCATTTCTCATTCATTTCATCAATTATGATCAATTATTAATACGTTTTAGCTATTTTCTCAAATTATTTGCCTCTCAAATGAATTTTTCTTCATTTTTCGTTTCTTGGAGAATTTCGAAAACTCCAAAAATTCAATTTGATTGTGAAAAAAATCGAAATAATTCAATTTTATTTATTAGTTTTTATTAAATATTTCGATAAATAATAGAATTTGAAAAAACTTATGTAATTCCCTTTTTTTAACGAAAAATTGCAATTATCGAGTATTTTATTTTGTTGAAAATTTCGATAATTGCAATTAAAAATTGCAATTATCAAAATATTCGACAAAAAATATATTTATATTCAAAAAAATTAAATTGATTCATTTCGTTTTCCATTTTCACAACCAAATCAACAATTCAATTAAATTTCAAGCATCACTAGACATTTTCAAAAAATAAAAAATAAATAATAAACAATAATTGGAATATTTATAACCCGCACAGACAATAAGGAAAAAACATTCACAACGTTACATATTTTTTTTTTTTTTTTTTCAAAAAACTTCATTCTGGGAGGGAAAAAATTTACTATAATTATATTCATCTGCTACACAAGTTAATAATATACACTGAATATACAACGATACTTCATCTACAGTAACGACTCTTTTTTTTTTCCACATTTTTACTGTCATTTATAATTTTTCTGCATTAAAAACTAACTGTGCGGATTTTTTTTCGAATTTTTACAATGATAAATTGTCAATAATTTTCCATTTTTCTTTTCATTCATGAAATTTTTTTTTCACAAATGAATTTTTTCACGAATGAAAAGAGAAAAATATTACTTAAAACGCATAATAATACTGGCTATTACGGATTAATGGTATAACATTCGTCTTTTTTTAAATCTTATAATATTGTTTTTTTTTTCCATTAAATTTGTTATTATCTTTTTGGTGAGTTTCACACGCGGTATGTCTAACGTTTAAACACACAGTGAAATTTTAATTTTCCTTTTTTCAACAATTATCTTTTTTTTTTTGCTCAATGTGATTTTTCTTCTTTACTATTCTCGTATATAAGTTATATACACTATTTATTTTTATTCTTAATTTCATGTATGTAGGTATATATATAGGTATATTCGCGTCGTTTAGTTTTTTTCATTTTTATATCCTCCTGATTTTTTTTTTTTAATTATCTCCGTTAATTTTTGTAATTATTTCATTTATTCTTCGGAGTCTCAACTAATTTCTTGCTTTCAATTAATAATTGTTATCAAAAAGCACATGTATATTCCACTATTCTACATATATATATATAATATATATAGTATGTATACATCAGTTGTCATTTTTATCTTTATTTTAATTAATCGAACATTTTTTAATGCTCATTCTTATGTTTTTTTATGAGTTTTTTCCTTTTTTTTATTTGTTGTGTTCTGTGATTTTTTGTGATTCGATCGTTTTTTTCTTCAGTTTCTAGCTTTTTTTGGTTCGTTGGATCGGTTAAGATCGTTAGTTTTTCTTTCGTTCGTTTTGTTTATATATTTCTTCCTACTTTTTTCCTAAATCCCCCAATTTTCTACTTTTCTACCTGATAAATCGAGTTTTTTCCCTTTTTTATTTTTTTTTTAAATAACATAACGCTGTTGAAAATTTTCGAAATTTTTTAACAATAAAAAATAAATTTTCTTCTTTAATATAAATTTTTTTTTTATGGTAAAAGTTAAAATAACTTTTTATTTTATTCACTTTTATAGAAAAAATATTCAACTATTTTTCAATTAAAAACTAGCATTAATTAAACAATTATTGATAAATGACAAAGAAAAATTGTGGAATATAAAATTAATTTCAATTCAAAATTTACAACAGCGTTAATTATTATTTTTCTTCAATTTTTAAAATTTTTTTCAATTAAAAAGGAGATTTTTGAGAACAGTTAATATAATTCGTGAAGAAGTAAAAAACACGTCTCATTGATTTTTTTTTTGTTTTTTTTTTTTGGCAATATATATATATCAATATTTTTGTTTTTCTACATAATTGTACTGATTTGCCAGTGAAAAAAAGACCAAAAAAAAAAAGAATTTACAAATTACGAAAATTTACTTTTCAGACGTTTTCATTAATTACATCATTTTTTTTTGAAGAAAATTTTTTAATAAGAAGTTTTTTTTGTTTGTAAAGGTATATTAAAAAACGTGAATAAAGTAATAATCTTCTTTTCTCTTTTTTTTTTCATTAAATATTCGAGGACGATTTATTTTATTCTCAAACATGTATATATATAAACGATCAAAAATTCATTGTAAAATTGTGTCTGTCTGTGTGATTTAAATAATAATATTCATTTTTTTTTCTCATTTTTTTCAATAATATTTTATGCGAAAGCTATGTCTCAAGAAATTCGTACAAGAAAAAATTTGATTAAAAAAAAAAAAATGAATGAAAATCAAATTTTATGATTTTTAATTGATTAGTGAGGAATTGATTAACGACTTGAAAAAAGCGTATTTATCGCAGGGTCCATATTTCTTAATTATTCTTTTTTCGATGGCAACAATTATTATTTTTTTCCTTCCTCTTTTTTTCTTCTCCCTTCATAATGATTTTTATCAACTATTATTTAATGATTATGATTATTAATAATGATTACTGAATAAATATGTTTTAATATCAATATTTGGTTATTATTTCGGAGATTTTTTCTTTTTTTTTTCAGTGGTACATTTTTTATTAATTCATCATTTTCAGAATTTTCGTCAGTTGCGAACGATTCAGAACAAAAAAATAAATAAAAAATTCAATTAATTAATCTCCCACGTAATTAAAAATGTATCATAACATTATTTTAATTACGATTTATTTCTTTTTGAGACTAAATCATCATCACTTGCCTCAACATCACCCTCAACACCTCTTTCACCCTCTTCAAGCTGTCTTATATTACCTTCTTCAGTATCAACACTGCTTGTTGGTGTTATTTGTTCAATTGTTGTTGGTGTTATTGTTGTTGATGTTGTTATTGGTATTGTCACTGATGATGTTGTTATTTTATTCATATTCTCGTATGGTATACCATTGCGTATTGTTTTATTTATTGGCTCAGGTGATACAGATTCTTCGCTGCTAGGTGAACCTGGGGATGATACTATCACCTGTTAACAGATTAGGTCCTTTTTTTTCTTTGCATCTTTTTTTCATAATTTTTCTTTTTTTATAAAGAAATTGATTTCAATGAACTGATGGTCGAGTGATTGTGGTAAAAGAGGCGAATCATTTTTTTTGGAGTTTCTTGCAATGATAATTTTGATGGGAGAAGATTTAGGGGAAAATCTCTGCCTGGGAAACTTTTTTTTCTATATAATTTGATCCAAATTTAGCTAATTCCTATGTAATTAGAGAGGATTTGATGTAATTAAATGTGCAGTTATATCTTGGTAAATATGACGTCATATCTGTGGAGATATAGGCATATATACTTGTAGATCTGATCAGATCTCATAAGATCTCAGATCTGAAGTTCAGATTTTTTTTTGCACTTTTCGAGATCTGAATATAGGGGAGAGTGGGGCAAAATGGACCTAGAAGATGAGATGACTCGAGATTTTTTTTTAAAAAGCAGCGGCTGCTTCAAAAAATCTGAAAAAATTTACAAACAATATAGACATGCTGGAGGATTTTCTCAAATTTTTTCAGATTTTTTAGTCAAGTCCTTCATTCCGAAAAAAATCCCTTAATCATGTTACCATGTCCATTTTGCCCCACTTTCCCCTATCTAATTGGATATAATTATATCAGAATTTTTTTTTCTGAGTAAGCAGCTTTTCTCAAGAAATTTAAGGTAGTATCCTAGAGAACTGGAGTACAATCAACCCTTTTTTTTTAATCCCACATCAAAGATGATGATTTTTTACATTTTTCTGAATTTTTTCATAATTTTTGTCCGTCCAGTTTATGAGATATGAATTATCAAAGTTACTGAAAATACCGGTGTTGGGAATAAAACGCCCTAAATCGGACAGAAATAACGAAATTACTAAAAAACCACTGGATTGATCCATTATTTGAAAGCAATTGGCGAAGAGAACAGCATTTTAACTAAATAATAGAAGAAAAAAATATTCAATTCACCGTATAGTTATTGAGAAATTTTAATTAGAAGGTAGTCGTAACTATTTGCCTCTCTCTCTGTCTCATGCATTTGATAGGAGATTAATGTAAAAAAAAATTCGAGAAAAAAAATTATATTCACAGGCTGAAGATATGACTTTCGAATAGTTTAATCACTTTTTTCGGGTAAATTAAAGCACATTTTTCTCCGAATTATCAGCAATTAATTGGAAACAAACCTACGAATCCTCAAGTTTTTCTGTTTTATCTAGGATACTACCTTAAATTGGCTACAAAAAATAACTCCAAATTTTCCTCTAAATCCATCAGTTTCAAAGATATTTAAAGAAGATATTTAAATCTCCAATAAACTTTTCGACTCTTCCTCTACCACTGCATTACTAAATTCATTTTTCCGTAAATATCTCAAAAATTTCCTATCTCCATTAATTTCCAAGATATCCATGAAAAATTACAGCTGAATAATGAAGAATGTAATTAAAGTTTTGATCATTCCTGTGTGTTCATGAATCATGATGAATAAATGAGAAAATGAGATAATGAATAAATCAAATAGGACACAATTATTTTAGCAAATATATCAACAATGAAAAAATAACAGAAACCATGCCACTAATTAAATAATATATAAAAAAAAAAAAATTATAATTAATATAAATAAATGAAAGTAAAGAACAGAAAACGAGGATAGTACCTGTGCAAGAAGCGTCGTCTCTGTGCTGTCAGCGATTTGGAAGAGCCGGCAATTTGCGTTTGCTCTGAATAAAGTGCCAAAAAGAAATAATGAAAATGAATGGCAATTAAAGAGAGAGAGAGAGAGAGAGAAAGAGATAAAGAGATAAACGGAGAATTTTAATGTTTTTTTTTTTTTTTTGTAAATCTGTTTCTGTATGTGTGTATCACGGAGCAAAGAATTTCGATAATTTCCCAATTTTTCGCGATGAAAAATCCCCAAAAAAAGGGAAATATCAAAAAAATTCAACAATTAATTTCGTCATCTTAGAATTAAAGAGGCGTAAGTGCTTTGCTTATACATAGCACTTATGCCCTTTTGTTTCTAAGCCACTGATATACTTCTCCATGAAAATAATGAATGTAGGAATGAAAGAAAATTCGAGGAAAATGCCAACGAAATTATACGATAATTGCGTCCAAAGTATTACAAAAAAAAAAACATAAATATATATATATATATGATGCAATTATGAATGAAAGAAAATTATTTAATAAATCAATGAATGAATTGATGAAGCATGCAATAACGAGTAGTTTCATCGAATTATTGAATTCATTGATAAAAAATTTGTGATCAATCAGGAAAATTTTTATTTTCCTTCACGATAACGAAAATAAATTTCTCTGAATAACAGTAATAATGAATAATTAGAAGGGAAAAAGCAAATACCTGACGTGGCTTGATTGGAGGCGGTGGACGTATGGTAGGAACGAATGGATTGTGACCTGTGGTTGAAGTGGGGGGCTGATGATGAAGTGAGGGTTGCTGCTGCCAGGGCAGCCCTGTTCGTGGCAATGTGCCCGGATGATGGACCTGTTGTGATTGATGAGATGACTGCTGCTGCTGCTGCTGCTGCTGATGCTGATGCTGCTGCTGTTGCTGAGTTGAGCTGGATTGATGAGACGATTGGAGCTGATGATTGGCCAGTCCTACTTGCGAAACTCGAGTAATTGTTGAACCGATTGAAGAAATCTTCCGAACTGTCTGTGAAATGAACAGCTGATTACTCAGTCCTTGTTTAAAAAAAAAAAAACCTAGATAATTCAGTAGTGAATAGGTAAAACAGAATAAATCGACTTATCTTTGAGGTCATTACAAAGGAAATATCTCGGAAACTAAGCGAGATAAGGTGATATTACTCATCTGTTTTTTGTAGAGAATTTCAAGAGTTACAAGATAGTTTCAGGGCAAAATTGCTCTTTCTCGGTTATTTTCTAAGGTATTTTCAAGAAATTTAAGGAGAAAAAAAAGAGACTTATCTTGTTTTACCTCTTCACTACTGAATTGTTAATTTAATCGAAAACATTACCTGACTTGACTGGCCAAATTTCAAGAAGATACTTTAGAACAGCTATTGGCTGCTGGAAATCAAGGGGTGGACCAGTGTCTTCTGCATGCAGCATCAGTACTGGACCAAAACAAACGGCCAAACTTGCTGGTGACATTTTATTGCACTGAGATAACACCAGGGCCAAGTGATCTAACAGGTAGATGAGTGTACACTGAAAAATGCGAAAGGATTATGATATATAATGGATTACAATGGAGTCAATTTAAAATCAGTGAAATTACTGGAGTCAGATGACTTCAACCTTTTTGAAATCACTGAAGTCAAATGATTTCATTTTTTTTAAATCAATTCTGAAATCATTGAAGTCACTAAAATTAGTGGTCTTTGCCACTAGTATATTTTGGATGAAAGTACAAATTATTTGAAATTATAGCCAATGAGTGTACATGGGTACATTGATATTGAACAGTATTGAAAAACTATTTCCCCTACTGTGATAACTGAGAGTGGGATTTAAAACTACCTATTAATATTTTTAAGGCTGTTAAAAAATATTTCCAATGAAAAACATCTAAATATTGTAATGTGTCAATTTAAATAAAAAGTTTGTGTTTCAATATGATAAAAATCCGTTTTCCCACCCTCTTCTATTCGTTAAATTTTATTTATCGTGACTTCAATGACTCCATTCTATTTGAAGTCACTGACTACAAATTGATGAAGTCATTGGCAATCAATTGCAGTCATAAAGTCACGTTAATCAGCACTTGAAGTCATTGAAATCACATTTTTCCTGAAATCATTAAAATCAGACACTGAATTCACGTGAAGTCGACTTTATTTTGAAGTCATAGTGTCACTCTATCCTCGAGTAAGTTAACCACTTGGTCGTTTCATCTATAAAATTAAATTTTTTATAATTCTCCTTTTTTTTAAAAGACACTTACTCTGTTGACTTTAGGCAGACAATCAAGAATACTGAACATGAGTTTAGCATTTCCCTGTGGATCATCTGGCAAACAAACAGCCAATGCATCAACCATCATTTGGTAGAGGCACTTTGTGAAAAGTGGTTCTGGTAATTCTCTCAGATAATCCTTCAATACACCAGTTATAACATTTATATCTGGTACATTGTCTGGTGATAAATCAACGGATCTTGCGTTACGTTCAAATGCCTCACGTAGTATACGTTTTTTCGTTGCTGATCCACAGAGTCTGTACAAGCCTGTAAAAAAAGATTCAATCAATCAGTAATCAAAATTTTGACGAATTCTCCAAAAAGAACTAATTTTATTAGATTAGGTTTTTCTTACCAATTATGTCTAAACCTCTTCTTTCGACTTCTTCTACACATCTCCAAACGATTATTGGGACATTCTGAGCTCCAGCCATGGCTAATGCTGTCGAAACACCTCCAGGAACACCACCAGTCTTAGATTCTCGACTTACCTAAGTTTCAAAAAAAAAAAGAGGATGAAAGGAAATGAACATAAATAAATTCTATTTTGTCTTTTTAATTAACTAATGAACACTGTTAATAATTTTTGTCTGAATTTTCTGTCCCAAATGCTGGAAATTTCAAAACGAGTCACATTCTACTGAAATTTTAGACAATTTCGTCATTGAAAAATCAACTACATCATTGATTTTCAAATAATTCCAATGAAATATGTAAATTTCAGTTTAATTGTTTGTTATAAATTTGATAAAATCAGAAAAATTGAAAATTTAAATCATTTTAGTTCTGAATATTCATGTTCAGTTGAAAATTCAAGTAAATTGTGGAATTTCAATTTTTTTAAATAGTGGCTGTTAAAAAAAAATTGAAATCCCATAGAAAATTTCATGGGAATTTTCATAAACGTGATATTGAATTTGTTTGAATGGAAAGATGATTACAAAATATTGAGTTTCAGAGGAAATTCCATGGAATCTATGAGTTTTAAGTTGAAATAAGATGAAAATTCTACAGCTTATTTGAATTTCCAAGTGAACAAGAATATTTAGACCTAAAATTACTTGAATTTTCAATTTTTTCTTGAATTTATCCTGATTTTATGAAATTTTTAAGCAACAATTCATCTGAAATTCACACATTTCATTGATATTCCGATGAAATCATTGAAAAATCAATGATATAGGTGATTTTTCAATGATCAGATTGTCTAAAATTTAAGTAGAAATATGATTCATTTTGAAATTTCCAGGATTTAGCACTGAAAATTCAGCCGAAAATTGATATTAAATATTGAATATTGTTATTAAATGATGAGATTAACTAAAGAAACAAAATATAATTCCACAATGGCTGTAACATATAAATAATACTTTGTAGAATGCAGATAGCATAAAATAAATAAAATAAAATAGAAATTTATAATCGGATTCATTTCCATGTTAATAATGATTAGTTTTAAAATATCATGGGAAACTGGAAGGTTTCTTTTTTTGAAAAATAATACCAAAGCATTGTCAATTCGCGACGTTTCGCTTATAATTTAAGCTTCATCAGGCTCTGTAAACCAAAAAATTAGAAATTATCGCGAATTGATAAAGCTTTAGTATTGTTTTTTCCAAAAAAAGAAAACTTTCAATTTCCCATAATATTTTAAAACTAATTAAAATAAAACATTTTAACAGTGAAAGAGTTGATACTCACCACAGTATCAAGATCAACACCAAAAAGTGGTGCAACCCTAGTGGCTAATGAAATAACAGGTAATCCACGTCTTTTAAACGTCTGATGTGCATCAGTATAACGTAATCTGAGATAAATTGTACCACGTGGTTCAACTTTTAGTGCCAATTGATGTACAGGTGATTCTTTGAGTAAAGTTGCAAGATGAACTGAGCCCTTGTAGCATAATTTATGCCTGTGCTGTGGATCCCATGAATAAACAAGTAGATCAAGCTGTCTATTACCAACTAAATCAAGTTCAAATGTTTCATCCCAATCGAACATTAAATCACCAGTACGAACTACTGTTCTAGCTTTGTGTACTCTGTCGCACTCTAGTACGCAGTATAAGTCTCTCAAACCGCAGCTACCTGTTTGAATGAAATTGGATAATTAATGAAGATATTTTGGATAAATCAGTAGTAAAGTGGAATAACGGGTTGCGTCGATTTTTGTCGAAAATGAGATTTTATCAGAATTTACTTTAGGATATATGGACACATTTGGTCCAGAGAAAGGATTTTGCATGGATATGTCCATTTAAGGTCCCTTTTTTTACATGCATTTCAGATTAAGGTCATTTTTTTTCAATTTCATGGCAAATATTTAAGTTAGGTCGAAATAACTTGAAAAATAATGATGTTCACAAAAGTTAAAGAGACCCTGGATCTGATTATATCTGAATAGATATAGGGAAAGGTGGGGCAAAATGGACAAATCTAAGTTTTTAGGCAAATATTATGGAAAACTCTTGAAATTAATAGAAATATTGGCGGTAGATTGTTTTTGATGATTTCTTTGGAAAGCTGAGGAAATTTTAGGCGGAAAACAAGTGTCGGAATTAATTTTCTTGAATTTTTGGTGATTTTGACTTTTTTGAGTATTTTAGAGGGATAAAAGCCTTCCTTTTTTTGAAAATTTTCAGTTTTTTGAGAATATCTTCGGTTCTATTTGTCGTAGCGTAAAAATTCCGACAGGAGGTGAAAGGTGAGATCATTTGCCATTGATTCATAGGGTTTTCAATTTAAAAATATCGATTTTTAAGGTATTTATAGGCATTTTGGTGAAACACTTTTGTGAAACAGTTTTTGGCCTATAACTATCCCAAAAATTGATATTTTTGAATTCAAAACCCCATAAATCGATGAGAAATGAGCTCACCTTTCATTTGAGACCAACCGCGAATTGCTAGGACCAATAGAACCCGAGATATTTGCAGAAAACTGAAAATTTTCAAAAAAGGAAAGACTTTACCCCTCAAAAATGCCGAAAAATATCGAATTTTCAAAAAAATCGAAAAAAATACATCTGACACTGGTTTTCCGGCTAAAATTTCCTCAGCTTCTCAGTAGAATCATCAAAAAAATCCATTTCCAACCGTTTCATTACAGGGTCCATTTTGCCCCACTCTCCCCTATACTATTTAGATAATTAGATCTAATCACATCTAAGCATTTTTTTCCGAAGCATAAAAAATGGAGTTTTTTCAACTAAACCTGTTATTTTCCTTCTTTACTGAATCAATGAGGAGATACAAGAAAAATGAAAGAATCACCTAAACTAGGCTGACCAGATGGTGTGGAAGGCGTTGTTGCTGCTGACGATGATGTAGTAGAACGTAATCCACGTCCAGCAAGCAAATGAACCCAGAGTAAACCGCTAACACCACTTGAAAAATCACTACCACCAGAATCACCAAGAGAACTCAATAATGAACTTGTTGAGCTTGGTGTCCCAACTGTTGGTGGTTTCTCTATCTTATACTTGAGGAACTCTGCAAAAAATTAAAAAAAAGAAGAATAGCATTTTTATGGCAATAAAGCTGGAACATGACAATGAGAAGGGGGTAATCACTTATTAAATCTCGTGTACATTCAAATCATAAATCTTATAAAAATTGCAGAATTCTTCGAAAAATTCCTGAAATTTTCAAATTTTCAAAATTTTATAAAATCTGCGAAGAAGTCTCAAATTCACTCACAAATTACAAAAATCTGATGAAAATTCAAGTTTTTCTAATTCCATTTAAAATAAATAGTGACTATGAATGAATTTTGATCAAATTTTTCTTATTTAATTTTTTATAAATCTCTGTTTTTGCCATGAAATCCTGAAATATTTCAGTATTTCCTGAAATTTGTTGGATTTTCATGGAAATCTATGAAATTTTAAGAAATCTGTTAAATTTTCATAGACTTAAAAAAAATTTGTATTTTCGAATTTTGGTGAAATCTGCTGAAAATTTAAGAATCTCTGAATTTTTGAAATTTCAAATTTAGTGTACATGGATTCAAGGAGTCATTATCCTCTCGAACAATGAAATTTATAAATTATTTGATGAAATTACCTGCAGGATTAATATCTAGCAGTCTTTGATCCTGAGTTCTCGTTGGTGTTGGCGTTGGTATATTTCTAGTTTGCTCCAATTCCAATAAATTACGTATTCTTCTTACTGATGTTGCACGCTGATTAGCTGCTACACTCAATGAGGATTTTTGACTAGCTAATGCTGATCTAGCACTGGAAGCAACTGATGCTGGCCTCTGTCCAGTTCCTGTACGATGACCAGTTGAGCTTATTGCCGTGGAAGCACGTAAATTAGCGAGATTAACCTGTTGTGCTGATGCTGAACGTGTTGATAGACGATCTAGGGTACTTGATAGGGGTCTATAGCCACCGTAACTGCCATAGTCACCCTTTTTGGTGGAAAAAAAAATGATTTAGTTTGATTCTTTATTAGTTTTTATTAAATATGTTGGAAAATGATGAAAATAGAAGAATTTTCAATAAGAACTTTTTTTGTTAGAAAAAGGCAAATCGCTTGAAATCAGTGAAATTATTCGAGATAGGATTTTTCTGATGATTCCATTGGAAAGCTGAGGAAATTTTAGATAGAAATCATGTGCAAAAATCAATTTTTTGGAATTTTTCAAAAATTATACCTTTTTTTTGTCTAAATTTGAAGGTAAAACACTCTTCTTTTTATGAAAATTTCAATTTTTCTGAGAATATCGCTGGTTTTATTGGTCGTAGCATAAAAATTTCAAATGGAGATGAAAGATGAGATCATTTGCCATTAATTTAAGAGGATGGGAAACGAAATTATTGATTTTTTAAAGAATTTATAGAATTTATAGAGGTAAAATGGATTTTTATGAAATGGACCATAAATATCTTAAAAATCGATATTTTTTGCTTCGAAACCACATGAATCGATGGTAAATGACCTCACTTTCCATTTAAGATTGACCACAGGCCGCTAAAATCAATAATACCAGAAATATTTCAAAAAGAGTGAATTTTCCCAAAAAATAAAAATGATTTCAGTAGTGAAGAGGTAAAACAAGATAAGTCTCTTTTTTTCTCATTAAGTTTTTTCAAAATACCTTAGAAAATAACAGAGAAAGAGCAATTTTGCCCTAAAACTCTTTTTTAACCCTTGAAATTCTCTACAAAAAACAGATGAGTAATATCACCTTATCTCTCTTAGTTTCCGAGATATTTCCTTTGAAATGACCTCAAAGATAAGTCGATTTATCCTGTTTTACCTATTCACTACTGAAATATGGCATATATGGCTTCTGACTAGAAATTTCCTCAGTTTTTCAACAGAATAGAAATAAAGTCATTTGAAACCATTTCATTGGAATGTCCATTCTCTGCATTTATCACCAACAAATCTAATGAATTCTTCTCACGTAAGAATTTTATTCTTCATGTACTGTTGGACATACTTTAGCTATCTCTACTTCCATATCTTACTTGATTGACAGCTGCATGTATATTTTCAGCACTGTATGTATATCTTGGAGGCCTTGTGGTAGTTGCCCTTATTTGTTCGTAAAGTGCACTAGTACTTGGTGTACGGCTCAACCACGCCCGATACTCGTCAGAAGTAAATACACTAGGTGACGAGGGTATTCTCCCTAGAAAATCAAACAAAATAGATTTTTGTTTAGGATAAAAGAGTACATGAAAAGCCTTTTTGAAGGAAAAGTGGTGTGAATTACTGGGAGAATTTTGAAATTTTGGATGAAATCAATACTTTAAGTGTTTTTTACTTATTTTTAGAAGTTGATGAATGGATGAAATAACGATTTAGTTCAAAATTTCTTGTTTCAAATTAGAAAAAGGAAGGAAAAACGAAATTTTTTAAGATTCTTTTGCTTTTTTGCGAAAAAAAAATTATTCTGAGAAAAGTTTATGGACTTTTTTAATACTTCTAACGAATTTTTCGAAGACATCCGAACATTTTTACAGCAAAAAACTCTATTTTTAACCGTTTTAGCTTAATTTTCATTTTTAAGAGTGAATAAAAAAATTTGAAAAAAATCCAACAACTTGATAACTCAAAAGAATTTGGTTTAACTCAATCTATCATTGATTTTTTATAATTTTACCTCTATCTCTTCTAATAGATGGTAATTCTGGTGCTGATAGTGCGCCATCGCTGTCCTCCTGATCAATAAGCCCAGAAGCAACAGTACTAAGGCCCGTTCTAAGACCAGGCTGTTGTGGCAATGCCCTACCACTTCTTGGAAGTGAATTCGATCTCAGACCTAATTTTTTTTAATTTCCAATTGGAAAGAAAAACCACGATTTTTTAGAAAATCAAACTCAAATTGATGAAAATTGGAGGAGGATGAAATTTTTCTTTTTTTTTAAATTATTTGGGAATAATTAAGGTAGTATCCCAGAGTACGATCGAAAAATCAGAAAAAAATGAGGATTTTTAGTAGGGGTGTGCGAATAGTGTTCGAATCGAATCGAATATTACTATTCGATTCGAATTTTGAATCGAATAATTCGAAAATTCGAATTATTCGAAATTATTCAAATTATTCAAAAATATTAGAATTATTTGAAATTTTTGGAATAATTCGAAAATTTTCGAATTATTCGAGAAGTTCGAATTATTCGAAAAAATTCGAATCATTCAAAAATTCGAATTATTCGAAAAAATTCGAATTATTAAAAAAAAATCGAATTATTCGAAAAAATTCGAATAACTCGAAATATTCGAATTATTCTATTCAAATTTCCAATCGAATATTAATATTCGATTCGGTACGAATAATTCGTGGATTCGAATTATTCGCACACCCCTAATTTTTAGGCTTGTTTCCAATTAATTGCTGATAATTCGAGGGAAATGTGCTTTAATTTACCCGAAAAAAGTGATTAAACTATTCGAAAGTCATATCTTCAGCCTGTAAATATAATTTTTTTCTCTCGAATTTTTTTTTACATCAATCTCCTATCAAATGCATGAGACAGAGAGAGAGAGGCAAATAGTTACGATTACCTTCTAATTAAAATTTCTCAATAACTATACGGTGAATTGAATATTTTTTTCTTCTATTATTTAGTTAAAATGCTGTTCTCTTCGCCAATTGTTTTTAAATAATGGGTCAACCCTGTGGTTTTTTAGTAATTTCGTTATTTCTGTCCGATTTAGGGCGTTTCATCTCCCCCACTTGTATTTTCAGTAACTTTGATAATTCATATCTCATAAACTGCCCGGACAAAAATTATGAAAAAATTCAGAAAAATGTAAAAAAAATATCATCTTTGATAAGGCATCAAAAAAATAAGAAGTTAACTGTAACTCGAGTTTACTGGGATACTACCTTAAATGATCATTATTAATTCATGAATTAACTTACCAGCTTGACTCTGACCAATTTGTGTACGTGATAATGTTGCTAAATGTGATACAGCACTACTCTGTGGCTGATCTCTCATATTCTGTCGATAATAGTAGTACGCTGATCTTGGTGAACTTGAACAAGTTGCTTCAGTGTCTGATGCATAATCGAGGGATGGACGATGCCGCCTTGTTAATGTACCAAATTGACTCTGTCCTCTTTGTGCTGATGATGTACTATCTGTTTGGCCATATCGTGTATTGTATCGCATTGCTGAAGAACCTGATGAAAAATTCAAAAATAATTAAATTATCTAATACATTTCATTTTTTTGAATAATTCCTAAATTCTTCTTCGAATTCGCTTTATATTTAATAAACCAAAAACTAGGTTTTTAACCATAAATATCAAATTTTTGGGTGATTTTTATGTTTATTTCTTGCTTGACACTCAATGACTAGTGTAAAGAAGTATAAAACTACGTTTTTCGCCCATCGTGCGAAAAATAGCTACTTTTCGCACGCTACGCATGCGCTCAGTGGCACTTTCCACCCGTTGCGCACAAAAAAACTGTACCTTACACCTGCAGTAACGATTTTTCAGACTCATGTCAGTATAAAACTCGCTTTCGACTCATTTTGCAACCTCATACTCGTCAGAAATAGTATATTACCTAACAAGTGCGATAAAGTACTTTTTTAACGAGTCTGAGATTGAAAAACGAGCCGAAGGCGAGTTTTGTAACTACACGAGTCTGAAAATCTTTATCGCATGCGTAAGGTACTGTTTTTTTGATGCGCAACGTGTGGAAAAGTACTTTACCGCACTTGTTAGATAATAGGGGAGAGTGGGGCAAAATGGACACAATAATGAAACGGTTAGAGATGGATTTTTTTTGATGATTCTATTGAAAAGCTGAGTAAATTTTAGCCGGAAAACGAGTGTCAGATGTATTTTTTTAGATTTTCCTACAAATTCGATATTTTTCGGCATTTTTGAGGGGTAAAAGCCTTTCCTTTTTTGAAAATTCTCAGTTTTTTGCAAATATCTCTGGTTCTATTGGTCGCATCAATTCAGGGCTGGTCTCAAATGAAAGGTGAGCTCATTTCCCATCGATTTATGGGGTTTTGAATTCAGAAATATCAATTTTTGGGATAGTTATAGGCCAAAAACTATTTCACAAAATTGTTCCACAAAAATGCCTATAAATATCTTCAAAATCGATATTTTTTGAATGAAAACCCTATGAATCTATGGCAAATGATCTCACCTTTCACCTCCAATCGGAATTTTTACGCTACGACAAATAGAACCGAAGATATTCTCCAAAAACTGAAAATTTTCAAAAAAAGGAAGGCTTTTATCCCTCTAAAATGCTCAAAAAAGTCAAAATCGCCAAAAATTCAAAAAAAAATAATTCCGGCACTTGTTTCCCGCCTAAAATTTCTTCAGCTTTCCAATGAAATCATCAAAAACAATCTACCGCCAATATTTCTATCAATTTCAAGAGTTTTCCATAATATTTGCCTGAAAATTTAGATGTGTCCATTTTACCCCTAATGTCCATCTTGCCCCACCTTCCCCTATACTATAAACAAGTGGATAATAGTATTGCTTTCCAACTGATATAGCTTTTTCTGCTAATACTTTAACAATATGCTTCCGAATAGAAGTGATACAACTTTTTTCAAATCATCATGAAAATATCAAATTTTGAAAAATTCATTAAAACGCCAATAACTCGAGAACTAATCATGCAAATAAGCTCAAAATTTACAGGCATTTAACTGATACAATTCTCGAGATAATATATGAGTATAAATAACATCAGTTGAATAGTTTCCAGAAATTCCATTAAAAACTAATTTTCGAAAAATGGACATATCTCAAAAAGTATCGATCGAATTATCTTCAAATAAAGCTTAAAAAATAGAGTTTGTCGAGAGGAAGTTTTCCACAAAATATGAAATTTTTCTATAAAACCGTTTTGCTGTAATTGAGACTTTTATGCACACACAGACATACACACACACACAGAAATGCGCTAAAAACATCATTTTTTCTCTATTTAGATCATTTTAAGTATCTTCTATTAAGGATGTTCTATAGGTATTTTATCAAAATTTAAAAATGTACGATTTCATTGAATTTTTTTTCCAAGCTTCTCTAAATCATAAAAAAACCGTATGCAAAATTTTGGATTTTTTTCATACCTGGTTTAAAAGTTATAAATTTTTTAATAACCATCGTTCAAGGATGTTCTACTGGTATTTTATTAGAACTTAAAAATGTACGATTTCAATGAAATTTTTTTCCAAGGTTCTCCAATTTATAAAGAAACCGTATGCAAAATTTTGCATTTTTTTCATACCTGGTTTAAAAGTTATAAATTTTTTAATAACCATTTTTAACATGATTCTTATGGAAAATTCACAAAAGCTTAAGAAACTTTTCGAAAAATTGTTCAAATTTGGTGAAACTTCGGATATAGGTGAGAAATAACCCCCCGCACAATTTGTTCATTTTTATACAACGATTGGGTCAATAATTGGAATTAAAATTAATAAAAATGCTTGAAAAATTGTCGATTTCGCGTAAGTGCTGCCAAATTGTGTCGCCAGAATTCCCTAGAATTCAACGCTTTTTTTCCAAATAATTCTCAAACTAATTAAATAAAGGATAAAAAAAATATCTATGAAATGTAATGATAATAATATAATATTTGAACACTGACAGCGTTCCATGATTCCCTGAAAATCATTTTAATGAGGAATTTAAAAAATCATTATTTCATGTTCAGGGATTGGAACACTGACGAAATCACTGCCCCTCTCATGCCGCACAACCCCCGCTTACGGTAGGTATAGAACATCCTTAAGAAAATTACAGTCGAAAATTCGGATGATTACATAGCTTCCATTTGGAAGCAAAAACTACAGAAAACTCAATTTTTACCTAATTTTAAACTCGATCTTAGAAGTGTATGACGTGCTGGAGTTGTTATACTTGTGTAATCAACTCGTGGTAAATGCTGATCTGATCCACTTCTTGGCATTATTCTACCACTTGGAGTATGCTGTGAATAACCATAACTCTGGGATTGGCCAGTTAAACGTGTACCAACTGATTGCATTCCTGTACCAGCTGACATCCTGCGGCTACCATTTGTCGGCATCACGGGACCCGTGTAGAAGGAGTGCACCTAATTTTAGATAATTAATTTGATTAAATTGCTCTCATCATCTAATTTTTTCCAATTATTTATCTAAAAGCTTCCGAGTATTTTTGATTTTTTCCAAGCGGAAATTGACATCCTGAGGTTTATAATTGTTTTTGAAATCAATTCGCGGTTTCATCAATGGCTCAATACAATTTTAGCATTTTTATAGAGGAAAAACGGGGCAAAATGGACTGCGAGCAGTGATGGACGATTTTCGTGAAATAAAATCGATTCTCGAAGAATTGATCTTTAAGAAAGACGATTTCTTGAGAATCGATTTTTAGAAAATACGATTTTTTGAGAATTGATTTTTCAAGAAAAAAAAAGAATCGATTTTTCCAAAGGAAAAGATCGATTTTTTCAAAAAAGGATCAATTTTTTTCAAAAAAAGGATCGATTTTCAGAAAAAGGATCGATTTTTCGAAAAAAAAGAATCGAAACATGAAAATCGATGGATCGTTTTTTTAAAATATATATGTTGAAAAAGAACAATATTACATGTACTCCCGATCGATAATTTCTGATCGAGCGATCAATAGATGCGATATCTCTCATTAAACCCAAAAAATCATATTTTTCACAATAAATCCTATTTTTTACTATTTTTTCTTTCAAAAACAAAAACTATATAATTTTCCTAAAAAATCATCAAAAAATCGATCAATCAAGAATTCTTGAAAACTTCCCAAAAAAATAGATTAAAAAAAAAATAGAATCGATCTTTCGAAATCGATTAAAAATCGCCCATCACTACCTGCGAGTCAACATTATCAAGAATTTTTTTTTTGGAAGTGAAGGCCTCTTCAAAAAAAATTGAAAAAATTACACAACAATGCAGATATGTTGGATCATCTTTTCAAATTTTTTCAGATTTTTTCGTCGAATTCTTCACTTTGAAAAAAAATCCTGGATCATTTTTCTTTAATATCTCGAATTTTCGTGAATTCCTTTTTTTTTTAGATTCTCTCATTCTCTACAAAAAAGGCTCTCTCATGAATTTCCTCTAAATCCACTTTTCTTCAAGTTATTTACAAAAGTAATCTGCGAGGAAATTTTTTTCATTTTTTTGTTACTTTCTTCCCTAATTGAAACACAAATTGACTTACTTTAATTTGAATAATTCCATCAAAAATACTCTCTAGCACACAGAGAAAATGCCACAGAGGATAGAAAAAAGATGCAGTGAAATAAAGTGATAAGGAGAAACGAGAGAAAAAAGAAAAATTATGTTATCAGTAAAGAAAAAAAAAAAAAAAAAAAAAAAGTTAAAAGAATAGAAGAGATATTTACATTCAGTGAATGAGAAAATAAAAGAAGCTTCTGGCTCACACAAAAAATCAGGGTGACACGCCACACAATTATATATTCATAATATTTATCTTCATATTCATTTTCATGTACAAATATATAGATATATATATATTTATTATGATAAATATTAATACGGTTTTTTTTTTTTTTGAATCAAATGATGTCTATTTTATTTTTTAATCAAGCAATTTTTTTTCTTTTTTTTTGTAAACTTATTGATTTTTTATTATTCTTTACCTTCGTGAAATCCTGGATAATGAAAAATGTAGCATTCATTGAGACACCGGGATTAGTTTATTTAATCACGTACTATAGCGTGTAAGCACAAATTTATTTTGATTTGCTCAAAAAAATTCATTGAATTTTTTATAATTAATTAATTAATTAAAATGTGCAAAAATCATTAAATGCCCTTAAATGATGCAAAATTTAATCGTAAAGTTATTTTTTTTTATTTAAATTTAATTATCAGGTGGAAAAAAAATTATTAATTAATTAATTTAATTATTGGTGTAATTAAAAAAATTCAATGAATCAAGAGACAATCATCACGAGGTTTGCAACACTGGCTTCTGAATTTTTGAATATATATTTTTAGTGAAAAAAAAAAAATTGGGGACTTTTAATTACTGTGTGTAAAATTCATAAAAATGTGAATGGAAACAGAAAAAAAAAAAAACAATTTTTTTGTGATAGAAAATTTACAATACTGGGTGTCACCGTATTGAAACATTGGGCAAACAATTGTGTTAAACGGTGCAGACAGAATTTTTAAAAGGGTGCTCTTTATTCAACATCGTCTAGGACATCTAGTTCAAGCCAAGCCTGCGATCAATGCATCATTAAGAAAAATGTGACTATTAGATTTATTTGAATTCAGTGGAAGAAGAATTGAAATTTTTTTTTTTTGTAAATATCTCGAGAGATGAAGTTTATGATGATAATTGAATTAGCAGAGAATCAACAATTTTTTGCATTTTTTTTAAACAAATAAATTATTATAAAAAAAAAAATATTGCAAAAATTTGCATTTCGGGGAGACTAAGTGAGGTAAAATGATTTGAGATTTTTTTAAAAGAGAGGCGGCTTTTTTGAAAAATCTGAAAAAATTCACCAACAATATAGACATGTTAGAGCATCTTCTCAAATTTTTTCAGATTTTTTCAGGAAGTCCTTCACATTAAAAAAAAAAATATTAAATCATTTTGCTGAAAAAGTGCATATTTTCAATTTTTTTTAAACTGAATTTATTTGTGAAATGAAGAAAATATTGTCGCCTTAGAGTCGAAAAGGCGTAAGTCCTGTGTATTAGCATAGCACTTACGCCCCTTTAATTCTAAGGTAGCAATATGTAAATATGTTAAAAATATATGGCAATGAAATTAGCGAAAATTTGACAATTTTTATGATTTTTTTAAAAGAAATAAATCATTGAAAAAAAAAATTTGAAAAATTTGCATTTATAGATTTTTAAATTTTCTACATGCACAAATTTTTCTTTTTTTTTTAAATAATTTATTTGTTAAAAAGGAGAAAATTGTCATTTGTCAAATTCCCATAAATCTAATCTCTCAAGATATTTATTTAAAAAAAAGTGTTGACATAATTTTTTATTCCACTGAATTAAATTTCTCAAACAATAAAAGAATAAAATCTTAAAATCCGGATTTTCAGGATAGAGAATAGTTCAAGCATCCAACTCCCCTAAAATCCCCATTTTCAAACTCTAAAAAACGAGAAAAAACATCAATATCCCTCAATTATTTCCGGATATAAGTCAAAAACGCAAACTATTCAACTTCTCACACAAATCGTTTATTTATTTCAATATCTTAGGAATTATTGGAGCAAAATTGATGTCTTATATCATTTTTCATCGGAAATTTTATGCTGGCTTACCAATGCTACTATTCTCCACCTCCTCAACCCCCCCCTCCCCTTTTCTCCTCCCTTTTCATATCAAATAGAAATCAAGAGAAAAAAAATGAAAAAAAAAATAAGAAAAATGATTTACCCTCTCATATTCTACTCAAGTGAAAAAAAAAAAATAAAAATCATGTTCAATGCTGCATTGATCAGGACGTAGATAAATGCGAATTTCGTGTTCTGTATATATATATATATTCATAATATATAAATTTAATATTTAAAAATTGCCAAAAAAAAAAAAAAATGATTTTTTCTTACTTTTTCAGCAAGACTTTCCAATGTTTTTGGATAACCACGCTCATAAGGCTGAAAATGTTGGGTTGTCGTTGGTTTTGGCTGATGAGTTATAACAGGAGGTGGTGGTGGCTGGTAAGACCAGTGGCCCTCAGGTCTTGAATTGTAGTAAAGATCGCCATTACTTGAGCCAAGATCTTGGCTCGAGCCCAAACCAGTAAGGCCAAGTCTTGAACGAGATGGAAGCATTTCTCTGCCATCACCTCTTCGTCTATTACTGTCCCTTAATTGATTAAGAGGTGGGGGAATTGGGGTAGGGGGGAGAAAAAAAAAGAAGGAAAATTATTCATTAAGATGCTCTAACGAGAATGAAGTGCTTCGCCGAAGAGTTAAGAGGCGAAGAGACTTCCCTTTTCAATTGTGCTCTTTTTTTCTTCTTGAAAATAATTGAAATTCCGGGATTTTACGCGGTTTTTTTGGGGGATCTCTTAAAAATTGAGGATATCCAAATAGCTACCTTTTTTTTTTAAGTTGTCATAAATATTCTAATTATTCCCGATTTCGCAACATTTTACCGATATTAAAACAATGTCCACGATAATAAATTGTTATTAAATAATATTATAAATATTCAGTATTGTTGCAAATTTGACTGACGCTGTTCCAGCATCTAGGATGCATCATGCAACAAATTTTATATTTATTTTTCGTGCTAATTAACGAAAATTTAATTAAAATTAGGATTTTCTCATAATTAATTAAATAGTTTTGAAAAAATGGGAGTTTTTAAAATTATCATCATTTCTCGGGATGAATTAGACAAAGTGAATTTAAAGTAAGAACATTTTCTTCCTAAGAATCAAATAATTGATTCAATTTAAAAGTAATTTTAAGGAAATCCGAGTAGTAGTTCCAAATGATCTACTTTTTTTTCTAAGTTATCATGAATATTCTAATTATTCCCGATTTCGTAAGATTTTACCGATATTAAAACAATGTCCACGATAATAAATTGTTATTAAATAATATTATAAATATTCAGTATTGTTTCGAATTTGACTGACGCTGTTCCAGCATCTAGAACTGGCATTGGAGGATCCTCGGATTTTAAATACCAATATTCCCGCCATTAATGTTTTCATGTAATTAATTGGATTAATCGTCGCTATTTGTCCGGTAACAGGTGTTTTTTATGATTTGAAAAATTAATAGACATTCTGACGAACAAGAATATATATAGTTATATAAGGAAAAAATAGATCTGTAACCATGAATTGTTGCAGTGAAACTGAAACTGAATCTCGCTTATGGAGTTCTAATGTTAATTTGATTTTTTTCAAAAATTATTTTTAGCTCAATTTGTGTCCGGTAACATGGTGTAAAGTGAATTTTAAAAAAATCTCCTCCTACTCTATCGAGAGTGACTAAAATTGAAAAGGAAAAATAGATTGTCGGAATTACTTGGATATCCTTAAAGAGAAATAGAAGATTTTTGGCTATTACCTTTTTTTTAGAATAGCAACAAAAAAAGGCTTCTATGAACACGTAATTAAGACATTATTTACCGAGTTATGCCAAGAATTCCGAGGATAACGTGCAAATTGTCTTGTTTCGTGATTTTAAAAGCGAGTCATTAAAATCTCTTTTCTGTGGAATTTTTCTTGCAATTTGAATGACTTCTTTTTTTTTTTTCTACAAAATTTTTGTAACTTTATGAAAATCATGGGAAAATTTACCTTATGTGATTAGCTGTTGCGTGATCGCTCTCATCCTCATTAAGTTCACGTTTAATAACGACAACTGGCGGTGCCTTGTGCTCAGTTTGACGGCTATGAGAGACTGGCTGATGTGAACCGTGTCGCGTGGCCAAAACTAATCGCCTTGGTATTGACATTATAATTACAACATCGTCCAAACTCATGTGTGTCACGTCAACAAGATTTACAGCTAAAATCTCATCACCCACCTGTAATGAATTAGTGTTTATTTGTTGGAGTAAAAAAGAAAGTAGAAAAGAATTTTTGTTGAATTTTTCTTGTTTTTGAAGTTTAAGAAATGATAGGATTTTGCATAAATTAGCTTCATAATGAGATTTTTGGAGTAATTATTGAAAAATCATTTCATTTAAATAAAGGGGGGAGAACACCACTGCAGAAATGTAAGAAAAGGATTTTTTTTCGGGGTGGAAAAAAGGCAATGAAGGAGGGGAAGGTGGGGTAAAACGGGCACGTGTTAGTTTTGGTGATTTATACTATTAAAATTACTTGAAATCGATGGAAATATTGAAGATAGGTTTTTTCTGATGATTCCATTGAAAAGCTGAGGAAATTTACCATGAAAATCATATGTCAGAAGTTATTTTTTTGAATTTTTCAAAAATTCCATTTTTTTGCTCAAGATTTGAAGATGAAACTCTTCTGTTTTTGAAAAATTTCAGGTTTTCGGGAATATCTCGGGTTCTATTGGTCGTAGCGACCTGGGGTTGATCTTGAATGAAAGGTGAGCTCATTTCCCATCGATTTATGTGGTTTAAAAAAAAATTATCAATTTTTCAAGTACTTATGGGGCAAAAACTGATTTTCAGAGAAATGGCCTATAAGTATTTGAAAAATTGATTTAAAAAAATTTGAACCACATGAATCGACGAGAAATGAGCTCACCTTTCATTTGAGATCAACCCCAGATCGCTACGACCAACAGAACCGGAGATATCGTCGAAAAAGTGAATTTTTTCGATTTTCGAAAGGACTACCCCTTCAAAACTTGTCCAAAAAGGTAAAATTTTCAAAAAAATTGAAAAAAAATAATTTTTACACATGTTTTCTACCTAAAATTTCCTCAACTCTTCAATGGAATCATCAAAAAATCTCCATCCCCAACCGTTCTAATCCCTCAATCAAGAAAAATACAAATTTTCCCCATTAATTTTAATGTTTAATTGTAAAAAAAAAGGAGCATTACCTTGAGGCAACCGCTATTGTAAACAGCAGATTCCAGTGCTATTCTTGATATAAATACACCGTCATTGCGATCAACTCCATTTCCTTCTCTAATATAAAGACCCAGTGTCTGTCCCGGTCGTTTTATTATCTCGACAAAGTGTACAGGATACTTTGGATCCTGTTGACATTTAAATTTCATTGAATTTCATGTTTTCCATTCATTTTCACGTAAATATCAATCTTCAATAAAAATCATCTGCTTCAGATATTCTCTATTCAGTAGATAATTCCCGTCATAAACAGACACAAAACACACAAGTACAAGGAATAATGTAATAATTTCCGTTTATAAATTCTTTAACGCTCGACTTTTTAATAAAAAAAAATCGTTCGTTATATTAAATCCGCTATTTTGAATTTTTAAAATTTTGAAAATCTGTTGAAAAATATTTTGGAATACTGAAAATCTGAATGATCATTTTTTTGAGCCTAGCTTGACGTAATTTGATAATTTGCAGCTTTTTAAAAATTCTTTTTAAAAAAATTAATTTGTTTATATTGTTATAATGACAAAATTGTTATCAATGTATTGCACCCTAATTTTTTTTTTTAACAAAGCAGTATAAATTTGTGTGTCATTGACGTTTAGAAATCAAAAATATATACAGGGGAGAACGGGGTAAAATGGACCTCTGCAACAACATAATTCCGGATTTTTTTTTCAAATTCAACGACTCGAAGAAAAAATCTGGAAAAATTTGACAAGTTGCTCGAATATGTCTTCATTTTTGTGTAATTTTTTCAAATTTTTTTTTAAAGCTGCCTATTCTCTAAAAAAATCCCAAATAATTCTAACAAAAAGGTCCATTTTGCCCCACTTTCCCCTATATATTGACTTTTGACAAAGTCATGAACGATTTAATGCAAAAGTGATTTCGATCGAAATCATTGGGTATTAAAGGGCTAAAATCACCTGCATTGCGATGAACTTCTTCGCAGCCTCCGAGGCCTGTCTTCCCATTTGACGTGGTTCAATAACACGTACAACCATTTCACCACGTCTCTCAACTGCCTCCAGGGCAGCTGCTGTCGAGGCATCATGGTCATTTTCTACTGTCTCTATTTGCTTGAATATCTCTGTACTTATACCGCTCACCTGTGAAATTCTCTTTATTTAATTGTGCAGTTTGTTTATTACTAATTTCATGAAAGTCATTCATCTATTATTTCATTCATTAATGTTAATACTTTTTTGACAGTGAAAAGAGTGGACATTTGACAATTTTTGAATTTTTTCTATTGACAAATAAATTTATTTGAAAAAATGAAAAATACGTATATATAGTAAATTCAAGGAACTACAAATACGAATTTTTTTAATATTTTTTTTACAACAATTTATTTGTTTAAAAAAATCCAAAAAATTGTCAGACGTCTAATGTCCAAAGATCATGAATCAGGATTTTTTTTAGTAGTGAAGGGCTTTGCGGAAAAATCTGAAAAAATTCCAGAAGATGGTCCATGGTGTCTTCATCCTTGTGGAATTTTTTCAGATTTTTTGATCAACAGCTTCATCCCGAAGAAAATTCCCGTTCATCTCAACCTCATCATAAGTTTTTTTTCTCTTTTCCTAATGAATGAATGATTATTTTGAAAATTATTTAAATAAATTATAATAATTTATTATTACTTTTCTGAAGTCCCCCTGGATGACCATGGGTGGTGGCTCCTTTGGGCGCAACTGGTTGGCAGGTGCCTGACGTCCAGGACTTGCACTTATGTCCGTTACCTCTCCCCGACCCTCCTGCAAGTTTAAAAAAAAGAAAGAAAAAAAAAACCCAGGCGTTATATTCATTGCTTTAAAGAAACTTTAATTAAAAGCAATTTGCATAAATACATGTTTAATGTACTGTAGTGCTAAGATAAAATGAAGAATTAAAAAAAAAAAAAGGAAGTAACATTTAGAGGGGCATAAATTTAAATGCAGACACGCGCAGTGGCCATTCATATGCAGCAAAAAATAATAAATCTCACTTCATTCCATTTCCCCATGAATAAAGACGAAAAAATTAATTCGGTAGTACCCAAAAAAAAAAACGAAAAAAAAATTCTGCATTTTCCGGAGAAATAACCGGAAATTCCTTTACTCGATCGAATGATAAAGGTCCAAAACTCCAAAAATTCTCGACTCCACATTCAAAATATCCCACAAAAGCCTTCAAATTCAAAATATTTCACGTTCCCCACACCCATACAATGTAGTTATGCATAACTTCCATCATTCCACGATGGAATCACTAATACCACGCGGCTTCTGACCCTCCACAACATCTCTCACATTTCCCCATTTACCCTGTACGTATTCCCATAGTGTTTAAACCACCCCAAACCCATAATGTACCGTAAAAAAACCGCTTCAAACCCCAAAAAAACCACAAATGTACCGTAAAAAACCACAAATTCACCGTAAAACCCCAAAAAAACACCGAAATAATGTTTAAAAAAATTGTTATTACCTTTCGGGAAAAGAAACAGCCCGATGTACCCCGGTCGCACATCGTGTTAACTACCCCCCCACATTTTCTAATATGGCGGGAAGCCCTAACTCGTCTAACACATTATATAAAAACAGGAAAAAAAAAAAAATTTACTACCAAAACACGCCTGCGCACTAGTGTAAATTATTTATCCACCACAAACTATACACATTCAATCTTCATATTTTTTTACTCCTCTTTCAACGGCGAGAAAAGTCGCAGGGGAAAAGAGGAAGGGGGGAGGGGGAGGGGAGGGGTAGAGAGAGAGAGGGGAGGGGGTAGTGTCTGTCCCTGTGTGTCTGTCTGTATGTGTGTGTGTGTGTTTTGCACGTAAATGGCACACGCACACGATAAACGAAGGTAGGGATACTCGTTATCGACCGGTGCGAGTGACGTCATCGCCATGCTCTCTCTCCTGCCCACACAACTGTCCTACGAAACCCGTATAGTATAGCCTCAACGACCCCGGCAAACCGAGCCCACTCACTACGCTGGCAAACCACGTCCCTCCCCTCTACCCTCCCCTCCCCTCTTTTCCCGCCACCTCCCCCCCTTTCCTTTTCCACAACCTTCCCTTCACCCGCAACAACCCCCCCCCCCCCCCTTTTTCCCACTACTTCCCCTACACCCGCAACTAACCCTCCCTCCCCCCTCCCCTCTTTTCCCCCCACCTCCCCTCCACCCCCTCCTTTTTCCACTACCTTCCCTTAACCTGCAACCGCCCCCCCCTTTTTCCCGCCACTTCCCCTACACCCGCAAATACCACCCTCCCCTCCCCTCTTTTCCTGCCACCACCCCCTCTTGACTCATCGATTGCATTATTAACCCCGTCACGAGTCGGTCATTCAATACACAAATTCCTGTGAATTTCATTTGTCGAAAGAAAAAAACGAGAGAGAGAGAAGGGGAATCAATGGGAAAAAAGGAGAATTTGGAGGAATTTTTGAGGTTATGTGAAGAGAAAGAGGGTGGGTTCTAGGGAATTTTCCTCCTTTTTTCCTAGGGATATTTTGTGCGTGGGGAAAAAAGATCGGGACAACTGGTGGCTCACGATAGTATTTTTTCTTTTAGTAGTAATAGTGTATGTAATGTCAGACATTTCAGTTGAGGTGTAGAGTTGTAGTAATGGCGTAGACGCAAGCGTACGCACGCCGGTTCTCGTAGTGTGAGGGGTTGGAGGGGGAGGGGAGGGGGGTCGATGCGCATGCGCCTGGGGTGGGGGTTTGGAGCAAGGGGAGACGGTCAGACTAGCACAGACTGGGGCACAGTGTGTACACATGGATATGAATGGTTTTAAGGTTTTTTTTTTTTTAGGTTTATTTATTTCACTGCTCGAGTGATGGATTTATGCAGGGAAAAATTGAATGTTTAGGTTTATGTATTCTGTGTGGGGTTTATCGGAGGATTGGGAGGGGGGGGGGGGGGAGGGGGATTTATTCTTTCTTTTTTGGAGATTTGACGAAGAGATGAGAATTTTGGGAGAAGAAAAAGGAAATTGTTTGGTCAATGGAAATTTGAGGGAAAATATTTGAATAGGGAAAATTCGGGGGAAAAATCGACATTTAGGGTGAAATGATTCGGGATTTTTTTTCAGAGGGAAAGACTTCGCGAAAAAATCTGAAAAAATTTGAGAAGATGCTTTAAAAAATCTAGATTGTTGGTGAATTTTTTCAAATTTTTACGAGAAAGTCTTCACTCTCAAAAAAAATGGCAAACTATTTTTTCCTGCACATCCAATTTTTCACTGTTTCCCCTATAATTATTGTTTTCTTCTGTATTTAAATTTTAACTATGTCATAGTCATAAAAATCCTTTTTTCTTCTTTTTTCAATAAAAAAAAGTAATTTCTTGGAGTAAAAGTGTAGTTATTTATTTACTCAATTTACGTAAATTTATGTAAATAACAGTCATAAAATTCTGCAAGTCCCTTTATTTTTTATTTTTTACTTTTTTTCGTTCTATTTTTTTCTCCCCCCTTTTTTTTTCTTCTTTCTTTCTTTTTTTTGGAACAGATTTTTTTAAAACTTTTTTTCCACTCGTTTCCTGTATGTGTGTATTTTGATTGTTTCAGGTTGAGGCCGGGACGTGAATAGAAAGCAGGAGACTTGAAATTGAAGGGAGGAAAGGGAGGAGAAAGAGAAGAGGGGGGGGGGGGAGGAGAGGGAAGATTGACTTCACTTGGGGAATATTACGAGGCTGAAACAGGTCAACACTAACCTATGGTAAGCTCAAATTTCATGGGACATTTTCGATGATTTAATGCAATAGTAAATGTGCATTTTTTCCTTTTTTTTCGCTATTTTTTCATTTCATCAAGAATGTGAAGATAAAGAATAAGTGGATTTTTTTTCTTTTTTTTTTCCCTCCCGTTACTGAGAATTGAACTTGGTTGAAACTAATATCCCTCTGGTCTCTTGGTGTTTGTCGTCTCTCTGGGACCAACGATATTGCCACTATATATCCCCCCTGACACACGTATCGTTGAAAACCACACGTATAACATCCTCGAGGCTATTCTGTGAGAGAATGAGACTCCGGTAAATGTGTGATTCGGTATCAAATAAAAAAAGAAAAAAGGATGATTTTCATTTTTGCGCTTAGTTCTTCCGGTTATTTTCGACGATTGCATTTTTTTTTATTAGGGGGGAAATTTAGTAAAACGTGTCCACGTGTTAGTTTTGGTGTTTTATACTATGAAAATTAGTCGAAATCGATGGAGTTATTGAAGATAGGTTTTTCCTGATGATTCCATTGGAAAGCTGAGGAAATTTACCATGAAAATCATATGTCAGAAGTTATTTTTTTGAATTTTTCAAAAATTCCATTTTTTTTGCTCAAAATTTGAAGGTGAAACTCTTCTGTTTTTGAAAAATTTCAGGTTTTCGGGAATATCTCGGGTTCTATTGGTCGTAGCGATCTGGGGTTGATCTTGAATGAAAGGTGAGCTCATTTACCATCGATTTATGTGGTTTTAAAAAAAATTATCAATTTTTCAAGTACTTATGGGGCAAAAACTGATTTTCAGAAAATGGCCTATAAGTTTTTGAAAAATTGATTTTAAAAAATTTGAACCACATGAATCGATGAGAAATGAGCTCACCTTTCATTTGAGATCAACCCCAGGTCGCTACAACCAACAGAACCGGAGATTTCGTCGAAAAAGTGAATTTTTTCGATTTTCGAAAGGACTACCCCTTCAAAACTTGTCCAAAAAAGTAAAATTTTTAAAAAATTGAAAAAAATTAATTTTGACACATGTTTTCCACCCAAAATTTTCTCAGCTTTCAAATGGAATCTTCAGAAAATCTATATCTTCAACCGTTCACTTGAAATATTCATTGTACCCCAATTTTCCCTAAATAAAAATCGATATTATAACAACTATGAAATTTTCAGAAAAATCAATGTTATTCCATAATCAGTTTTTTTCAAAATATCTTGGAAACTAAGCGAGATAGAGCGATATTGTCAGAATCTTGTTCTATAGCTCTTGAAATTCTCTGCAAAAAAGGATTCGGCCAAAATCGCCCAATCTTACTTAATTTCTGCGATATTCTTCAAAAATTGATAACAGAATTAAGTAAATTTATCTTAAAAAAATAGAATATTATTATCCTATTGATTTAATTATGAATGTAATGAATGATTAATCATTTTCGCGCGATTTAATCCGAATTAAGTGATTAAAATTCGATTCATTTACTCCATTCAATTGAATGAATTCAAAGGAAGTTATATAATCACGTGATTTTCCCTTTTACCATTGAAACTTTTTTTTTTTTTAATTATTTAAAAGATGAAAATGAGAGAAAAATGAATCTCTTCACTCTGTTTAATTAGATATTGATTTTGTATTAAAAGCCCCAATAGCCGATTATCAGTAATAGGCAATATGGCCTGTCAATTAACATCAGAATAAGAAGACTGATGGACTCGTTACAGCAAAAAACCATTAAAATGACGCGAATTGATGAATAAAATCCGAAATCTTCAATAAAAATTTTTTTTTCAAAAATCGGAATTTTCAAATTTAAAAAAAATCGAAATTTTCAATGAAAAAACTCCAAATCTTTAATGAAAAAGAAATCGAAATCTTGAATTAAAAAAAAAATCAATATCTTCAATTTAAAAAAAATGCAATTTTCGATTTGGAAAAATCGAAATCTTTAATTAAAAAAAAATCGAAATCTTCAATTAAAAAAAAAATCGAAATTTTCAATAGAAAAACTCCAAATCTTCAATTTAAAACAAAATCGAAATTTCCAATAAAAAAACTCCTAATCTTTAATGAAAAAAAAACTCCAAATCTTCAATTTAAAAAAAAAATGCAATTTTCGATAGAAAAAAAATCGAAATCTTTAATTTAAAAAAATTGAAATCTTCAGTTGAAAAAAAAATGCAACTTTCGATTTAAAAAAAATCGAAATCTTTAATTTAAAAAAATCGAAATCTTCAATTGAAAAAAAAAACAAAATTTTCAATAGAAAAACTCCAAATCTTCAATAAAAACAAAATCGAAATTTTTAATAAAAAGACTCCAAATCTTTAATGAAAAAAAAAACTCCAAATCTTCAATTAAAAAAAAATCGGAATCTTCAATAAAACAAATCGAAATCCTCAATTAATACAAAAAGTTCGAATGAAAAGAAAAATCGAAATCTTCAATTTAGAAAAAAAAAACAAAAAAAAACGGAAATCTTCAATAAAAAAAAAATGAAAAATCGAAATTTTCCTCGCAAATCTTTGGTAAAAATAGTCTTTAACCCATTTCACATGAAAATCTTGAAAATTGCAAGGTAAAATCCTTCTCCAATACTTTTCAAAGCTTCTCATCGTTTCTTCCCCTTTTTCCACCCCTAAAAAAAATAGGTACAAAAAATTTCCTCGAAAATAAAACAAGTAAAGAGAAAACGATAAAATTCAACGAAACGATCGACTCGCGTGTGTTTTGTTACTATAACTAGTTTCTCATATATATATTTTCAAGTGAAGAGGAAGAGTTTCGAGGAAGAGCCATAAAATGTTCAGTGTAGTACACGGAAGTCGTGTTATATTTTCAATTCCAGGTAAAAGTACTAAATAAACACATTTTGTGCTTGTGTCACTTGAAATTACGTGAAATTTTCGTTGATAATTATTTTATGAGAACTTTTTTTTTTTTTTTTTTTTTTTTGCTTTTTCAAGTTATTACGTAAATTACAAAAGTTTAAATTGCGTTTGTTGAATACATTTGAATTGTGACTGCATAAGAGACAATCGTAAGCCTCTTACCTCAATTGTACATAACTTCAAACATTGTGGAAAGTGGATAAATGAAAGAAAACGAAAAAAAAAAAAAATGTAAAGAGTCTTAACTCGATCAATAACGATTTTACTCGCTTCTCTTATTTGCTTTTTTTTTTTTTGCCCTTTTTTTTCGCTCTCGCCGATAATCGGCTTCACACACGGACAGTTTAACGCGATTGGAGAGATGATTTCCGGGAATTTAGGGGCATGGGGGAAAACTGTACAAATACAAATCGATGAAACAAAAGGATTCTCTTTTTTCCCCTTTTTTTTGCCTTTTTTTTCGTTTATTGTCACCTAGAGTTTTTTTTATCTTTTTGAATAACCGATAAATCGGATTTACGAGAGAGAATTAAGGCAGTTATATTTTTTTTCTGTATTTAAAATGGCTTATAAACTTATTTTTTACTTCGAGAAAAGTGGATTGATTTCGTTGAATTTAGGGAAATGGGAATTTTTAGGGAAAAATACAGTTTTTGGGGAATTTTTCTGGAAATTATTGAAATAACGAATTTATTGTTGGGGAATTTGGACAAAAAAATGGAAAATAATTTTAAAAAATTAAAAATTACAAAATTTTGAAAATTTGAAAATAAGATTAAAATTTTTTTAATTTTGAAATTTGAAAAATTTCAAAATTGAAAAATTTGAAGATAATTTTGAAAATTTTGAAAAATTTCGAAATAAAGAAGTCTAACTGATTTTTTTTCTTGCGAGAGTCTTTTTTTAAAGGGAAATGAAAGTTAAAAGGAAAGTAATTGCAAAAATTTCTTAATTTCCATTATTTTCCTAGATTTTTTATTAAAAAAAAAAAGGGGAACATTGAATTTCAAAGGAAAATCAGGACTAGACTCTTGAATCCTGAATAAATAATAATTTCTTTGAAGCAATAAATCATAATCCATTCACAAACTCACGATTTTTATTCATTTCACAAAAGTGCAAAAGATTTTTCCTATTTTTTTTATCTCTCATTCCTATTTCTAAATTTTTAATCAAAGTTTCAAAAAAAAAACTTTTTATATGAGCGAAAGAAACTTCCCGGAAGTACGTGATTCGAATTTCCAATGATCGTTGAATTTCATAGAAAATTTCAATCGATCAAATAAATTCTTCTCTCAATATTTCATCAGAAAAAAAATATAAAAAAAAAAGGAACAGAAAAAAACATTTTCTCATAAAATCCCGTGAATTCCCGAAATTCATCTCGAATATTTGCAGAAAAAATAATAAAATCACTGGAAGGCATTAACTCGATGCTCCTCATCCCTCCAACCACCCCCCCCCTCCACGCCCCTCCAAAAAAAAAATCCTCAAACGAAGTTGCGAGAGTAAATAAAAATGTAGAGAAAAAAAAAAATAAGTTATTTGTAAAAACTTTTTCAAGCGACACGTGCTTGTGCTTTTTCACATTTGCCCGAGTCTCTGCTCTTTTTCTCTCCCCCCCCCCCCCCCCTCCTTTTGACTATCGCGCGATTTCATACATGAAATTTAAACTTTTAACGAGTTGCCTACAACTCTCCGATTATTATTCCATTCGCAGTGAATTATCCCCCCCCCCCCCCCCCCCCGCAATCATTCACCCCTGTCAGAACCTGAGCCGCGCTAAATCTCAATTCCACGAGAGAATAACGAGCCAAGAGAAGAAGGAAAAAAAAAAAGAGCTTGATTCGCCTTTTTTTCCTCCCTCATTCCTCATTTCTTTGCGCAAATTGATAGAGCATGAAGCGGCAAGTTGAGGTAGTATCCCAGTGAACTCGTGTACAGTTAAATCATTATTTTTTTTATGCCACATCAAAGATGATATTTTTTTACATTTTTCTGAATTTTTTCATGATTTTTGTCCGGCCAGTTTATGAGATATGAATTATCAAAGTTACTGAAAATACCGGTGTTGGGGATGAAACGCCCTAAATCGGACAGAAATAACGAAATTACTAAAAAACCACAGGGTTGACCCATTTTTTAAAAACAATTGGCGAAGAGAACAGCATTTTAACTAAATAATAGAAGAAAAAAATATTCAATTCACCTTATAGTTATTGAGAAATTTTAATTAGAAGGTAGTCGTAACTATTTGCCTCTCTCTCTGTCTCATGCATGTGATAGGAGATTAATGTAAAAAAAAATTCGAGAAAAAAAAATTATATTCACAGGCTGAAGATATGACTTTCGAATGGTTTAATCACTTTTTTCGGGTAAATTAAAGCACATTTTCCCCGAATTAACAGCAATTAATTGAAAACAAACCTAAAAATCGTAATTTTTTCTGTTTTATCGACCATATTCTCGGATACTACCTCAAGTAACAAGCGAATTTCAGCAATTGTTACAAAGGTTATAGCATGAAATATAAATTAAATTGCTGATTTCACAAGTTTTATCCACTTTTCAACAAAAAAAAAAATCATAAATCATATTATCCTGGAAGTCCATTTTGCCCCAGTCTCCCCCAGTTAAAAAATGAGTAAAACAGTTTAATTCATGCTTCATCCTCATAACATCCATCATAATTGTTAAAATTCACTCGGCTTTCAGAGACGCGCACCTGTTCTCTCTCGTGAACCCTTAAGGATGTTTGGTAGATACAATCGCAAAAAAAGTTAATTTTTTGGATGAAATCGTTAATAACAACATTATACAAGATGAAATCTTCAAATCTGATTCAGTGAATCTGTAAAGAATGTAATGAACACTAAAATAAGCCCTAGAAACAAAAAAATTAAATGAAAATTGAAGAATTTTCATTATTTTTCCTATTTCTTCAAATTTTTCAAGATTTAAAAAAATGCCAAAAATAATGGAAATTTGTCAATTTTTAGTCAATTTTCTGTTTCTAAGGCTTATTTCATTCCTCATTACATTCTTCACAGATTCCCTGAATCAGATTTGAGAATTTCATCTTGTATAAATTATTATTAACAATTTCATACAAAAATTCACCTTTTTTTCCCCCGATTGTACCCCTCAATCATCCTTAATTTAAATTACATAAAAATCATTTGAAAAAAAAACAGCAGGAGCCACACTACTTGTGCGTAATTTGAACATCGTACATTTAGTATTCTGCCAATGCAATTGGCAGAAAGCTTCCGAATGGATTTTTTAATTTTAAATTAACCATCATTGATCTGTGCGTGAAGTGGGGAAACCAAAATAGGCCTCAGAGGGTTAAGCTCATCCCAAATATAATCAATTGAATAGTTTTGAAGATATAGCTTGCTTTTTCGGATGTTTCTATGCTAATATCTAAGAAACTACTGGACCGATTTCGCTCAGTTTCAATACCAAACTTTGTGCTCATCAGATGTATAACCTCGCATAATTTGAGGTCTCTAGCTCAATTATTTATTAAGTTATAGAGAAATCAAGATTTTTACGAAAAATTTCTCAAAAGTTTTATACTGGATAAACTAAAAATCTGAGCTCCCACCACCCCGGGGGTCAAAGATGCAGCTCATAAGCGCGCATCTCCTCGCTGAGAGTGGACGCTGTAATTTCATTTTTCATCGAGAGAAGTCGAAAAAACGATATTTCGACATTTTCATTTTTCTCAAGAACTATCCGGCCGATTCAGCTGAAATTTTTGTGAGAGCTTGGAGCACGCATGGCAAATATATGGTGAAATTTTCAGATCGCTAGCTAGCCCCGTTTCAGAGTAAAGCGGAAAATGCGTCATTACACACAGACACACACACACAGACATTTTTTAAAAAGGGCAGTTCTTGACGTTTTGGGTCATTTGCAGTCATATTATGATAAAATCTCAAACTCGAAAAAAATTACGATTATAAAGCTTCCATTCGGAAAGCAAAAAAACAAGAAAAATCTTACTTTTCTTCGGCCACAGCATAGCATGATTGTCGGGCTGTCGGTGCAACGTTGTGGCTGATGACAGACGTAGCTCAGTCGGCCACCCCTTTCCCCCTGCAGTTGCACAACGCGCACCTGCAGCTGGCCCTGCTCTAGTTGTCCTTGACCGACACCAACTCGACCACCGTACTTGATGCGCACGTGTTTTCGCCACTGCATTAGTTCGGCCCGTCATGCCCACTGCCTTTTGCAAAAAAAAAAAAAAAGATTCCCCAAGTAATTTTCACAATTAGTCAAATTTAAGGATGCGTATGATGATGACAAAAATTTTCGATTTGGGGCTTCAAAATTTGTTTAGAGTTAGATTATTCCTCAAAGAATTTTCCTATAAAAAGTCCGGAATAGGTAATCATTGATATAAGAGAGAAAAATTTGAATTTATCTAAAAAGCACAAAACAAAAAAAAATCGTTCAAAAAATTGGGAAAAATTAGTGTTTTTTTGCTTTTGACCCAACAAGTGGTGGTAATTTACACTAAAAAATAAAAAAAATCTCTTCAGACCAATCCCTCCCCTAAAATCCACCCCCCTCCCCTCCCACCACCCCTTTTTTTTCCCTTTAATAATCCTCAATGAAAGATAAACAGAGAAATGAAAAGCGCGAGTGCAAGTTTTCGCATTTGCAAAGTTTCTCATTGAGAAATTTCCAAAAGTTTTGTCAATGAAAACTTCAGTGACAATCTCCTTGACCCAACTACCACCCCCCCCCCCCCCTCCCCCTCCTTCCCTATTCTCATCAGTGTACTGAAGAAAATCTTGCCATCCTCCGAAAATTATTAGCCTTAATTACACGAAAATTTTCCGCCATCCAAACCAAAGGCTCAATTAAATTTCCATTAGTTCCCTTCATTTATATTACACACACACAAAATCTACCATTTTACGTCATGAAAATCGATTTCGATGACACACAAATTTTTCCAGTCACAAATATAGAGTAGTGTCCTACTTTACAGTGAATTTCTTCACAGATTTTTTTTATTTTAATTTTTCTTTTTTTTTTTTTACTTTTTTTCTCATTTCTTTTTTTCTGGCTTTTTATTAGTCAGTCTTTGTTCTACGATTGCACATTATGGTAAAATCGAACAAAGCCACTCTCTTCTTCTCCTGCCATCATGAAGAAAAAATTTTCACATTCTGAATGTCTGCCAAAAAAAAAAGTGGAGAAAAAGAGAGAAAGAGGGGGGGGGGGGGGGGGGAGGAGGAGATGAAGAAGAGTGAAAGAATCGGGGGAAAAATGAAATTTACCTTCTAAAAACCATGTCTCGTGGGAAGGGCCGTTGGGTCCCAGCTCGCCTCAATCACAGCATTCTCCTTCTTCATTCTCCAATCCAGGAAAAAAAAAAAGGAAAGATATTCCTTCCTGTAATGAAATACAAAAAATAAAAAATTGAGACAAAACAAGTGGATAATAGTATTGCTTTCCAACTGATATAGCTTTTTCTGCTAATACTTTAGCAATATGCTTCCGAAAGGAAGTGATGCAACTTTTTTCAAACCATCATGAAAATATCAAATTTTGAAAAATTCATTAAAACGCCAATAACTCGAGAACTAATCATGCAAATAAGCTCAAAATTGACAGACATTTAACTGATACAACTCTCGAGATAATATATGAGCATAAATAACATCGGTTGAATAGTTTCCAGAAATTCCATTAAAAACTGATTTTCGAAAACTGGACATATCTCAAAAAGTATCGATCGAATTCTCTTCGAATAAAGCTTAAAAAATAGAGTTTGTCGAGAGGAAGTTTTCCACAAAATATGAAATTTTTCTATTGAACCGTTTTGCTGTAATTGAGACTTTTATGCACACACAGACACACACACACACACATGCGCTAAAAATCTAATTTTCTCTCTATTTAGATCATTTTAAGTATCTTCTATTAAAAAAATTACAATCGAAAATTCTGATGATTACATGGCTTCTATTCGGAAGCAAAAGAAAAGAGGAGGAATATATAGGGGAAAGTGGGGCAAAATGGACACATTGTAATGCAACAGTGGGAAATAGATTTTTTTTGATGATTCTATTGAAAAGCTGAGGAAATTTCAGTTGAGAAACATATGCCAGAATTAATTTTTTTTAATTTTTCGACAATTTGATTTTTTTGGGGGCATTTTTGAGGGGTGAAATCCTTTTGATTTTTGAAAAATTCAGTTTTTTTGAAATATCTCCTATTCTATTGGTCGTAACGACATGAAACTGATTTTAAATGAAAGCTGAGATCATTTTCTTTCGATTTATGTGGATTTGAATTTAAGAATATCGATTTTTCTGATAATTATGGGAACTTTTGTGAAAAATTATGATCATCGGGTTTTGCCCTATAACTATGTGAAAAATCGATATTTTTGAATTCAAAACCCCATAAATCGATGGGAAATGATCTCACCTTTCATTTAAGATCGGTCCCAGATCGCTACGACCAACAGAACCAGATATATTTGCAAAAAACTCAAATTTTCTCAGAAATCAAAAGGTTTTTACCCCTCAAAAATGCCCCAAAAAAATCGAATTCTCAAAAAAATTGAAAAAAATTAATTCTGGCACTTGTTTCTCGCCCAAAATTTTCTCAATTTTGCAGTGGAATCATCAAAAAAAATCTATCCCCAATTTTTTCATTCATTTCAACATTTTTTCCATAAAATATCCATAAAAACTGAAAAGTGTCCATTTTACCCATTATGCCCGTATTGCCCCACCTCCCCCCCCCCCCCCCCTCCTATTTGAGATAAGAGGAAAGCCGTATAAATAAAAATCAACAGCCTTGAAAATACGCTGAGGAAGTGGAGAATAAAATAAATAGAAAAAGCCAAAAAAAAAAAAAGAAAAAAAAACAACAAATGAGAGGGAAAAATCGATAAAATACGTTTAAACTCTCAAACTGCCGGCAGTCGAAGGGTCGTGGTCGTTATCCTTGCGGCGAAACGTGAAACACCATTTGCCATACCCCCCCCCCCCCTCCCACCACCTTTTTTTTACCGTCTCAAGAATAAGATACTGGAGCATAACTGTAAGAAAAACATTAATAAATCGTAAAAAAAAAAATCTACAAAAAAAAACATTTTATTTTTTCCATTCTTAATTTCATTCGAATTAAATGAAATTCACTGGTTTTCTCGAGTAATTTGTTTTTTTCTCAAGTATTTTCTAAGAGCCAGTGGTTAAAAAAAAAAGAAGTGGGATGACACTCGACATTGTAGCGAAGTGTGAAACGTTTTTTTTCCCCCTTTTTTTCTCTTAGAATAATAATAAAAGAGAAAAAAAGAAGTTTCTCATTAAATGAAAGGAAACTTTTAATCAAAAAAATTGAAGAAGGAAAAAAAAAAGAGGAAGAGGAAAATCAGACAATTTCCTTTTCCAATTTTCCCCCAATAAACCCTCCCCCCCACCCCACCCCAATGGTCCACTCCCCCCCCCCCCCTTTTTTTCTGCAAAAAAAAACCGGGAAAAAAACGAAAGCACCAAAAGTATAGTACTTGGTAAAAATATATAAACTGAGAAAAAAAAATTCTTGTAGCAAGAAAATTGGCTTTCAACAAAAATTTTCATTCACAATTTTTATATCTATATATATTGAAATTTTCTGGAGTAAAGTAAATTTTCTTCATCTAAGTAAATTTTCTTACAAAAATTTTTTTTTCTCAGTTTATTTTTTGGAAATTGTGTATATATATAGTTATAGTAATAAAAAGGACATTGAAAGGCCGGTAGGATGTGTGTTATATATAATAGGATGGCGGGGAAATAGCGCGCGCCCGAGGCACCAAAAGGAGCCTTCCACGATTTCGTGGTGGCGTGCCAGCCGATGTCCCGGACCAGCCGGTGGATCGATATACCCTTTTTTTTTTTCTTCTTTTTTTCCTTCTTTCCTCTTCTTTTCTTGCCTTCCCTTTATTTTTTTTTTCTATTTTTTTCCTTTTTATTTTTTTTTTTCCCCTGTTTTCGAGAGCCACCAGAGTGTGAAAGCCGCTGTGTTGTAGAGAACACACACACACACACACACACACATACACACATATACACATGCAGACACAACCGCGAGAAAAAGTCTCGAAGGGAAAAAAAAAGGGTGAAAAAAAAAATCCCACAAGACTCAAAAGAAGAAGGAAGACGAGCAAAATGACAGATTACGTGGATTTCAAATTGTGGAAGAGGGGGGGAATCCCACTGAGAGGAGGGGGGGAAAAGGAAGAGGAGGAGGATGAAAGACATTGGCAATGTGTGTAAAAACCCTTTTTTTCCCGTAGACAGGACGAGTGGAATGAGTGAGTATGTTAAAAAAGAAGAGAAAAAAAGCTGAAATTGTGTGGGTGTGTGAGTCGAATGAACGAGGAAGTAGAGGAGAGGAGAGGAGTAGACGGCTTCGAAAGACAAGAGGTCCTCGAGTGCTCTTCGAGTACCCTACCCACCCCTCCTCCAGTCCTCCACAAAGAAATTCGAATTTTTTCATCTTTTTCGTCACAATAAAAAAATCGAAATTTTCTTTTGCACTATTCGATTTTTTTAGGATTTTTTTTAGTAAATGACCGAAATTGTACCTCAGTTAAAATTGTGTCTGACCAACACACGTTTTTCTCCTTTAATTCTACCCCTTCGGCTCTATCGATTCGAGTATTCTTCTATTCCTCCTTTTTTCAAACAAATCGCACAGAAATAATTTATAAAATCATTTTCACACTCAAAAAAAAAAGGGGAAATTTTTTCCTCGAATGGTCCACGTTTTGCCACACAATTCACGCCGATTTTAATTCAATTTAATTAAACACAGGATTATACGTTTTTGCCTCGTTTTTTAGATATGAGGTATTTGTGGAATTAAATAGGAAAATAGTAACACTTAAATAAAAAAATTTTTCTAATAGTAAGTAGAAAGCGAATGGCGCGCGACGTACATCCCTCAACTACTGACGACCGAGGGCGGACATGTTTGACGTCGACGGAGGGCGCAGACTCAAGAATAACGTATATATATATATATAGAGTGGGTATTAAGGAGATGGTAAAACCCCCCTATCTGTGAGGTATAGTTACGTTACTAGTTTTACTGTAGAATCGGTCATTCTCAATAATTTCACTTCATTTTTTTCTCCTTCCCCCCCCCCCCCCTTTTTTTTTTGGATAATTTTCGATATTTATTGAGCAATTGCCGATGAATTATTTACCTTTTTTTCTGCTGCATGATAATATTTCCTCAATTTTTCGTGACCTAGTTAACAGAAAAAAGAGGGGGTGGGGGGTGGAAAACCCTTAAAAATCATAATTTTTTAAATTCTCCAATTTTTAATGAAATTTTCAAATAAAAGGTGCAGAATAACATTAAATTTTCATTTTTTTTTTAAAAGGAAAGAAAAAAAAAAATAAGTGACTCGTCTGCCCGAAAACCTCCATTTCCCCTTTTTTCCTCGTACTTCACCCTGAAAGAGTGTCTGAAAAAAAAGAAAAAAATTACATAATTTTCAAACAACTTGAAAATAACTTCGGTGAATTCGTGCGTATCTCCTTAACACTACATGAAAAAAAGTCTCCTGTGTATTAGTGCACGCGTGCGCGAAACCCTCCTGCCCTCTTCCCCCAGTTCCCTTTCTACTCTTTGACTCCACACCCCTCATTTCCCCTCTCCTCCCCCCTCCACCCCATTTCACTGATGCTCGAGTACCCGTGAACCCTCGCGTCTGCCCCACACACTCCCATTCCACTAGTTTCCCTCTCATATTTTTGTTTATTTGTCAAATTAATATTTCCCTTTTTCCCTCATTATTTCTTCATTAAATTCCCCCTCTTCGCTAAAATTAAAAAAAAAAAACTGGAATTACTTTATATGGTTGCAATGAGTGCAAGTGACCCACATTGCCGACAGTGTAATTATCGCAGCAAATAATTGACCCCTCTACATTTGAATGAACCTGATGCATTCATAGATTCTTCTCCTTTTTTGCCTCTCATTTTTATCCCAATTTTTTTTTCTCTTTCATTCTCTCGTGTGTTTTGACTTCTTTCTAGAGTGCACTGGGAGCTACACACACACACACAAGCCACATCCCATCGGCCTGACTAACCCTCTCTATCCCTCTTTTTGCCTCTTTCTGCACTCTCCTGAGTGCCTGAGGGAGTGCCTGTGTGATGTGTGTAGTGTGTAAAAGCACTCGTAGCTTTATCACAGTAGTGACACCAACGGCAAACTTGGAAAAACGTTGAGAATTCGCTGAGAAAACGGAAGGAGAGGGGGTTATTATTTGTATATATATAGGATTTTCTTGGGTGTATTTTGTCTGGTTTATCAAAGACCTTCATCGAAACGTTAACTATGGCATTTGTTCAAAGGACACAGGAAAATGAAGTGGAGAGATTTAATTAAAAGACGCTTTTTACTTTCTTCTTCAATTAAGAATTTTATCTATTTTCATCAATTTACAGTTTGAATTGATTTGAAATGGTTCCTCAAAGTCTTGCATCAATGAAGATTGATCAGATTTGATGGATACACTCAGCAGAGACGCTTTCCCATGACTTTGCACTCGATCCCATCAAAATCGCACTCATGCCCAACTTTGAAACCAGCATTTGCTGCTGATTTCTGAGCTGCCGGACTTGAAAATATGGTTGTTGTATACTCAATGCCATATGCCTTTCCAACGTCATCTCTGATTGAAGATAAATTAGAAAAAAAAAATGGAGATTAATTTATTTATCAATTTTCACAGAATTTTTCTGTAAATAATGGAGATAGATGAATCTTCAAGACTTGTTTTTGTTATTTTCCTATCTTCATTATTTACTTCATTAAAGATAAGTCAATGAAAATTTATGACTTTATCTTATCGCTTATATAATCAAATAATCGATTACAACCTTGCCTGGAGAAGATGCTTGCCCAGTCCTAATCCACGATATTTTGGATCTACACTGAGTCCAAGAGCTCCTAAATAATTTTTAGCATTATGTATTTTTCGTGGATCCATATGAGCACAAGAGTCCATTGAAAACTTCACTATCACTGCAGCTTTCGAGGTTTTCACCTGCAAAAAAAAGCGTTATCTAAAGAATTGTGCATATTACTTTAGATTTTGAAGATCAGAATGTTGAATTTTTGATACCCCGATGGTTTTGAAAACTTCATCAATTTCATCATCTCCATAAAAAAGAATATTGGTCCCAGCGAGAATCGGTTTAGTGTTATCAATAATTTCAAAAGCAGCAACAGTAATTCCTTGTTTCACCATCTTTCCCCATATGTCTTTGAACTCATTCATTGATTCTCCGTCATTTTTAACATCTATTCATCGAGCAGAAGAATGATCAATTGAAAAATGGAAAATAATATTTGCAGTTTTTTGCAGATATCTCGGAAACTATTGGATTTAGAGAAATTCATGAAGAAACCTTTTCTATATAAAATCAAATTCCCCACAAAAAAAAAAGAATTAGGACTACATGTCTCTGAACCCAGCGATTATCGAGATATTTACGGTTGAACAATGAGCTGATTATTCTATCAATAAATTACTCACTCAGTCTCGCGCAAATATTCTCATCTCTGACGAAATAAGTGCACATGTGTTGGACCACTTCATCGTATCTATCCACTGGAATTTCTTGAATTGAGAATTTTCTTTTCTTTCCATATGCATCAGTGATTTCAATTACCTTCCAAATATGTGGAGGACCTGATGGTTTTTGCCACATTATTCTCTTTCTAATTTATTATAATTATCACCTCAACACTATCAACAACAAACGGCGAATGAAGATGATCTCTCAATCCGCAAGTGCTCGAAATATTTGGCTTGTCAGGGGAGATATGAGTGTGTGTATTGTACAGACAGAATAGATTATTTGTAGTTGTCTTAGATGCGATAAGACGTCACCAAAACCAACACAACCGGAAAAAGATCATTCAACGCGCAACTTCAAATTATGATATTTTTGAAACATTATTTGAGACGAAGTCTCGGGATTATAGAAATTTTACTGAAGGAAGGTCAGGAAGGAGCTCATATTCATATTCAGAGTCAGGATCAGGATCAAGATCTGAGTCAGAATCATGACCATGATCGGGATCATGATCATGATATATTCATATGATTTTTCTTTTTGCTTCCGAATGGAAGCTTTATAATCGTAATTTTTTTTGAGTTGGAGATTTTATCATAATATGACTGCAAATGACGTAAAACGCTAAGAACCACCGTTTTTAAAAAATGTCTGTGTGTATGTGGGTGTGTGTGTGTGTCTGTGTGTAATGACGCATTTTCCGCTTTACTCTGAATCGGGGCTAGCTAGCGATCTGAAAATTTCACCATATATTTGCCATGCGTGCCCCAAGCTCTCACAAAAATTTCAGCTGAATCGGCCGGATAGTTCTTGAGAAAAATGAAAATGTCGAAATATCGTTTTTTCGACTTCTCTCGATGAAAAATGAAATTATAGCGTCCACTCTCAGCGAGGAGATGCGCGCTTATGAGCTGCATCTTTGATCCCTGGGGTGATGGGAGCTCAGATTTTTAGTTTATCCAGTATAAAACTTTCAAGAAATTTTTCGTAAAAATCTTGATTCCTCTATAACTTCATAAATAATTGAGCTAGAGACCTCAAATTATGCGAGGTTATACATCTGATGAGCAAAAAGTTTGGTATTGAATCTGAGCGAAATCGGTCCAGTAGTTTCTTAGATATTAGCATAGAAACATCCGAAAAAGCAAGCTATATCTTCAAAACTATTCAATTGATTATATTTGGGATGAGCTTAACCCTCTGAGGCCTATTTTGGTTTCCCCACTTCACGCACAGGTCAATGATGGTAAATTCAAAATTAAAAAATCCATCCGGAAGCTTTCTGCCAACTGCATTGGCAGAATACTAAATGTACGATGTTCAAATTACGATGTTCAAGTAGTAGGGCTCCTGCTTGTTTACTCATGAAAACATTCCGAACCCACAAATTGAAAAATTGTTTTCATACCTTCTTAACTGTGGCTCTAGTACAAAAAACAGGGGAATGGTTGGAGGAACTTGATTAAAACACGTTTTTCTCCTCTAATTAACAATTTCATTTATTTTAATCGGCTTACAGTTTGAATTGATTCTAAATAACTTCTTCGAGGTGTTCGGAGGGTGAACACAAAATGACGAGAAAAGTTTGATTTTTTTTAACAAGGATGAAAAAAATAGTTTTGATCCACCTCAATTTTTTCCCCTGTTAAAAAAATCAAAATTTTTCCTTCATGGTCATGTTGACCCTCCAAACTGCTCAATGTAGATTCCTGTATCAATGCAGATTGATCAGATTTGATGGATACACTCAGCAGAGACGCTTTCCCATGACTTTGCACTCGATCCCATCAAAATCGCACTCATAACCGACTTTGAAACCAGCATTTGCTGCTGATTTCTGAGCTTCCGGACTTGAAAATATCGTTGCTGTATACTCAATGCCATATGCCTTTCCAACGTCATCTCTAATTGAAGATAAATTAGAAAAAAAATGGAGATTAATTTATTTATCAGTTTTCATAGAATATTTCTGTAAATAATGGAGATAGATGAATTTTTAAGACTTTTTTTTGTGATTCCCTATCTTCATTATTTCCTTCATTAAAAATAAATCAATGAAAATTTATGACTTTATCTTATCGCTTATATAATCAAATAATTGATTACAACCTTGCCTGAAGAAGATGCTTGCCCAATCCTAATCCACGATATTTTGGATCTACACTGAGTCCGAAAGCTCCTAAATAATTTTTAGCATTGTGCAGCTTTCGTGCATCCATATGAGCACAAGCATCCAAGCAAAACTTCACCATCACTCCAGTTTTTGAAGTTTTCGCCTGAAAAAAAAAAGACTTATGAAAAAAATTATACATATTACTTTGAGATTGAAGATTAATAAGAATTATGAATTTTTCATACGCCAATGATTTTGAAAAATTCGTCAATTTCATCATCTCCATAGAAAAGAAGATTGGCTCCAGCGAGAACCGGTTTATCACTATGAACAATTTCAAAAGCAGCAACAGCAATTCCTCGTTTCAACACCTTTCTCCATATGTCTCCCACCTCATCCATTGACTCTTTGTCATTTTTCACATCTATTCATCGAGCAGAAAAATGATCAATTGAAAAATTGGAAATAATATTTGCAGTTTTTTGCTGATATCTCGGAAACTATTGGATTTAGAGAAATTTATGAGGGAACCTTTTTTATAGAAAATTAAATTCCCCACAAAAAAGAATTGGGACTACATGTCTCTGAACCCAGCGGTTCTCGAGATATTTACGGTTGAACAATGAGCTGATAATTCTATCAATAAATTACTCACTCAGTCTCGCGCAAATATTCTCATCTCTGACAAAATAAGTGCACATGTGTTGGACCACTTCATCGTATCTATCCACTGGAATCTCTTGGATTGAGAATTTTTGCTTTTTTCCATCTGCATCAGTGAGTTCAATGACCTTCCAAACACGAGGAGGACCTGATGGTCTTTGCCACATTGTGCACTTTCTAATTTATTATATTTTCACCTTAACACTATCAACGACAAATGGCAAATGGAGAAGATCGGTGACTTCACGAACACTCGGAATAATTGGCTTGTGAGTGGAGATATGACTGTGTGCATTGTGCTGACAAGATACATTATTTGCAGTTGTATTGAATGAGATAAAACGTCACAGGCACCAATAAACCCGGAAAAACTCTCTTACACGCAACTTTGAATTTTTTTTAATTCCACAAATTACATAAATGACAATACCAAGAACAGCATTAATCCTTACAAATACTTTGCCAACTGAATTATCTATCAATACTCTTAAGACATACGCTTACTCATAACTTTGGAACTCTTAAAATGAATATTTGGAAATATAAGATGACCATTTTCATCAAGTACTTCATCATAATTATGTTCCAAATCTGTATGAAAGCCAGCACTTGCTGCTGCTCCTTGTGAAAATGGACCGGAGAATATTGTCGAGGTGTATTCTATGTTGTAAGCTTTTCCAATTTCGTCTCTGATGAAAAATTAGAGAAATTTGAGGATTGATTGAGGAGATGAGTGGATTGTTCCAAAGATATCTCGAAAACCGTTGAGTCTACGAGGATTTGTCAAGAGACCTTTTCTGTAGAAAATTTAAATTTCTACAAAAAAGATCTCTTGGTAAATTCTCCTAGACCCAATAGTTTCTGAGTTATTCACGAAACAATCCAAAAAAATCATGTTTTACTCCAGAATTAATGAAAAAAAGAAGCAATTACAACCTTATTGCCAATAATTCACGAGCCAGTCTCATTCCTCGATACTTCGGATCAACGCTGAGTCCAAAACCACCCAAAAAATGATCGACATTGTAAATTTTTCGAGGATCCGCCTGAGTACAATCTTCTATAGCAAAATCAATGACTTTTTGTACTGCTGACGAATTTCTCTAGGAATATAAATAACTTGAGTTCATTAATTCATCCAAAAATCATGAATAATCATAGTCAATAGTACCTCCATGGCTTTGAACACTTTATCCAATTCCTTATCTCCGTAATAGAGTATATTTACTCCAGCGAGAGCGGATTTCTCATTATTATCATTAAGTTCGAATACAGCAATTGATATTCCTTGCTTCAATATCGTTCTCCATATTACTTGGAAGCGACTGATGGATTCTGGTTCATTGATAGCACCTAAATAATTATTAGCATGTCATGATCTGTTTCTCGATTACTGGAAGATATTTCCTCTCACGAGAGGAAATGATTTAATCAAACTCAAATAAAAATTGAGAATTACTTAATTTATCTCAGGAAACAAAAAATGAAGTTAAATTATACAAATTAATTGTTTATTTTTGTATTTCTTCCTATATTTTTATAATAATATTGATGTTCAATGGTCATTTTGATTTGGGGATGTATAGAATAGAGTCCAAAGAACGTAAATCGAGAGACTTTGGCCCAAAAAATGGAAAAGTACAGTCCAGAAGACTTCAAAACAATTAATGTCATGAAATACCTCAAAGTTAATTTGAAAATTCTAAATTTCGGGTGAAGCGCGAAATGTGATCTCCTAGTCAATTAATGATATTATATGAAAAAATTAGAAGTTCATTCCATATAACTTGAATTTCTTCATATTTTGAGAGAATTAAGGATGATTGGGAGGTACAATCGAAAAAAAAGCTGAATTTTTGTATAAAATAGTTAATAACAATGTAATAAGGAGTAAAATAAGCCGTAGAAACAAAAAATTAATTGAAAATTGCCAAATTTTCATTATTTTTCACATTTCTTCATATTTTTCAAGATTTTAAAGAATGCAAAAAATAATGAAAATTTTTCAATTTTCAAGTAATTTTTTGTTTTTAAGGCTTATTTTATTCCTCATTACATTCTTCACAGATTCACTGAATCAGATTTGAGAATTCCATCTAGATTAAATTGTTATTAACGATATTATACAAAAATTCAACTTTTTTTTATCCAATTCAGTAGCGAAGAGGTAAAACAAGATAAGTCCATATATTTCTCATTTAGTTTCTTGCAATTTCGCCCTGAATTTCTTTTGTAACTCTTGGAATTCTTGCTAAGAAAGATGAGTAATATCGCTTTTATCTCACTTATTTTCCAAGATATTTCCTTCAAAATGATCACAAAGATAAGTCGATTTATCCTGTTTTATCTCTTCACTACTGAATTGTACCTACAAATCATAATTAAGGCAGCTTAACTCGAATTTCCTTTAGAAATTTCAAGTCAAGTCGTTCAAATTATGTAAAAGAAGAAGACTGCAGCAAATTTTAGTTTTCGAATATCTAATTGACTGTGGATTAATGATGTTCATCATAAATATAGTGCATAAACACAATCGCATCATCGTTTTGCACCTTTCCTTAAAAAAAATTGAGTTTTTCGACTTGACCCGTTATTCCACTTCACTATTGATTCAAATACTCACCCAAACAAGCGGACAATGGCTCGTCCCTAATGAAGATAGTGCTAAGATGTTCAATGACTTCTTCGTATCGATCCTCCGGAATTTCTGCAATTGAAAATTTCCTCAATTTTCCACCCGAATCGACAACATCAAAGACTTTCCAAATGTGCGGTGGTCCTGGAGGTCGACGCCACATTTCTAATTCCCCCAAAAAAAAAAATAAAGTCAACTATTTTTGTACTCAAACTATTGAGAAATAAATATGTACTAACTTGTTTGTTAGATTTTGTGTGTGACTATGCAACGTTGAAGATTAGATATGAGAATTTTTTACAAAATCACACTGCATTTATAGATGATGAGTGGGCAATCGATTGAGCCTCGTTGCTATAATTCCCCGTCATATAACAGACAATTGCCACTAATTCAAATTGTAAACGGTCACGCAAGTCATTCATGACTTGAAACAGTCATAAATAGATAGACTTACTTACACATTAATGATCTGCAAAGTTTTTTTTTAAAATGTTGAAAAATGATTTTTGAATTGAAAATATCAATCGATAAGATGTGTGCATCAATTCCAGATTTTTTCCACTAGTTTTATTGATATTTAAGAAAATGCAAATTGGGAAATCTTCTCTTCTGTTCAATTAATGTGCTTCCCAATAATTTTTACGATCATGCCTCTTAGTTTTGGGAATCGAGGACTTCGTTCATCTTTAACTGCTCCTTTGTAGGAGCCTACTTAAATTTTTGATACCCCAATGATTTCGAAAACTCTATAAATTTCATAATTTCCGTAAAAAAAGAATATTGGTCCAAGCGAGAATCGGTTTATCATTATCAGCAATTTCCAAAGCTATTTCTGGTTTCAACATCTTTCCCCATATGTCTCCCAACTCATTCATTGATTCTTTATCATTTTTCACATCTATTCATCGAGCAGAAAAATGATCAATTGAAAATAACATTTGCAGTTTTTTGCAGATATCTCGGAAACTATTGGATTTAGAGAAATTTATTAGGAAACCTTTTTTATAGAAAATTAAATTCCCCACAAAAAAGAATTAGGACTACATGTCTCTGAACCCAGCGGTTCTCGAGATATTTACGGTTGAACAATGAGCTGATAATTCTATCAATAAATTACTCACTCAGTCTCGCGCAAAGATTCTCATCTCTGACGAAATAAGTGCACATGTGCTGGACCACTTCATCGTATCTATCCACTGGAATCTCTTGGATTGAGAATTTTCGCTTTTTCCCATCTACATCAGTGAGTTCAATGACCTTCCAAACACGAGGAGGACCTGATGGTCTTTGCCACATTGTTCACTTCCTAATTTATTATATTTTCACCTTAACACTATCAACGACAAATGGCAAATGGAGAAGATCGGTGACTCCACAAACACTCGGAATAATTGGCTTGTGAGTGAAGATATGACTGTGTGTATTGTGCTGACAAAATAGATTATTTGCAGTTATATTGAATGAGATAAAACATCACAAACACCAATAAACCCGAAGAAACTCCCTTACACGCAACTTTGGATTCTTTTAATTCCACAAATTACATAAATGACAATACCAAGAACAGCATCAATTTTTACAAATAGTTTTCAACTGAATTATCTATTAATCCACTTAAAAAATACGTTTACTCATAACTTTGGAACTCTTTACATTGATTTTTGGAAATAAAAGCTGACCATTTTCATCAAATGCTTCATCATAATTACGTTCCAAATCTGTATCAAAGCCAACACTTGCTGCTGCTGCTTGTGAAAATGGACCGGTGAATATTGTCGAGGTGTATTCTATGTTGTAAGCTTTTCCAATTTCGTCTCTGATGAAAAATTAGAGAAATTTGAGGATTAATTGAGGAGATGAGTGGATTGTTCCAAAGATATCTCGAAAACCGTTGAGTCTACGAGGATTTGTCAAGAGACCTTTTCTGTAGAGAATTTGAATTTCTAAAAAAAAGATCTCTTGGTAAATTCTCCTAAACCTAATAGTTTCTGAGTTATTCACGAAACAATCCAAAAAAATCATGTTTTACTCCAGAATTAATGAAAAATAAGAAGTAATTACAACCTTATTGCCAATAATTCACGACCCAGTCTCATTCCTCGATACTTTGGATCAACACTGAGTCCAAAACCACCCAAATAACAATCGACATTATAAATTGTTCGTGGATCCACCTGACTGCAAGTTTCCAGAGCAAAATCAATGACTTTTTGTGCTGCTGACGAATTTCTCTGGGAATAAAAAAGATTATTGGATTCCATTAATTCATCGAAAATTGGGAATAATCAGAGCCAATAATACCTCAACGCTTTCAACTTCTTTATCCAATTCTTCATTTCCATAATAAAGCACATTGACACCAGCGAGAACCGATTCTTCATCGTTATCATTAATTTCGAATGCAGCAACTGATATCCCTTGATTCAACATCATTATCCATATTTTTTTGAAGTGCTCAATGGATTCTGGTTTATTGATAGCACCTGAATAATCATTAGTATGCTATGATACATTTCTTGATCTTTAAAAGATATTTTTAAAGACTTTCATCGACTTTGAATAAAAATTAAGAATTAGGGGAAGATGGGATGAAATGGACGCATTCCAATTGAAGGGTCGGAGATAGAGATTCTGTGATGATTTCATTGAAAAGCTGAGAAAATTGTAAGTGGAAAACATGTGTCAAGATTAATTTTTGACGATTCTTTGAAAATTTCACTTTTTTGGACAAGTTTTGAAGGGGTATTTCTTTCGAAAATCGAAAAAATTCACGATTTCGGCGATATCTCCGGTTCTGTTGGTCGTAGCGACCTGGGGTTCATCTCAAATGAAAGGTGAGCTCATTTCCCATCGATTCATGTGGTTCAAATTTTTTTAAATCAATTTTCTAAAAACTTCTAGGCCATTTTCTTAAAATCAGTTTTTGCCCTATAAGTACTTGAAAAATTGATAATTTTTTTTAAAACCACATAAATCGATGGGCAATGAGCTCACCTTTCATTCAAGAAGAACCCCAGGTCGCTCCGACCAATAGAACCCGAGATATTCTCGAAAACCTGAAATTTTTCAAAAACAGAAGAGTTTCACCTTCAAATCTTGAGCAAAAAATTGAATTTTTGAAAATTTTTAAAAAATAACTTGTGACATATGATTTCCATGGTAAATTTCCTCAGCTTTCCAATGGAATCATCAGAAAAAACCTATCTCTAATATCATCGATTTCGAGTAATTTTCATAGTATAGAACACCAAAACCAACAGGTAACCATTTTACCCCATCTTCCCCCTCTGAATTCATTTCAAGAAACAAAAAATGAAGTCATTATTCAATTACTCACCCAAACTCGCGCACATTGGCTCGTCCCGAACGAAGAAATTGCAGAGATGTTCAATGACTTCTTCGTATCGATCCTCCGGAATTTCTGCAAGTGAAAATTTTCTCGATCGACCAGTCGAATCGATCACATCAATGATTTTCCAAACGTGCGGTGATCCTGAGGGTCGACGCCACATTTCTTATTACCAAAAAAATAAAATTCACCTTTTTTTTTCGTACTTAAACGATTGAGTAATGAATATGCACTGACTTGTTGTAACATTGTGTGTCTATGCAACGTCGAAAATTAGACGTTAAGAATGGTTTTTTTTTTTTTTTTTCTTTCAATGTCACACTGCATTTCTACATTAAAGTAGGCAATCGATTGAGCCTCGTTGCCTATAATTCCACGTCATATAAGAGACAATTGCTACTAATTTACTTCGTAAACGGTCATGCAAGTAATTCATAACTTGAGCCAGTCGTAAATAAAAAGACTTCCGTTTAATGATTCGCGAAGTTTCCCTTTTTTTTCCTGGATATTGAAGGAAGTTTTGAATGAAAATGAATTATTTGATAAAATTTCCAGACTTTTGGAATTTTTTTTTTAGCTAAAACTAGTTTTATTGATATTTTTGGGAGAATACAAATTTAGAAATGTGTTCTTCTGTTCATTTGATGCGTTTTCCCATGATTTTTGGGATCATTCCTTTCAGTTTTGGGAATCGAGGACTTCCGTCATCTCCAAGTGCTTCATCGTAAGGACAGTCTACTAGTAATTCATATCCGGATGCATCTGCTAGCTTCTGAGAGACTTTGCTCGTAAATATTGCTGTCGTGTATTCGAAATCATAGGCTTTTCCGAGTTCGTCTCTGCAGTTGATAAAACAGAAAAAATGAGGATTTGTAGAGTTGTTTCCAATTAATTGCTGTTAATTCGGGGAAAATGCGCTTCAATTTACCCGAAAAAAGTGATTAAACTATTCGAAAGTCATATCTTCAGCTTGTGAATATAATTTTTTTTCTCGAATTTTTTTTTCACATTAATCTCCTATCACATTCATGAGACAGAGAGAGAGGCAAATAGTTACGACTACCTTCTAATTAAAATATCTCAATAACTATACGGTGAATTGAATATTTTTTTCTTCTATTATTTAGTTAAAATGCTGTTCTCTTCGCCAATTGTTTTTAAATAATGGGTCAACCATGTGGTTTTTTAGTAATTTCGTTATTTCTGTCCGATTTAGGGCGTTTCATCCCTACCACCGATATTTTCAGTAACTTTGATAATTCAACTGCATTCGCTCTCATTATGTTGTGCCTTGGTTCCGAACAGGTCTTACACGCACAGAAAATCTACAGTATATATTAAATTCAAACGATTTGAAATGCCTAAAAGACTTTTATATATTTTTTATACGTATATTCGAGTCACGCTCAATACTAATCCAGTAAACAATCAACTTGAATTTTGTAAACCTTCTTCTAAATCATTCTTATAATAAGTCATTCATTGTACAATTTGTATCGTCTCGTAAGCAGAACACTCGCATTTTTGAATTTTGGATTCGCATATGCTAAATAAATTACATTACATACAACTTTGATAATTCATACACAGAGAAAAATGCTTTCTTAATTTAAGTGAGAAAACTCACTTGATTTAAGTGAGTTTTACTTTCTTAAATTAAGAAAGAAAAAATCACTTGATTTAAGTGAAAACTCACTTTATTCAAGTAATTTTCGTTTTTTTTAAATTTCAAAACTAAACTTCCTTAACTTAATACACAAAAGTGACTCCATTCAAATGAATCCGTACATTCTCAATCAAATGTGGTGATTAGTACTTGAACCAACCATTGAATTTCAGTTTCTTTGGAATATCTCTGAATCTAAGAGAACTAGAGGATTTTTATTAGAAACCTCAATTGTAGCTCTAAGTCTTCTCCACAAAAAAGCTCCGAATTTTCAACTATCTCCATTATTTTCCATCATATTCAATAAAAAGTTTTTTTTTTTTTATTAAAAACTGATGAGAAGTTGAACTTTCCTCGAATTTTATCACTAAATTTCTCAACAACATTGATAGAATAGGCAACCTTAAACTCATAATTTGCTGTGCCAGTCCCAGCTTTCGATATTCTGGATCAATACTGATTCCATAGCCCTCCAAGTGCCTGCCGAAGCTGTTGAGCTTCTCGGGATCTATTTTGGAGTAGCCTTTCCCAATGAAATCGACGATTTTTCCAGTTGAGGAGGGCGATTTCTGTTAATCATAAAAAAAAATTAAAAACAAACCATTTCAGTAGTGAAGAGGTAAAACAGGATAAGTCGAATTGTCTTTATGATCATTTTGAAGGGAATATCTCGGAAACTAAGCAGAATAAGGCGATATTACCTATCTTTTGTACTAGAGAATTTCAAGACTTACGAAAGAGGTTCAAAGCTAAATTGCCCTATTTCGCTTATTTTCTAATGTATTTCCAAATAACTAAATGAGAAAAAAATAGACTTATCTCGTTTTACCTCTTCGCTACTGATTTCATCCTTTTCAACCCTTTTTACCCCACTTTCCTCCCTTTTTACCTCTTTTTCCCCCTTTTCTTTCAATTTAATTATAAAGCTTTACCCCAGTGAGTCGAATAATTTCCTCCATTTCTTCATTCGCATGGTAGAGCATATTAACGCCAACCATAACTGGATCCTCATTTCCACCTGTTACGTCATAAGCAGCTATAGAGAGTCCTTGTTTCACAATCATTCTCCATATCCTCCGGAATTCGTCTATAGACTCCGGATCATTTATAACATCTACGATAAATTTCCAAAAAAATAAAAAAAATCATTCGCAATGAAAATAATGATGTTAAACAAAATAAAATAAGAAGTTACAAAAATCCGATTTTTTTTTTTTATGAAAAAAATAAATAATGTAGAAAATATGCACATGTGGAAAATTCATGAAACTTTAAATACAAATTTTTTAAATATTTTTTTCGCAAAGAATTTTAATTTTTTATTTTTTAAATTATAATTATAATTCATCTGTTTTAAAATGAAATGATCCAAAAAATTGTCAGATGTGAACTCATTATAATCCTAAAAATAGCAGATATCTGCCGATTTTTAGTCTTTACTTTTCTTTACCAAGTATTATTTTTGAAAAAAAAGAAAAATATGCACATAATAGAAAATTTCAAAAAAGTCGAACTGCAAACTGAAAAAAAATTTTTTTGTAATAATTGATTTGTCAAAGAAAATCCAAAGAATTTTATCAGATATGTGATGATTTCACTACCATTGGCTAATTTAATTATGATAATTTTACTGAATTACTGAATTTTCCATGAACTTACTCAAACTTGAACAAATGAGCTCATCAGCAATAAACCTAGTGCACATGTGCTCGACTGCATCTTCCCATTTTTTCTCTTCAACTATTTGCATCAAAATATCTCTAATTTTTCCATAATTATCAATTAATTGAATTACTTTAGAGACTTTTGGCTTTTTTGATTGTTCAATCGACATTGTTGCTCTATGTTTATTGCAAATATCACGATGAATTTTTGGAACTCAAGTACACGACACGTAAAACGATACTGAGACTAATAATAAATTCAAAGAATTATGAAACCGATGAATTTCAAGATAAAGTAATAAAATAATCTTTTAATTTTGAAATTACATAATAATTGATATTTATTGTTTATCGAAATTTATACAGAATTTGATGATAGAATTTAATGAAATTGATATAATTCATGATTTTATTATATAAAATTAGCAGACGTTTGACAATTATTATCTAAAAATCAATAATTATTTAAAAAATCGTTGAAAAATTTACAATTATAGATTTTTAAATTTTCTACATGTACATATTTTTTTTCTTCTTTTTTATACAATAATTTGTATTTAAAAAAAAAAAATCTAAAAATTGTCAGATGTTTGCTATTTTTAGTTTCATTTCAATTTTAATTAATTTTTAGTTAAGATATGAATTTTCCCATTATTTTCCCCTTGATTCCTTTTAAATCAGGAAACAGCAATTTTCCATCGTCATCAACAGCATCAGCATAATCGTACTCTAGATCCGTATGAAATCCAACTTTTTCTGCTGGTCTTTGAGATGCTGGAGCAGTGAAGACTGTCGATGTGTATTTAATGTTGTAGGCTTTTCCAATGTCATCTCTAGAATAATTTCATAAGAATTCAAAAATATATATTAAAAAATAAGTCAAAAAATTACTTGAGGACATTCTCACAAATATCTTTGAAGCGAGTGGGTTTAGAAGAAATCTTCAAGAGACCTTTTTTGTAGATCTTAAAATTTTCTACAAAAAATGTGCTTGAGATTTTTTTCTATCTCCCCTGAATTTCGAGATATTTACCAGAAACACAATAAACGCAGCCAAAAGCACGAAAAAGAAAAAAAAAATTCATTATTTTTTACTTTTTTTCAAATTTTTTAAGACTTAGAGAAATGCAAAAAAAAATGAAAAATTTTCAATTTTCAACTAATTTTTTGTTTCTAAGGCTTTTTTTATTCTTTATTACATTCTTCAAAGATTCACTGAATCAGATTTGAAGATTTCATCTTGTATGAATTGTTATTAACGATTTTATACAAAAATTTAACTTTTTTTCAACGATTGTATCTCCCCAATCGTACTTTAAAGCTTAAAACATTAATTTCAATTAATTTAATAGCATTGAAAATTAATAAACACCTTATTTCCAATAATTGTTGACCCAGTCCCATTCTCCTGTATTTAGGATCAACACTAAGTCCTACAGCTCCTAAATATCCCTTGACTTTGTGTAAATCTCGTGGATCAACTCGAGCGCACATTTTACCCATGAATTCAAAAACTTTTCCCGTCAACGATGGTACTTCCTATGAAAAAATAATCAATTTATTAAATATTCATTCATTCACATTTTATTAATAATTGATACCTCCACTAGGATGTACAGAACTAAACAGAGATCGGCAAAAAAAAAAAATTCGCATTTTTAATTTTTTAATTTTTCTTATTTCTGTAATTTCCATCGAAAAAACTTCCATTACTTTCTCAATGGAAAATTTGGATTATTAAATTTTCCATTAGTTTGAAAATTACGAGTTGATTTTGGTAATTTATACTATGAAATTTACTCTAAATGGATGAAAATATAGGAGATAGATTTGTTCTGATGATTCCATTAGAAAGATGAGAAAATTTCCCATGTAAATCATATGTCAGAAGTTATTTTTTTGAATTTTTCAAAAATTTCATTTTTTGCGCCAAATTTGACGGTGAAATTCTTCTGTTTTTTGAAAAATTTCAGGTTTTGGAGGATATCTCTGGTTCTATTGATCGTAGTGACCTGGGGTTGATCTTAAATGAAAGATGAGCTCATTTCCCATCGATTTATGGGATTTAAAAAAGAAAATATCAATTTTTTCAAGTACTTATGGAGCAAAAACTGATTTTTCAGAAAATGACCAATAAATATTTGAAAAATTGATTTTAAAAAAATTTGAACCACATAAATCGATGAGAAATGAGCTCACCTTTCATTTGAAATCAACTCCAGGTCGCTACGACCAACAGAACCGGAGATATCACCGAAAAAGTGAATTTTTTCGATTTTCAAAAGGGAAACCACTTCAAAACTTGGCCAAAAGAGTAAATTTTTCCAGAAATTGAAAAAAAAAAAAGTTTTGACACATGGTTTCCGCCTAAAATTTCCTCAGCTTTTCAATGGAATCATCAGAAAATCTCTATCTCGAACCATCCAATTGCAGTGCCCATTTTACCCCATCTTCTCCTATAATCTTTTGTATCTAAATTACTACAAGATCGAAATTATAACTGATGGTTCGAATATATAACTTATATTATATATTATATAATATATATATAATAATAATATATATATATATAAATATATATATTATATAATATAAGAGACAAAATGTGAAGATCTACTCTTTAAAATGTAATTTCGGATCCCCCTGTCTGAATAATACCATATATCAATCAACAGTGAATAAATAATAATAATAATAATAATTGATACCTTCATATTTTTTAAAACTTTATCTGTCTCGTCGTCTGTATAAATGAGCATGTTGAGGCCAGCAAGTACGGGTTTTTCATCGTTATCAAATATTTCATAAGCACCAACTGAAATTCCCTGTTTAACTATGATATCCCATACTTTTATTGATAATTTTATTGAGGCAGGCTCTTCAAATGCACCTGAAAATATTTAAAGGAAAGAAAATTTTCTTCTAATCGATAAAATAATTCATTCGTGATAATAAAATTGGCAAAAATTTCAAATTTTTGGGAATTTTTTTTTTAACAAATCAATTATTATAATTTTTTCTTTAAATTTACACCAATAGTTATTTATTTAAATTTTCTACATGTGTATATTTTTCATTTTTAAAATTAATTTATTGCTTGAATGAAGAAAAAATCTAAAAATCGTCAAATGATATTTTCAATATTATAATTTCTTTCATCTTTGAAAAAATATTTGAAAAATTAGCACTTATCATTTTTTTGGATTTTAATTTTTCTGAATAATTTTTTCTTTATTTTTGAATAATTTATTTATTGGAAGAAAAAAAAATTCTAAAAATTATCAGATTTTTGCATTTTTTTCTCAATATTATAAATAATAATATAGAAAAAAAATGTATTTTACTATTAATTTTTGCGAAATTTCCCCAAAAACGATGGAAATAGTAAAAAAAATTGTGAAAACCTCTTTTGTAGCTTTAAATTTTCCTCTAAAAAAAGGTTTTCACAAATATTTTCCTGCTTCCATTAACTCTTCTCGATAGATATACCCCAAAAACTACTGGAAAAGTCAATGAACTCATCGTTTTTCATCCCCCCGTCACTGAATTATTCATTCCCTCATTCATATTTTCCCATTACTCACGTAAACTTTTGCTCATAACTTCGTCCTTGAGGAAATAAGTGCACATGTGCTCTACTGCCTCATCGTATCGGTCCTCTGGAATTTCTTGAATTGAAAATTTTCGTATTTTTCCAGTAGAATCAGTCAATTCAATCTGTCTCCACACATGAAGTGGTCCCGGTCTAGTCCACATTATTTTAGAAATTCGAAATTAAATCACAGAAAAGCGCGAAAAAGAAAATATAGAACAATATTACAGAATAAATAGGAATAAATCCGATAATTAAAAGTTTTAAAAAATTATTAAAAATTTAAAAAAATTATTTAAAATTATAAAAAAATTTATTTAAAATTATAAAAAAATTATTTAAAATTTTTTACAATTAATTGAAATTATTGAAAATTATTTTAAAATATTGAACTTGACTGAGTGAAGAGCTTTGATGAAATGTATTAAGATAAGGATGATAATCCAAATTATACATGAATGAGGCCAGGATTTTCAAGTTCTTTCGATTACATAATCTCAAATCAGGGTTTATCACCAAAAAAAAACAAAAAATAGAGAGAATTTACTGATTAGATTGACACAAAAATATTCTTGATGACACAATTTCTCAAATCGTTGAGAGTTGACCTTCAAATTGTCAGGAGAATTGAAATTATCGCGGTTTGGAGAAGATTTATATACTTTTTTATTAACGAGACTTTGGGGAAGGTGGGGTAAAACGGGCACGTGTTAGTTTTGGTGTTTTATACTGTGAAAATTACTCAAAATCGATGGAAATATAGGAGATAGATTTTTTCTGATGATTCCATTGGAAAGCTGAGGAAATATACCATGAAAATCATATGTCAGAAGTTATTTTTTTGAATTTTTCAAAAATTTCATTTTTTTGCTCAAGATTTGAAGGTGAAACTCTTCTGTTTTTGAAAAATTTCAGGTTTTCGGGAATATCTCGGGTTCTATTGGTCGTAGCGACCTGGGGTTGATCTTGAATGAAAGGTGAGCTCATTTCCCATCGATTTATGTGGTTTAAAAAAAATTATCAATTTTTCAATTACTTATAGGGCAAAAACTGATTTTAAGAAAATGGCCTAGAAGTTTTTAGAAAATTGATTTAAAAAAATTTGAACCACATGAGTCGATGAGAAATGAGCTCACCTTTCATTTGAGATCAACCCCAGGTCGCTGCGACCAACAGAACCGGAGATATCGCCGAAAAAGTGAATTTTTTCGATTTTCAAAAGAACTACCCCTTCAAAACTTGACCGGAAACGTAAAATTTTAGAAAAATTGGAAAAAAAATAATTTAACACATGTTTTCCACCCAAAATTTCCTCAGCTTTCTAATGAAATCATCAGAAGATCTCTATCTCGAACCGTTCAATCAAACCGCCCATTTTACCCCAAATATAAGAAAAAATTTTCCTTCATTAATTAACTTCTCATACAAATTCAATTTTATTGTTAATTCTACAACAATTTATAAATTATTTTTCACCCATAGTGAAATCTGTATCAAAATTATAATTATCTCCAGTACTCAATTTGAAATCACCAAATTGATCAGCTAATTTAGTAGCCTCCTTTTCTTTTCTCACTTTCTCCTTTTTCTGCTTCTTGAATTGTAATTTATTGAGTTTATTCAATTTCTGATTTCCCTCGATCTCAAACAAAGGCTCGACCTTCTTCTTTCTCGTATTATCCTTCTTTCCCTCTTCCATCTTCTTCTTCTTCTTCTCATTCATTTGCTGCAATTTAAATTCTTTCTTTTTCTCTTCAATCTCCATTGCAGCTTCAACTGGACCAGTACTGTCAATTACCAATGGATCAATAACTGTATTTGTTTTTGATGCTGCTTCTGTTACACCGTCCAGCATCATTTTTTCCTCAGCTGCAAATTTTTCAATGTCAAATTCTTCTGATACTTTTGATACAATCTCTGCTGACACTTGACCACTTGATACTTCTGGAGGAATTGTGTAATATCTAAAAATAACAATAAAAAGACAATTATTTGTAATTAAATCACTAAGTAGTGAAAAGGTGAAAAACAGGATAAAATGATTTTTTTGGAGGATATCTCGGAAACTAAACGAGATAACTTGATTTCATCCTAAAAAATTATTAAATTTTACTTATTTTAACAAATAGATTATTTAAACAATATTTAAATATATATAATTGTGTAATATCTAGAAATAAAAATGAAAAAGAATTTTTTATAATTAATTCAGTAGTGAAGAGGTAAAACAGAATAAACTGATTTTTTTTAAGGATATTTTAGAAAATAAGCGAGATTACGTGATTTTCCTTTAATAAATTATGATACTGACTTTGATATTTTTTTAATTGCAACAAATAGATTATTTCAATCTTTTAATTTTTTATATGTGCATATTTTCAAATATTGATTTATTTATTTATTTATTTAAATAAAAAACTAAATCAATATTTGAAAATATGCACATATAAAAAATTAAGAGTAAAACTATAAGTGCGAATTTTCTAAATATTTTTTTAATGATAATTAATTAATTTAAAAAAAAAAATCTAAAAAATTGTGAAATGTGTGCTAATGTCATTTTCATTAATTCATGATACTAAAAATAGCAGAAATCTGACAATTTTTACATTATTTTTTCACTTAACACACAAATTAATTTCAAAAAATTAAAAAATAGTAGTATAAAAAAATTCAAAAAAATTAAAAAAACTACAAATATGAGAATTTTTCCAAATATTTTTCTAGTAATAATTTATGCATCCAAGAAAAAAATTAAAAAAATTATCAGATGTCTGCTGATTTAATTCTCCCATTATCACCGATAATTACCTGATTTTTCCAGAATTCCAGTCATTGATAACACTTCTAGCAGCCGCCACAACATCAGGAATGCCTCCCTTCTTGAGAACCCCCATTCTCACCGCCTTTTTGGCAAAGAACTCCTCAGGCGTTTCGAACTCGTGCATATCATACAGTTCCATGATCTGTTTCTTCGAAATTCTCTTGAGAATAGCAGTGGCCGGAGTGAATGGATCCTTCAGTGCTTGTATTTTCACTGCATTTTTGAGGGCAACCGAGGAATCATCACCTTCACCACCATCAGCAAACACAATTCCTGGTGAGTCCAGCAGTTTTATTTTGGAGTCCAGTTGAACTGCCTGCATGGCTTTCGTGATTCCTGGAGTACTCCCAACATTGCAGGCCTTGCTCCTCTTCAGCGAATTAATTATACTGCTTTTTCCAACATTCGGCAAACCAACGATACCAACTCTGATACTCTGCTTGACTCCACCAGAATTTCTGCAGTAATTACCAAGCAAAGAAAGAAGAAGTTCTGCTCCAAAACACGTGTTGCTCTGTATCATTGCCTCTGTTTTTGCTCCCAATTTCTTGCGACCGATTTTTTTCGACTGCTCCTGAGTCGAAGCTTTGAATGCAACTGCAGGCAAACTTCCTCTCAAGTACTTGAGCCACTGATCCAAATTGTCACGTGGCACCAAATCGGCCTTATTTAGGACGACCACCAGCTTTTTGTTGCCTTTTGCTGAACGCACAGCCTCTTCCACCTGCAAATTAAAAATTAATTTAATTTAACAAATTTAATTTAATTTAACACTAGAAGAAATGATTTTTATTAATGTTTGATAATAAATAAAATAAATAAAATATTAATTTCAATAATTTTGTTACAAATTTTTGTTATTTTATTTTATTTTTTTTATTATTTTTACTTTTTCTTTCACCAGTTCTTTTTGCAAAAATGAATTATTTTGCATTATTTTATCTCTCTTTTCATTTTCTTTCATTTTGAAATTTGAAAATTTGATTTTTTATTATTTAAAAACCATATAAAATTATTATGTAACATCTCCACACAATCCATTTTGGTCTGATGGACGCATAAATCCAAGACTGAATAAATTTATCTATATATCTGTCTATCTACCTGTTTGCAGCGAGTTCCAAGAGGATCACGAGCATCAACGACCTCGAGGATGACGTCAGCTGTATCGAGGACCTTTTTGAACTCTTTGTAATAGGCTTTCAATGAATTTTCTTCACGAAAAAGAGGGGCTGATTTTGAGAAAGAGTCTGGAGTTTTCTGGAGATCGTGAGCTTGGGACTTGGCTTCGGCTGTAGAAACGAGTGTTTGAAGATTTTGAGGGGTGAGTTTGCTCTTTTTTGCTTCTCGAGCCTCTTCACGACGCTTTTCTCGCTCTAACTCGTTTTGCTTCTTCATGGCCTCAACTTCCTGGAGAATTTCCTCTTTGAAGGGACACTGGTTGGGTACTGTCATCAGTTTTGGCTTTTCTGTAATTGGATTTTTAAGAATTTTAATGAGTTTGTGAGACTTATGAAAGTAGCGAAGATCTGAGAATTTTTCGTTTTTCATTTTCTTGAGAAATAAATTATTATTATTATTGTATTGTAATTTTCTTCTTTTTTTTTTTACAAATTCTATTGATTTTGAAAATTTTATTGTCATTTTATATGTTGCTTATGATCTTAGTGATTGAATAGCGACATTAAATGAATTGAAAAATAATATATATATATATATATATTTTAGATATCTAGCATTTTTTTTATAAAAAATAAAAAATATGCACATTTAAAAAATTTGAAAAACTATAATTGCCAAATTTTTAAGTATGTTTTTTTTATAATAATTTATTTGTTTTGAATAAATTCAAAGAATTGGCAGATATATGTGCTAATTTAAGATTTATAATGAGTTTGTGTATACTCTTCTGGGAATAGGGGAAACTGAGGAAAAATGGACCTCTGGGGAAAATGGTTAATAATTTTTTTTTTTTGGAGTAAAAGAGTTTCTGGAAAAATCTGAAAAAATTAGACAATAGTGGGAGAATATTGGAGCATCTTCTCAAATTTTTCTAGATTTTTTTACGAACTCCTTCATTCCGAAATGAAAATTTTTGAATCATTTTATACTGAAGATCCTCATTTTCCCCCAGTTTTTTAAATTAATGGATCTAGAGAAAAATCGCAAGAAACTACTTTTTTCGAGAGAATTTAATGAACTACGAAAAAGATTTCTCTCTTGATAAATTCCTCTAAACCCCATTTCTTCCAAGATTTCCATAAAATCATGAAATAATTACTTTTTGGATTTTTCTTAGCTTGTTTCTTCAATTTTCTATTGTGTTCCCGCACTTTTTTCTCAATCTTGTATCTTTTTCTCGCCTGAATGCGTTTACTGGGTTTATCTGCAAACAAAAATCATAAGAATTAATTAAAAATCCATTAAAATTGACAACTAAAAAATTCTGCACATAAACAATAACAAATGCGAATAATAATTATCGAAATTATTTTTTAAAAAATCAAGATTTTGTTGCAACTTACTCAAGCAGAATTTCGCCATTTCGTTTTAATTATTCTTCTTCAGGTAAAATTAAATTCAAAATCAATTAAAAAACAGCAATGTTTTTTTTTTAAACCAAAATATTGAATTCTTCAGTAACCTCAAAATCTTCACGTGTCTTCCCACTCCAAAATGATGGGAATGGATTTTATAGTGGGGAGTGGGGGGCGAGAAATATGACCTTGAAGGTACGACCTCATGTAACTGCTTGTCGTTCTCTTTCAGCGACAATTCAAGTCACGTGATCAGTATTTAATTAGCCATATTTTTTTTAAATAATGAATTATTCATAATTGCACTTACTAAAACGTTTGTATTTCGTTGGTAGATGATTGTAGTGCTGTTAAAATTGTTAAAAAATTAATTGTTTAATTGTAATAAAATAAAATATAATGAGCATTTAATACTGCGAGTCACGTGACATGTATATATATATTGCAGTTGGTAGCTCTGCTCCAATCGCGCTCATTTGCATTTTTGCAGTTGGCCACTCCTGGCCCAGCATTCAAAAGTTCTTCGATGTGTGTGTGTGTGTGTGTGTGTGTATGTGTATGTGTGTGTAGTGGTTACAGAGTTGAAAGTGGTTGAAAGGAAATAACAAAGCCAAAAGAATAACGTTCGTCCTAGTCTCGAATTCATGAAATATTGCAAAAATGGATAATTTCCTGAAAATTGAAAAAATTGGAGAAGGTAATATTTATTATTTAATTCAAGTTTTTTCATGGATAAATCTGAAACTTAAATCATAAGTTATCACATCACTTTTCGAATTTTCCAACCGTTTACTTTTGACTGTTACAAATTGTTTTTTTAAATTCAATATAATTAAGGAAAAATGCGTTAAAATAGAGATTTTCTGATGATTCTATTGAAAAGCTGAGGAAATTTTAGGTGGAAAACATGTGTAAAAATTAATTTTTTCATTTTTTTGAAAATTTTACTTTTTTGAACAAGTTTCGAAGGGGTAGTTTTTTTGAAAATCGAAAAAATTCACTTTTTCGACGATATCTCCGGTTCTGTTGGTCGCAGCGACCTGGGGTTGATCTCAAATGAAAGATGAGCTCATTTCTCATCGATTCATGTGGTTCAAATTTTTTTAAATCAATTTTTCAAAAACTTATAGCCCATTTTCTGAAAATCAGTTTTTGCCCCATAAGTACTTGAAAAATTGATAATTTTTTTTAAAACCACATAAATCGATGGGAAATGAGCTCACCTTTCATTCAAGATCAACCCCAGGTCGCTACGACCAATAAAACCCGAGATATTCCCGAAAACCTGAAATTTTTCAAAAACAGAAGAGTTTCACCTTCAAATCTTGAGCAAAAAAATGGAATTTTTGAAAAATTCCAAAAAATAACTTGTGACATATGATTTTCATGGTAAATTTCCTCAGCTTTCCAATGGAATCATCAGAAAAAACTTATCTCCAATATTTCCATCGATTTCGAGTCATTTTCATAGTATAAAACACCAAAACTAACACGTGTGTCCCTTTTACCTCATCTTCCCCTAATTATATATATAAAAAAATTGTTTTTTTCTTTAAGGTACCTATGGCGTGGTTTATAAAGGAAAGAACAAGAAAACAGGTGACATTGTTGCCATGAAAAAAATTCGCTTGGAAAGTGACGATGAGGGGATACCATCAACAGCAATTCGTGAAATTTCTTTGTTGAAGGAATTAAAACATCCAAACATTGTTGGTCTCATTGATGTTTTAATGGAAGAGTCCAGATTATATCTGATTTTTGAGTATTTAACAATGGATCTTAAGAAATATATGGACACATTGGGAAGTGGCAAGTTGATGGATCCAGAAACAGTGAAGTCTTATCTGTATCAGGTAAAATCATGAAAAATAGAATTAGAAAAAAAAAGAATGATTATTTGGTAATAATAATGAAAATAGCAGAAATCTGAAAATTTTTTGGATTTTTTTTTTTAAACAAACTATTATAAACGAAACAAATATCAAAAATACTCACATTTATAGTTTTTTAAATTTTTTAAATGTGCATTTCTTTCATTTATTTTTAAAAGAATGAAAAATTAAAAAAATTTCAGATATTTGTTTTTTTTTTTTTCAATTTCATGATGAAATAAAATTAGCATGATAATAAAATTAGCACACATCTAACCAGTTTTTGCATTTTTTTAACAAATAAATGATAATAAAAAAAAATATTTAAAAAATTCCTATTTATAGTTTTTCTGAATTTTCTACATTTATAGATTTCTTTATTTTTTGTTAGAATTCCTCTTTTAAAAAGAGGAAAAAAAATCTAAAAATTTTCAGATGTCTACTATTTCTAGTTCCATTATTTGTCAACACACTAAGAAAAAATTTCAATTTAATAATTTTTTTTTATTATAAATTTAATAATTCACTGTTGTTTTAGATCACGAGAGCTGTACTATTTTGTCATACACGAAGAGTTCTCCACCGAGATTTGAAGCCTCAAAATCTTTTGATTGACAAACGTGGAGGTATCAAAGTCGCTGATTTCGGTCTTGGAAGAGCCTTTGGAATTCCAGTGAGAGTTTACACACACGAAGTAGTAACACTTTGGTACAGAGCACCTGAGATTTTGCTTGGCACAACAAGATACACATGTGCTATTGATGTTTGGAGTATTGGCTGTATATTTGCAGAAATGGCAACGAAAAAACCACTTTTTCAGGGTGACAGTGAGATTGATCAGTTATTCAGAATATTTCGGTGAGTTAATACATTGGAATTTTGTGAAAATTCTAAAAAAATTCGGGAAAATTTTGCAAAAATACTGAAATGAGAAGAAAAATATTTTTTAAGAACTCACGTGAGCAAAGAAAAGATAACCCAGAGTCCATTTCTTAAAAATTCTAGAAAATTCTAACAGATGTTCCGATAGAAAAATACGTATTATTCGATCGAAAATAGTTCCAGACTCGTATAAATTCCATAACTCATCTGTTAAATCATTTTTTCTGCTACTTATCACCAGAATACATCATTCTCTCAATATTACAATTATTCTGACGATTGATTAATCTTATAAACATTAATTTTATTCCAATATTATAATTGTTCATAGAAATATGAGAAAAGTCATTAACAACATCAGATTATTGTCAAATCAAGACGTTTCGCTGGATAATCCCAGCTTCTCCAGGCTCTTCAGACTCATCAATAATGTCAAGACCCTAAAGAAGCTGGAATTATCCAGCGAAACATCGCAATTAGACAATAATTCGATGTTTTTAATGATTTTTTTCAATATTTCTATGAACAATTATAATATCGAAGCGCAAAAAAATCAAAATGAATCCTATAATCCATTATTATTATCATTATTATTATTATTATTATTTTATAGAGTCTTGAAAACCCCTACCGAGGAGAATTGGCCTGGAGTAACCCAATTGAACGATTACAAAGCCACATTTCCAAATTGGACGACAAACAACTTGGCAGGTCAGGTTAAACCTCTGGATTCACAAGGACTCGATCTTCTTCAAGCTATGCTGATTTATAATCCAGAAAAACGTATTTCAGCACGTGCTGCACTTGAGCATCCATACTTTGAAGATTTGGATTTGAAAAAATTGCCTCAAACTTGAGATACAACAAAATTCATTGAGTGCCTCATCTTTTCACTTCTAATTCTGCTGTATTTGCAGATTTTCTTGCAGTTTTAAACTTTTAAAATTTATTGTCATCTATCTTTGGTAATATCATGTCATATTTATTATTATTATTATTATATATTAATTAATAATGATGATATGCTCGTTAGTTTAATGGAAATATCATTATTAACATCAACTTTATCCATAATTACGTATTTTGTTTGGTAAATTGATATGATGTGATATGATAATAATTGTATTTTTATATTTTTGTAAAAGCATAAATGTTAGAATTTTCCGGTTTGATACTTCCGTAATCGTTTGTCGAATTTGCTTCTGAAGCTTTTGATTAATTCGATTGTACAATACTGTAATTATATGAGAGAATGAATAAAAAAAAAACGAGAACAAAACTTGTACAGGAAAAAAACATAAAAATTCAGAATAAAAATAAGATCAAAAATAAAATTGTAAAATTTAAAAAAATTTCAAATTTCTGAAAAGATTAAAATTATCCTGTAGATATCGTGGGCTTGAAGGAAAAAGGGCATAAATGCTACACGTTTCGTATCGTGTTACACCCTTTTTCACTCTAGAACTACGATATTAATCTTTTTCGTTCTTAGATCGATTTATAAATTCACTTAATTGTTTTTATGTGGAAAAAATGTAGTCTTAAGGTAGTATCCTCGAATAACTTTGACTTTAACTTCAGAGTCAAGTTAGCTGAAGTTGGCTGTATAACCTAGCGGTTGAAGGCCAGCTGCGACCAATCGCAGCACAACTAAGAAGAGGAAGAAGAGTCAAGTTAGCTAACTCGAGTTTAGCCTTCCGCGAACTCGGCCTAAAGCTCCCTGGTGATCCCAAATTACCGTCCATTTCGCTCTATCTCGCTTATTCACCGAATTAATCGTAAAAAACTGTAAAACTCTCTGGTGATCCCAAATTACCGTCCATTTCGCTCTATCTCGCTTATTCACCGAGATAGTCGCGAAAACCTGTAAAGCCTCCCTCTTCCGCTCTATCTCGTTTATTCACCGAGATGATCGCTAAAACCTGTAAAACTCCCTGATAATCCCAAATTAAGCTAAATTTCGCTTTATCTCGTTTATTCACCGAGATAATCGCAAAAACCTGTAAAACTCCTTGATAATCCCAAATTAAGCTAAATTTCGCTTTATCTCGTTTATTCACCGAGATAATCACGAAAAACTGAAAAAACTCCTTCTTCCGCTTTATCTCGCTTATTCACCGAGATAATCGAAAAAACCTGTAAAACTCCCTGATAATCCCAAATTAAGCTAAATTTCGCTTTATCTCGTTCATTCACCGAGATAATCACGAAAAACGAAAAAAACTCCTTCTTCCGCTTTATCTCGCTTATTCACCGAGATAATCGCAAAAACCTGTAAAACCCCCTGATAATCCCAAATTAAGCTAAACTTCGCTTTATCTCGTTTAATCACCGAGATAATCACGAAAAACTGAAAAAACTCCTTGGTAATCTCAAATTAAGCTGAATTTCGCTTTATCTCGTTTATTCACCGAGAGAATCGCAAAAAACTGAATAAACTCCCTGGTGATCTCAAATTAACGTCCATTCCGCTTTATCTCGCTTATTCCCCGAGATAATCGCAAAAACCTGTTAAACTCCTTGGTAATCCCAAATTAACCTAAATTTCGTTTTATCTCGTTTAGTCACCAAGATATCGACAAAAAACTGAAGGAGCTCCTTCCTAATCCCGTATTACTAACGTCCATTTCGCTCTATCTCGCTTATTCACCGAGATAATCGCAAAAACCTGTAAAACTCTCTGATAATCCCAAATCAACCTAAATTTCGCTTTATCTCGTTTATTCACCGAGATAATCACGAAAAACTGAAAAAAACTCCCTCTTCCGCTTTATCTCGCTTATTCACCGAGATAATCGCTAAAACCTGTAAAACTCCCTGGTAATCCCAAATTAAGCTAAATTTCGCTCTATCTCGCTTAATCACCGAGATAATCACGAAAAACTGAAAAAACTCCTTGGTAATCTCAAATTAAGCTGAATTTCGCTTTATCTCGTTTATTCATCGAGAGAATCGCAAAAAACTGAATAAACTCCCTGATAATCCCAAATTAAGCTAAATTTCGCTTTATCTCGTTTAATCACCGAGATAATCACGAACAACTGAAAAAACTCCTTCTTCCGCTTTATCTCGCTTATTCACCGAGATAATCACGAAAAACTGAAAAAACTCCTTGGTAATCTCAAATTAAGCTGAATTTCGCTTTATCTCGTTTATTCACCGAGAGAATCGCAAAAAACTGGCTAAACTCCCTGGTGATCTCAAATTAACGTCCATTCCGCTTTATCTCGCTTATTCCCCGAGATAATCGCAAAAACCTGTTAAACTCCTTGGTAATCCCAAATTAACCTAAATTTCGCTTTATCTCGTTTATTTACCGAGATAATCACGAAAAACTGAAAAAACTCCTTCTTCCGTTTTATCTCGCTTATTCACCGAGATAATCGCGAAAAACTGAAAAAACTCCTTGGTAATCTCAAATTAAGCTGAATTTCGCTTTATCTCGTTTATTCACCGAGAGAATCACGAAAAACTGAAAAAACTCCTTCTTCCGCTTTATCTCGCTTATTCACCGAGATAATCGAAAAAACCTGTAAAACTCTCTGATAATCCCAAATCAACCTAAATTTCGCTCTATCTCGTTTATTCACCAAGATGATATCGAAAACCTACCACAAAAAAATATTCTTGTGAGAAGAGAGGGGGGCCAGCCAATCACGAGCGCCTGTATCACTGCTGTAGTGCATGACGTCACAATGGCAACCCCCACTCTCTCGACCATGCAGGTACGAACCTGTCCTCAGTAAGAGTTGGGGCTCCACCGAGTCCAGACGTGTTTGTGTTAACATCAGGAAAATTCTTATATTTTCCAATTTTTATTGAATAATTAATGCGATATGAATATTAATAAGTGATTTGAATCAATAATAATAGAATTTAATCATAACTATTGATTTTATTCGTACTTGGGGGCCCCGAAGGAGGATCGTACGTCATTACCTTACCGGCTTTTGTCCCGCCTTCTTGTGTCTTTGACAACTGTGAAAGTGACTTTTGAAGTGTTTGGCAGTGTTAAAATACTTGTTTTTATACAGTGAAAGTGACAGATACACTGAGAACACTGGGAAGTTTTTTATTAGTGACTTTTTATTTGTGAGTGCATTATTGCGGATTATTCGGCGTTCATATCATCGAAATGAGTAAGTAAATCCGAGTTTTTTTCACGCATTTCTTTTCCTCAATTTCCTCAATTCAGTAGTGCAGAGGTAAAACAAGATAAGTCTCTATTTTTCTCATCAAGTTTTTTGAAAATACCTTAAAAAATAACCGAGAAAGAGCAATTTTGCCCTAAAATTCTTTTGGTACTCTTAAAATTCTCTACAAAAACAGATAAATAATATTACTTCATTTCACTTAGTTTCCGAGATATTTCCTTCGAAATGACCTCAAAGATAAGTCGATTTATCCTGTTTTACCTCTTCACTACTCAATTTTTGTGGATCAATTATTAGTTCACCATTTTCAATTAATTATTCTGCTGAAAAAATCAGTTAAAAATGGAAGGGGGGAGGGGGGAGACTATAATGATTATTACTTCTTTTTTTATTCGTGTCCATAGAAAAAATCTTTATTTTTATTTTTGGAGAGACAATTTCTTGGATGTGTCTCACAGGAAAGAGCGGGGTTGGGGCTCTTTCTAATTCTGTATTGTTCTTTGCTATCGCGTAAAATTTAAGTTTTATTTATTTAAATTAATTTAATCATTAGTATTTATGGGGGGAGTATCTCTGTTCTTCATCAGTCTACAGACCTGATGTTGAGCTTTTTTCTTGGGTTGTTAATAGGTGAATTCACCTTCATTTATTGGAATTAATTTAATCATTAGTATTTATGGGAGGAATATATATATATATATATATATATATCTCTGTACCCATTTCCGGCCTGGCATTTTCAGGAGTGCGATTGACGTCCATTTCGCTCTATCTCGCTTACTCCCCGAGATCGTCATAGAAAAACTGTAAAATTCCCTGGTGATCCCAAATTACCGTTCATTTTGCTTTATCTCGCTTATTCACCGAATTAATCGTAAAAAACTCCCTGGTAATCCCAAACGTACCGTCCATTTCGCTCTATCTCGCTTATTTACCGAAATCGTCGTAGAAAAACTGTAAAACTGCCGGGTGATCCCAAATTACCGTCCATTTCGCTTTATCTCGCTTATTCACCGAGATAATCGCAAAAACCCGTTAAACTCCCTGGTAATCCCAAATTAAGCTAAATTTCGCTTTATCTCGTTTATTCACCGAGATAATCACGAAAAACTGATGAAGACTCCCTGATGATCTCAAATTAATGTCCATTCCGATTTATCTCGCTTATTCACCGAGATAATCACAAAAAACTGTTAAACTTCCTGGTAATCTCAAACTAACATAAATTTTGGTCTATCTCGCTTAGTCATCAAGATATCGACGAAAAACTTAAGGAACTCCCTCCTAATCCCGTATGAATATCCATTTCGCTCTATCTCGTTTATTCACCGAGATAATCACGAAAAACTGATAAAACCCCCTGGTAATCTCAAATTAACGTCAATTTCGCTCTATCTCGCTTAGTCACCAAGATATCGACGAAAAACTTAAGGAACTCCCTCCTAATCCCGTATTAATGTCCATTTCGCTCTATCTCGCTTATTCACCGAGATAGTCGCGAGAACCTGTAAAGCCTCCGTCTTCCGCTCTATCTCGTTTATTCACCGAGATAATCGCAAAAACCTGTAAAACTCCCTGGTAATCCCAAATTAAGCTAAATTTCGCTCTATCTCGCTTAGTCACCGAGATAATATCAAAAATCTACCATAAAAATATATTCTTAAGAGAAAAGAGGGGGGCCAGCCAATCACGGGCCCCTGTATCCCCACTCTCGACAATCCCCACTCTCGGCAGTGCAGGTACGAACCTGTCCTCAGTAAGAGTTGGGGCTCCACTGAGTACGGACGTGTTTGTGTTAACATCAGGAAAATCCTCATATTTTCCAATTTTTATTGAATAATTAATGTAATATAAATATTAATAAGTGATTTGAATCAATAATAATAGAATTTAATCATGACTATTGATTTTATTCGTACTTGAGGGCCCCGAAGAAGGATCGTACGTCATTACCTTACCGGCTTTTGTTCCGCCTTCTTGTGTCTTTGACAAGTGTGAAAGTGACTCTTGAAGTGTTTGACAGTGTTAAAATACTTGTTTTTATACAGTGAAAGTGACAGATACACTGAGAACACTGGGAAATTTTTTATTAGTGACTTTTTATTTGTGTGTGCATTATTGCGGATTATTTGGCGTTTATGTCATCGAAATGAGTAAGTAAATTCGAGTTTTTTTCACGCATTTCTTTTCCTCAATTTCCTCGATTCAGTAGTGAAGAGGTAAAACAAGATAAGTCTCTTTTTTTCTCATCAAGTTTTTTGAAAATACCTTGAAAAATAACCGAGAAAGAGCAATTTTGCCCTAAAATTCTTTTGGAACTCTTGAAATTCTTTACAAAAACAGATAAATAATAACACCTCATCTCACTTAGTTTCCGAGATATTTCCTTCGAAATGACCTCAAAGATAAGTCGATTTATCCTGTTTTACCTCTTCACTACTGAATTATTGTGGATCAATTTTTATTTCACCATTTTCCATTAATTATTCTGCTGAAAAAAATCAATTAAAAATGGAAGGGGGGAGGGGGGAGGCTATAATGATTATTACTTCTTTTTTTATTCGTGTCCATAGAAAAAATCCTCTTTTTTTTCCCTTAAATTTATTCGTGAAAGTTTATTCAGAGGAATGTGGGGCAAAATGGACATTGTCATGGAACACAGTGGGAGATAGATTTTTTTTAATGATTCCATTGAAAAACTGAGAACATTTTAGTTCAAAAACATGTGCCAGAATTGATTTTTTTCAATTTTTTGAGAATTCGATTTTTTCTGGAATTTTTGAGGGGTAAAAGCCTTTCGATTTCTGAGCAAATTCAGTTTTTTGGGAATATCTTTGGTTCTATTAGTCGTAGCGATCTGGGACTGATTTTAAATGAAAGGCGAGATCATTTCCCATCGATTTATGGGGTTTTGGATTTAAAAATATCGATTTTTCAAATAGTTATGGGAACTTTTGTGAAAAATTATGACCATCGGTTTTTGTACTATAACTATGTAAAGAATCGATATTTTTGAATCCAGAACCCCATGAATCGATAGGAAATAATCTCACCTTTCATTTAAAATCGGTCCCAGGTCGCTACGACCAATAGAACCAGAGATATTTCAAAAAAACTGAATCAACTCAGAAATCGAAAGGCTCAAAAATCCCAGAAAAAATCGAATTCTCAAAAAATTGTGAAAAATTAATTCGGGCACGTGTTTCTCGACTAAAATTTCCTCAGCTTCCCGAAGGAATCATTAAAAAAAATCCATCTCCAATATTTTCATCCATTTAATGATTTTTTAATAATATATACATAAAAACTCAAATGTACTCATTTTACCCCTTAGGTCCGTATTGCCCTATTTTCCCTCATTCATTTTTTAACATTTATCTTTCGTGAACATATAATATTTCAAATTGTTGCGCGGGCTTCGGCACGCTCGAGACGTTGTCCAATAATTTTCGCGAATTTCAAAGTTCTTTGAATAAGGAGTTAGCATTTAGCAGTTTCTCGTTGTTATTTTCCTCTGTCAAGTGAAAATTTTTCTCTACTTGATTAAAATAAAATGATTAGGAAGGAAATGAGACTGTGAAAGTAATTTTTTCTTTTTTTCCTTTTTTCAATATGAAATTGAATTGACAGGGGGAATTTTTAATAACAAAATGGAGAAAAAATGAAAAAATGTCGAGGGACAATAATCTGTCGGTGTCGAGTGGATTTTCTGAATATTTCAACGTATTTTCGGTTTAATTCATTTATTTTGATTTCAATAAACGGAATTTGGTAAATATGGAGAATAGGGGCCTTTTTTATAAGATTTAAATAATTATCAAAGTCAAATCTTCGGAAAAAAATATGGAATGCGCAAGCAGGATTTGAACCCACGACCCTCTGATTACATGTCAGGTGCTCTGACCACTGAGCTATTGCGAGTTCCTATACTTTCCTTCAAATTTTTGACCAGGATATATTACATCATTTTCGCCGGCTCCCTTCCTGAGGTAATTTAAATTAATTTTGAATTAATTTTATTTGGAAAGGCCGCTATGCTACATATTTACCCGGAATTTCTCAACGGTCAAGACACTGCTCACTCCCCCTCCCTTCCCCTTGTCGGCTCTTAGAAATCACTGCGTCTTGAGGCAGTTATTGTCGAAAATAAAATATATTTTAGTATAAAATAATTTTTATTTTTCATTTTTTTTTCCTTGGACCTTGATAATTATTAGAGCGTTGTTCAATCGAATAAATTGTCGATAACTGAAGAGTAAATGGATAGATTTTTTGTGAAATAATTGAAATAGAAGTTGACAAAGCATTAGTTTTTTATATTAGAAGAAATAATAATAACAATGGAAAAAATAAAGAGCCCATGAAAAATTATCAAGAACCAAGGAGAAAAAATAAATTTTTATTTTTGGAGAGACAATGCCATGGATGTGTCTCACAGGAAAGAGCGGGGTTGGGGCTCTTTCTAATTCTATAGAATTCTTTGTTATCGCGGGAAATTCGAGTTGTATTTCTTTCAATAAATTTAACAATTAGTATTTTTTAGAGGGAAAATCTCTGTTCTTCATCAGTCTACGGTTCTGATGATGTTGAGCTTTTTTCTCGAGTATTTGATAAGTGCAATTGCCTTTATTTCCATAAATTAATTTAATCATTAGTATTTTTCAGAGGGGAAATCTCTGTTCTTCATCAGTCTACGGTTCTGAGGATGTTGAGCTTTCTTCTCGAGTATTTGATGAGTGCAATTGTCTTTATTTTCTTAAATTAATTTAATCATTAGTATTTATAAGGGGGGCAATATATATATATATATATCTCTGTCCTTCATCAGTGTAAATAAATTTTCATTCTTGGAGAGACAATTCCATGGATGTGTCTCACAGGAAAGAGCGGGGTTGGGGCTCTTTCTAATTCTGTATAATTCTTTGTTATCGCGGGAAATTCCAGTTGTATTTCTTTCAATAAATTTAACAATTAGTATTTTTTAGAGGGAAAATCTCTGTTCTTCATCAGTCTACGGTTCTGATGATGTTGAGCTTTTTTCTCGAGTATTTGATAAGTGCAATTGCCTTTATTTTCTTGAATCAATTTAATCATTAGTATTTTTGAGAGGGAAAGTCTCTGTTCTTTGTCAGTCTACGGTTCTGATGGAGTTGAGCTTTTTCCTCGAGTATTTGATAAGCGCAATTGCCTTTATTTTCTTAAATCAATTTAATCATTAGTATTTTTGAGAGGGAAAGTCTCTGTTCTTTGTCAGTCTACGGTTCTGATGGAGTTGAGCTTTTTCCTCGAGAATTTGATAAGTGCAATTGCCTTTATTTTCTTAAATCAATTTAATCATTAGTATTTATAAGGGGGGCAATATATATATATATATCTCTGTCCTTCATCAGTGTAAATAAATTTTCATTTTTGGAGAGACAATTTCATGGGTGTGTCTCACAGGAAGGAGCGGGGTTGGGGCTCTTTCTAATTCTGTATTGTTCTTTGTTATCGCGGGAAATTTAAGTTGTATTTCCTTTAATCAATTTAACAATTATTATTTTTGAGAGGGAAAATCTCTGTTCTTCGTCAGTCTACGGTTCTGATGGAGTTGAGCTTTTTCCTCGAGTATTTGATAAGTGCAATTGCCTTTATTTTCTTAAATTAATTTAATCATTAGTATTTTTGAGAGGGAAAGTCTCTGTTCTTTGTCAGTCTACGGTTCTGATGGAGTTGAGCTTTTTCCTCGAGAATTTGATAAGTGCAATTGCCTTTATTTTCTTAAATCAATTTAATCATTAGTATTTTTGAGAGGGAAAGTCTCTGTTCTTTGTCAGTCTACGGTTCTGATGGAGTTGAGCTTTTTCCTCGAGAATTTGATAAGTGCGATTGCCTTTATTTTCTTAAATTAATTTAATCATTAGTATTTATAAGGGGGGCAATATATATATATATATCTCTGTCCTTCATCAGTGTAAATGAATTTTCATTTTTGGAGAGACAATTTCATGGGTGTGTCTCACAGGAAGGAGCGGGGTTGGGGCTCTTTCTAATTCTGTATTGTTCTTTGTTATCGCGGGAAATTTAAGTTGTATTTCCTTTAATCAATTTAACAATTATTATTTTTGAGAGGGAAAATCTCTGTTCTTCGTCAGTCTACGGTTCTGATGGAGTTGAGCTTTTTCCTCGAGTATTTGATAAGTGCAATTGCCTTTATTTTCTTAAATTAATTTAATCATTAGTATTTTTGAGAGGGAAAGTCTCTGTTCTTTGTCAGTCTACGGTTCTGATGGAGTTGAGCTTTTTCCTCGAGAATTTGATAAGTGCAATTGCCTTTATTTTCTTAAATCAATTTAATCATTAGTATTTTTGAGAGGGAAAGTCTCTGTTCTTTGTCAGTCTACGGTTCTGATGGAGTTGAGCTTTTTCCTCGAGAATTTGATAAGTGCGATTGCCTTTATTTTCTTAAATTAATTTAATCATTAGTATTTATAAGGGGGGCAATATATATATATATATCTCTGTCCTTCATCAGTGTAAATGAATTTTCATTTTTGGAGAGACAATTTCATGGGTGTGTCTCACAGGAAGGAGCGGGGTTGGGGCTCTTTCTAATTCTGTATTGTTCTTTGTTATCGCGGGAAATTTAAGTTGTATTTCCTTTAATCAATTTAACAATTATTATTTTTGAGAGGGAAAATCTCTGTTCTTCGTCAGTCTACGGTTCTGATGGAGTTGAGCTTTTTCCTCGAGTATTTGATAAGTGCAATTGCCTTTATTTTCTTAAATTAATTTAATCATTAGTATTTTTGAGAGGGAAAGTCTCTGTTCTTTGTCAGTCTACGGTTCTGATGGAGTTGAGCTTTTTCCTCGAGAATTTGATAAGTGCAATTGCCTTTATTTTCTTAAATCAATTTAATCATTAGTATTTATAAGGGGGGCAATATATATATATATATCTCTGTCCTTCATCAGTGTAAATAAATTTTCATTTTTGGAGAGACAATTTCATGGGTGTGTCTCACAGGAAGGAGCGGGGTTGGGGCTCTTTCTAATTCTGTATTGTTCTTTGTTATCGCGGGAAATTTAAGTTGTATTTCCTTTGATCAATTTAACAATTATTATTTTTGAGAGGGAAAATCTCTGTTCTTCGTCAGTCTACGGTTCTGATGGAGTTGAGCTTTTTCCTCGAGTATTTGATAAGTGCAATTGCCTTTATTTTCTTAAATTAATTTAATCATTAGTATTTTTGAGAGGGAAAGTCTCTGTTCTTTGTCAGTCTACGGTTCTGATGGAGTTGAGCTTTTTCCTCGAGAATTTGATAAGTGCAATTGCCTTTATTTTCTTAAATCAATTTAATCATTAGTATTTTTGAGAGGGAAAGTCTCTGTTCTTTGTCAGTCTACGGTTCTGATGGAGTTGAGCTTTTTCCTCGAGAATTTGATAAGTGCAATTGCCTTTATTTTCTTAAATTAATTTAATCATTAGTATTTATAAGGGGGGCAATATATATATATATATCTCTGTCCTTCATCAGTGTAAATGAATTTTCATTTTTGGAGAGACAATTTCATGGGTGTGTCTCACAGGAAGGAGCGGGGTTGGGGCTCTTTCTAATTCTGTATTGTTCTTTGTTATCGCGGGAAATTTAAGTTGTATTTCCTTTAATCAATTTAACAATTATTATTTTTGAGAGGGAAAATCTCTGTTCTTCGTCAGTCTACGGTTCTGATGGAGTTGAGCTTTTTCCTCGAGTATTTGATAAGTGCAATTGCCTTTATTTTCTTAAATTAATTTAATCATTAGTATTTTTGAGAGGGAAAGTCTCTGTTCTTTGTCAGTCTACGGTTCTGATGGAGTTGAGCTTTTTCCTCGAGAATTTGATAAGTGCAATTGCCTTTATTTTCTTAAATCAATTTAATCATTAGTATTTATGAGGGGGGCAATATATATATATATATCTCTGTCCTTCATCAGTGTAAATAAATTTTCATTTTTGGAGAGACAATTTCATGGGTGTGTCTCACAGGAAGGAGCGGGGTTGGGGCTCTTTCTAATTCTGTATTGTTCTTTGTTATCGCGGGAAATTTAAGTTGTATTTCCTTTAATCAATTTAACAATTATTATTTTTGAGAGGGAAAATCTCTGTTCTTCGTCAGTCTACGGTTCTGATGGAGTTGAGCTTTTTCCTCGAGTATTTGATAAGTGCAATTGCCTTTATTTTCTTAAATTAATTTAATCATTAGTATTTTTGAGAGGGAAAGTCTCTGTTCTTTGTCAGTCTACGGTTCTGATGGAGTTGAGCTTTTTCCTCGAGAATTTGATAAGTGCAATTGCCTTTATTTTCTTAAATCAATTTAATCATTAGTATTTTTGAGAGGGAAAGTCTCTGTTCTTTGTCAGTCTACGGTTCTGATGGAGTTGAGCTTTTTCCTCGAGAATTTGATAAGTGCAATTGCCTTTATTTTCTTAAATCAATTTAATCATTAGTATTTTTGAGAGGGAAAGTCTCTGTTCTTTGTCAGTCTACGGTTCTGATGGAGTTGAGCTTTTTCCTCGAGTATTTGATAAGTGCAATTGCCTTTATTTTCTTAAATCAATTTAATCATTAGTATTTTTGAGAGGGAAAGTCTCTGTTCTTTGTCAGTCTACGGTTCTGATGGAGTTGAGCTTTTTCCTCGAGAATTTGATAAGTGCAATTGCCTTTATTTTCTTAAATCAATTTAATCATTAGTATTTTTGAGAGGGAAAGTCTCTGTTCTTTGTCAGTCTACGGTTCTGATGGAGTTGAGCTTTTTCCTCGAGAATTTGATAAGTGCAATTGCCTTTATTTTCTTAAATCAATTTAATCATTAGTATTTTTGAGAGGGAAAGTCTCTGTTCTTTGTCAGTCTACGGTTCTGATGGAGTTGAGCTTTTTCCTCGAGTATTTGATAAGTGCAATTGCCTTTATTTTCTTAAATCAATTTAATCATTAGTATTTTTGAGAGGGAAAGTCTCTGTTCTTTGTCAGTCTACGGTTCTGATGGAGTTGAGCTTTTTCCTCGAGAATTTGATAAGTGCAATTGCCTTTATTTTCTTAAATCAATTTAATCATTAGTATTTATAAGGGGGGCAATATATATATATATATCTCTGTCCTTCATCAGTGTAAATAAATTTTCATTTTTGGAGAGACAATTTCATGGGTGTGTCTCACAGGAAGGAGCGGGGTTGGGGCTCTTTCTAATTCTGTATTGTTCTTTGTTATCGCGGGAAATTTAAGTTGTATTTCCTTTAATCAATTTAACAATTATTATTTTTGGGAGGGAAAATCTCTGTTCTTCGTCAGTCTACGGTTCTGATGGAGTTGAGCTTTTTCCTCGAGTATTTGATAAGTGCAATTGCCTTTATTTTCTTAAATTAATTTAATCATTAGTATTTTTGAGAGGGAAAGTCTCTGTTCTTTGTCAGTCTACGGTTCTGATGGAGTTGAGCTTTTTCCTCGAGAATTTGATAAGTGCAATTGCCTTTATTTTCTTAAATCAATTTAATCATTAGTATTTTTGAGAGGGAAAGTCTCTGTTCTTTGTCAGTCTACGGTTCTGATGGAGTTGAGCTTTTTCCTCGAGAATTTGATAAGTGCAATTGCCTTTATTTTCTTAAATCAATTTAATCATTAGTATTTTTGAGAGGGAAAGTCTCTGTTCTTTGTCAGTCTACGGTTCTGATGGAGTTGAGCTTTTTCCTCGAGAATTTGATAAGTGCAATTGCCTTTATTTTCTTGAATTAATTTAATCATTAGTATTTTTGAGAGGGAAAGTCTCTGTTCTTTGTCAGTCTACGGTTCTGATGGAGTTGAGCTTTCTCCTCGAGAATTTGATAAGTGCAATTGCCTTTATTTTCTTAAATCAATTTAATCATTAGTATTTATAAGGGGGGCAATATATATATATATATCTCTGTCCTTCATCAGTGTAAATAAATTTTCATTTTTGGAGAGACAATTTCATGGGTGTGTCTCACAGGAAGGAGCGGGGTTGGGGCTCTTTCTAATTCTGTATTGTTCTTTGTTATCGCGGGAAATTTAAGTTGTATTTCCTTTAATCAATTTAACAATTATTATTTTTGAGAGGGAAAATCTCTGTTCTTCGTCAGTCTACGGTTCTGATGGAGTTGAGCTTTTTCCTCGAGTATTTGATAAGTGCAATTGCCTTTATTTTCTTAAATTAATTTAATCATTAGTATTTTTGAGAGGGAAAGTCTCTGTTCTTTGTCAGTCTACGGTTCTGATGGAGTTGAGCTTTTTCCTCGAGAATTTGATAAGTGCAATTGCCTTTATTTTCTTGAATCAATTTAATCATTAGTATTTTTGAGAGGGAAAGTCTCTGTTCTTTGTCAGTCTACGGTTCTGATGGAGTTGAGCTTTTTCCTCGAGAATTTGATAAGTGCAATTGCCTTTATTTTCTTAAATCAATTTAATCATTAGTATTTTTGAGAGGGAAAGTCTCTGTTCTTTGTCAGTCTACGGTTCTGATGGAGTTGAGCTTTTTCCTCGAGAATTTGATAAGTGCAATTGCCTTTATTTTCTTGAATTAATTTAATCATTAGTATTTTTGAGAGGGAAAGTCTCTGTTCTTTGTCAGTCTACGGTTCTGATGGAGTTGAGCTTTTTCCTCGAGTATTTGATAAGTGCAATTGCCTTTATTTTCTTAAATCAATCTAATCATTAGTATTTTTGAAAGGGAAAGTCTCTGTTCTTTGTCAGTCTACGGTTCTGATGGAGTTGAGCTTTCTCCTCGAGTATTTGATAAGTGCAATTGCTTTTATTTTCTTAAATCAATTTAATCATTAGTATTTTTGAGAGGGAAAGTCTCTGTTCTTTGTCAGTCTACGGTTCTGATGGAGTTGAGCTTTCTCCTCGAGTATTTGATAAGTGCAATTGCCTTTATTTTCTTGAATTAATTTAAACATTAGTATTTTTGAGAGGGAAAGTCTCTGTTCTTTGTCAGTCTACGGTTCTGATGGAGTTGAGCTTTCTCCTCGAGAATTTGATAAGTGCAATTGCCTTTATTTTCTTAAATCAATTTAATCATTAGTATTTATAAGGGGGGCAATATATATATATATATCTCTGTCCTTCATCAGTGTAAATAAATTTTCATTTTTGGAGAGACAATTTCATGGGTGTGTCTCACAGGAAGGAGCGGGGTTGGGGCTCTTTCTAATTCTGTATTGTTCTTTGTTATCGCGGGAAATTTAAGTTGTATTTCCTTTAATCAATTTAACAATTATTATTTTTGAGAGGGAAAATCTCTGTTCTTCGTCAGTCTACGGTTCTGATGGAGTTGAGCTTTTTCCTCGAGTATTTGATAAGTGCAATTGCCTTTATTTTCTTAAATTAATTTAATCATTAGTATTTTTGGGAGGGAAAGTCTCTGTTCTTTGTCAGTCTACGGTTCTGATGGAGTTGAGCTTTTTCCTCGAGAATTTGATAAGTGCAATTGCCTTTATTTTCTTAAATCAATTTAATCATTAGTATTTTTGAGAGGGAAAGTCTCTGTTCTTTGTCAGTCTACGGTTCTGATGGAGTTGAGCTTTTTCCTCGAGTATTTGATAAGTGCAATTGCCTTTATTTTCTTAAATCAATTTAATCATTAGTATTTTTGAGAGGGAAAGTCTCTGTTCTTTGTCAGTCTACGGTTCTGATGGAGTTGAGCTTTTTCCTCGAGAATTTGATAAGTGCAATTGCCTTTATTTTCTTAAATTAATTTAATCATTAGTATTTTTGAGAGGGAAAGTCTCTGTTCTTTGTCAGTCTACGGTTCTGATGGAGTTGAGCTTTTTCCTCGAGAATTTGATAAGTGCAATTGCCTTTATTTTCTTAAATCAATTTAATCATTAGTATTTTTGAGAGGGAAAGTCTCTGTTCTTTGTCAGTCTACGGTTCTGATGGAGTTGAGCTTTTTCCTCGAGTATTTGATAAGAGCAATTGCCTTTATTTTCTTAAATCAATTTAATCATTAGTATTTTTGAGAGGGAAAGTCTCTGTTCTTTGTCAGTCTACGGTTCTGATGGAGTTGAGCTTTCTCCTCGAGTATTTGATAAGTGCAATTGCTTTTATTTTCTTAAATCAATTTAATCATTAGTATTTTTGAGAGGGAAAGTCTCTGTTCTTTGTCAGTCTACGGTTCTGATGGAGTTGAGCTTTCTCCTCGAGTATTTGATAAGTGCAATTGCCTTTATTTTCTTGAATTAATTTAAACATTAGTATTTTTGAGAGGGAAAGTCTCTGTTCTTTGTCAGTCTACGGTTCTGATGGAGTTGAGCTTTCTCCTCGAGTATTTGATAAGTGCAATTGCCTTTATTTTCTTGAATTAATTTAAACATTAGTATTTTTGAGAGGGAAAGTCTCTGTTCTTTGTCAGTCTACGGTTCTGATGGAGTTGAGCTTTCTCCTCGAGTATTTGATAAGTGCAATTGCTTTTATTTTCTTAAATCAATTTAATCATTAGTATTTTTGAGAGGGAAAGTCTCTGTTCTTTGTCAGTCTACGGTTCTGATGGAGTTGAGCTTTTTCCTCGAGAATTTGATAAGTGCAATTGCCTTTATTTTCTTAAATTAATTTAATCATTAGTATTTTTGAGAGGGAAAGTCTCTGTTCTTTGTCAGTCTACGGTTCTGATGGAGTTGAGCTTTTTCCTCGAGAATTTGATAAGAGCAATTGCCTTTATTTTCTTAAATCAATTTAATCATTAGTATTTATAAGGGGGGCAATATATATATATATATCTCTGTCCTTCATCAGTGTAAATGAATTTTCATTTTTGGAGAGACAATTTCATGGGTGTGTCTCACAGGAAGGAGCGGGGTTGGGGCTCTTTCTAATTCTGTATTGTTCTTTGTTATCGCGGGAAATTTAAGTTGTATTTCCTTTAATCAATTTAACAATTATTATTTTTGAGAGGGAAAATCTCTGTTCTTCGTCAGTCTACGGTTCTGATGGAGTTGAGCTTTTTCCTCGAGTATTTGATAAGTGCAATTGCCTTTATTTTCTTAAATTAATTTAATCATTAGTATTTTTGAGAGGGAAAGTCTCTGTTCTTTGTCAGTCTACGGTTCTGATGGAGTTGAGCTTTTTCCTCGAGAATTTGATAAGTGCAATTGCCTTTATTTTCTTAAATCAATTTAATCATTAGTATTTTTGAGAGGGAAAGTCTCTGTTCTTTGTCAGTCTACGGTTCTGATGGAGTTGAGCTTTTTCCTCGAGAATTTGATAAGAGCAATTGCCTTTATTTTCTTAAATCAATTTAATCATTAGTATTTTTGAGAGGGAAAGTCTCTGTTCTTTGTCAGTCTACGGTTCTGATGGAGTTGAGCTTTTTCCTCGAGAATTTGATAAGTGCAATTGCCTTTATTTTCTTAAATTAATTTAATCATTAGTATTTTTGAGAGGGAAAGTCTCTGTTCTTTGTCAGTCTACGGTTCTGATGGAGTTGAGCTTTTTCCTCGAGAATTTGATAAGAGCAATTGCCTTTATTTTCTTAAATCAATTTAATCATTAGTATTTATAAGGGGGGCAATATATATATATATATCTCTGTCCTTCATCAGTGTAAATGAATTTTCATTTTTGGAGAGACAATTTCATGGGTGTGTCTCACAGGAAGGAGCGGGGTTGGGGCTCTTTCTAATTCTGTATTGTTCTTTGTTATCGCGGGAAATTTAAGTTGTATTTCCTTTGATCAATTTAACAATTATTATTTTTGAGAGGGAAAATCTCTGTTCTTCGTCAGTCTACGGTTCTGATGGAGTTGAGCTTTTTCCTCGAGTATTTGATAAGTGCAATTGCCTTTATTTTCTTAAATTAATTTAATCATTAGTATTTTTGAGAGGGAAAGTCTCTGTTCTTTGTCAGTCTACGGTTCTGATGGAGTTGAGCTTTTTCCTCGAGAATTTGATAAGTGCAATTGCCTTTATTTTCTTAAATCAATTTAATCATTAGTATTTTTGAGAGGGAAAGTCTCTGTTCTTTGTCAGTCTACGGTTCTGATGGAGTTGAGCTTTTTCCTCGAGTATTTGATAAGTGCAATTGCCTTTATTTTCTTAAATCAATTTAATCATTAGTATTTTTGAGAGGGAAAGTCTCTGTTCTTTGTCAGTCTACGGTTCTGATGGAGTTGAGCTTTTTCCTCGAGAATTTGATAAGTGCAATTGCCTTTATTTTCTTAAATCAATTTAATCATTAGTATTTATAAGGGGGGCAATATATATATATATATCTCTGTCCTTCATCAGTGTAAATAAATTTTCATTTTTGGAGAGACAATTTCATGGGTGTGTCTCACAGGAAGGAGCGGGGTTGGGGCTCTTTCTAATTCTGTATTGTTCTTTGTTATCGCGGGAAATTTAAGTTGTATTTCCTTTAATCAATTTAACAATTATTATTTTTGAGAGGGAAAATCTCTGTTCTTCGTCAGTCTACGGTTCTGATGGAGTTGAGCTTTTTCCTCGAGTATTTGATAAGTGCAATTGCCTTTATTTTCTTAAATTAATTTAATCATTAGTATTTTTGAGAGGGAAAGTCTCTGTTCTTTGTCAGTCTACGGTTCTGATGGAGTTGAGCTTTTTCCTCGAGAATTTGATAAGTGCAATTGCCTTTATTTTCTTAAATCAATTTAATCATTAGTATTTTTGAGAGGGAAAGTCTCTGTTCTTTGTCAGTCTACGGTTCTGATGGAGTTGAGCTTTTTCCTCGAGAATTTGATAAGTGCAATTGCCTTTATTTTCTTAAATCAATTTAATCATTAGTATTTTTGAGAGGGAAAGTCTCTGTTCTTTGTCAGTCTACGGTTCTGATGGAGTTGAGCTTTTTCCTCGAGAATTTGATAAGTGCAATTGCCTTTATTTTCTTAAATTAATTTAATCATTAGTATTTTTGAGAGGGAAAGTCTCTGTTCTTTGTCAGTCTACGGTTCTGATGGAGTTGAGCTTTTTCCTCGAGAATTTGATAAGTGCAATTGCCTTTATTTTCTTAAATCAATTTAATCATTAGTATTTTTGAGAGGGAAAGTCTCTGTTCTTTGTCAGTCTACGGTTCTGATGGAGTTGAGCTTTTTCCTCGAGAATTTGATAAGAGCAATTGCCTTTATTTTCTTAAATCAATTTAATCATTAGTATTTTTGAGAGGGAAAGTCTCTGTTCTTTGTCAGTCTACGGTTCTGATGGAGTTGAGCTTTTTCCTCGAGAATTTGATAAGTGCAATTGCCTTTATTTTCTTAAATTAATTTAATCATTAGTATTTTTGAGAGGGAAAGTCTCTGTTCTTTGTCAGTCTACGGTTCTGATGGAGTTGAGCTTTTTCCTCGAGAATTTGATAAGAGCAATTGCCTTTATTTTCTTAAATCAATTTAATCATTAGTATTTATAAGGGGGGCAATATATATATATATATCTCTGTCCTTCATCAGTGTAAATGAATTTTCATTTTTGGAGAGACAATTTCATGGGTGTGTCTCACAGGAAGGAGCGGGGTTGGGGCTCTTTCTAATTCTGTATTGTTCTTTGTTATCGCGGGAAATTTAAGTTGTATTTCCTTTGATCAATTTAACAATTATTATTTTTGAGAGGGAAAATCTCTGTTCTTCGTCAGTCTACGGTTCTGATGGAGTTGAGCTTTTTCCTCGAGTATTTGATAAGTGCAATTGCCTTTATTTTCTTAAATTAATTTAATCATTAGTATTTTTGAGAGGGAAAGTCTCTGTTCTTTGTCAGTCTACGGTTCTGATGGAGTTGAGCTTTTTCCTCGAGAATTTGATAAGTGCAATTGCCTTTATTTTCTTAAATCAATTTAATCATTAGTATTTTTGAGAGGGAAAGTCTCTGTTCTTTGTCAGTCTACGGTTCTGATGGAGTTGAGCTTTTTCCTCGAGTATTTGATAAGTGCAATTGCCTTTATTTTCTTAAATCAATTTAATCATTAGTATTTTTGAGAGGGAAAGTCTCTGTTCTTTGTCAGTCTACGGTTCTGATGGAGTTGAGCTTTTTCCTCGAGAATTTGATAAGTGCAATTGCCTTTATTTTCTTAAATTAATTTAATCATTAGTATTTTTGAGAGGGAAAGTCTCTGTTCTTTGTCAGTCTACGGTTCTGATGGAGTTGAGCTTTTTCCTCGAGTATTTGATAAGTGCAATTGCCTTTATTTTCTTAAATTAATTTAATCATTAGTATTTTTGAGAGGGAAAGTCTCTGTTCTTTGTCAGTTTACGGTTCTGATGGAGTTGAGCTTTTTCCTCGAGAATTTGATAAGAGCAATTGCCTTTATTTTCTTAAATCAATTTAATCCTTAGTATTTTTGAGAGGGAAAGTCTCTGTTCTTTGTCAGTCTACGGTTCTGATGGAGTTGAGCTTTTTCCTCGAGAATTTGATAAGTGCAATTGCCTTTATTTTCTTAAATTAATTTAATCATTAGTATTTTTGAGAGGGAAAGTCTCTGTTCTTTGTCAGTCTACGGTTCTGATGGAGTTGAGCTTTTTCCTCGAGAATTTGATAAGAGCAATTGCCTTTATTTTCTTAAATCAATTTAATCATTAGTATTTATAAGGGGGGCAATATATATATATATATCTCTGTCCTTCATCAGTGTAAATGAATTTTCATTTTTGGAGAGACAATTTCATGGGTGTGTCTCACAGGAAGGAGCGGGGTTGGGGCTCTTTCTAATTCTGTATTGTTCTTTGTTATCGCGGGAAATTTAAGTTGTATTTCCTTTAATCAATTTAACAATTATTATTTTTGAGAGGGAAAATCTCTGTTCTTCGTCAGTCTACGGTTCTGATGGAGTTGAGCTTTTTCCTCGAGAATTTGATAAGTGCAATTGCCTTTATTTTCTTAAATCAATTTAATCATTAGTATTTTTGAGAGGGAAAGTCTCTGTTCTTTGTCAGTCTACGGTTCTGATGGAGTTGAGCTTTCTCCTCGAGTATTTGATAAGTGCAATTGCTTTTATTTTCTTAAATCAATTTAATCATTAGTATTTTTGAGAGGGAAAGTCTCTGTTCTTTGTCAGTCTACGGTTCTGATGGAGTTGAGCTTTTTCCTCGAGTATTTGATAAGAGCAATTGCCTTTATTTTCTTAAATCAATTTAATCATTAGTATTTTTGAGAGGGAAAGTCTCTGTTCTTTGTCAGTCTACGGTTCTGATGGAGTTGAGCTTTTTCCTCGAGAATTTGATAAGTGCAATTGCCTTTATTTTCTTAAATCAATTTAATCATTAGTATTTTTGAGAGGGAAAATCTCTGTTCTTTGTCAGTCTACGGTTCTGATGGAGTTGAGCTTTTTCCTCGAGTATTTGATAAGTGCAATTGCCTTCATTTTCTTAAATAAATTTAATCATTAGTATTTATAAGGGGGGAGGAATATATATATATATATATATCTCTGTTCTTCATCAGTGTAAATAAATTTTCATTTTTGGAGAGACAATTTCATGGGTGTGTCTCACAGGAAGGAGCGGGGTTGGGGCTCTTTCTAATTCTGTATTGTTCTTTGTTATCGCGGGAAATTCAAGTTGTATTTCCTTTAATCAATTTAACAATTAGTATTTTTGAGAGGGAAAGTCTCTGTTCTTTGTCAGTCTACGGTTCTGATGGAGTTGAGCTTTTTCCTCGAGTATTTGATGAGTGCAATTGCCTTTATTTTCTTAAATCAATTTAACCATTAGTATTTTTGAGAGGGAAAGTCTCTGTTCTTTGTCAGTCTACGGTTCTGATGGAGTTGAGCTTTTTCCTCGAGTATTTGATAAGTGCAATTGCCTTCATTTTCTTAAATAAATTTAATCATTAGTATTTATAAGGGGGGAGGAATATATATATATATATATATCTCTGTTCTTCATCAGTGTAAATAAATTTTCATTTTTGGAGAGACAATTTCATGGGTGTGTCTCACAGGAAGGAGCGGGGTTGGGGCTCTTTCTCATTCTGTATTGTTCTTTGTTATCGCGGGAAATTCAAGTTGTATTTCCTTTAATCAATTTAACAATTAGTATTTTTGAGAGGGAAAGTCTCTGTTCTTTGTCAGTCTACGGTTCTGATGGAGTTGAGCTTTTTCCTCGAGTATCTGATAAGTGCAATTGTTTTTATTTTCTTAAATCAATTTAATCATTAGTATTTTTGAGAGGGAAAGTCTCTGTTCTTTGTCAGTCTACGGTTCTGATGGAGTTGAGCTTTTTCCTCGAGTATCTGATAAGTGCAATTGTTTTTATTTTCTTAAATTAATTTAATCATTAGTATTTTTGAGAGGGAAAGTCTCTGTTCTTTGTCAGTCTACGGTTCTGATGGAGTTGAGCTTTTTCCTCGAGTATTTGATGAGTGCAATTGCCTTTATTTTCTTAAATCAATTTAATCATTAGTATTTTTGAGAGGGAAAGTCTCTGTTCTTTGTCAGTCTACGGTTCTGATGGAGTTGAGCTTTTTCCTCGAGTATCTGATAAGTGCAATTGTTTTTATTTTCTTAAATTAATTTAATCATTAGTATTTTTGAGAGGGAAAGTCTCTGTTCTTTGTCAGTCTACGGTTCTGATGGAGTTGAGCTTTTTCCTCGAGTATTTGATGTGTGCAATTGCCTTTATTTTCTTAAATCAATTTAATCATTAGTATTTTTGAGAGGGAAAGTCTCTGTTCTTTGTCAGTCTACGGTTCTGATGGAGTTGAGCTTTTTCCTCGAGTATCTGATAAGTGCAATTGTTTTTATTTTCTTAAATCAATTTAATCATTAGTATTTTTGAGAGGGAAAGTCTCTGTTCTTTGTCAGTCTACGGTTCTGATGGAGTTGAGCTTTTTCCTCGAGTATTTGATGAGTGCAATTGCCTTCATTTTCTTAAATCAATTTAATCATTAGTATTTTTGAGAGGGAAAGTCTCTGTTCTTTGTCAGTCTACGGTTCTGATGGAGTTGAGCTTTTTCCTCGAGTATTTGATGAGTGCAATTGCCTTTATTTTCTTAAATCAATTTAATCATTAGTATTTTTGAGAGGGAAAATCTCTGTTCTTTGTCAGTCTACGGTTCTGATGGAGTTGAGCTTCTTCCTCGAGTATTTGATGAGTGCAATTGCCTTTATTTTCTTAAATCAATTTAATCATTAGTATTTTTGAGAGGGAAAGTCTCTGTTCTTTGTCAGTCTACGGTTCTGATGGAGTTGAGCTTTTTCCTCGAGTATTTGATGAGTGCAATTGCCTTTATTTTCTTAAATTGATTTAATCATTAGTATTTTTGAGAGGGAAAGTCTCTGTTCTTTGTCAGTCTACGGTTCTGATGGAGTTGAGCTTTTTCCTCGAGTATCTGATAAGTGCAATTGTTTTTATTTTCTTAAATCAATTTAATCATTAGTATTTTTGAGAGGGAAAGTCTCTGTTCTTTGTCAGTCTACGGTTCTGATGGAGTTGAGCTTCTTCCTCGAGTATTTGATGAGTGCAATTGCCTTTATTTTCTTAAATCAATTTAATCATTAGTATTTTTGAGAGGGAAAGTCTCTGTTCTTTGTCAGTCTACGGTTCTGATGGAGTTGAGCTTTTTCCTCGAGTATCTGATAAGTGCAATTGTTTTTATTTTCTTAAATCAATTTAATCATTAGTATTTTTGAGAGGGAAAGTCTCTGTTCTTTGTCAGTCTACGGTTCTGATGGAGTTGAGCTTTTTCCTCGAGTATTTGATGAGTGCAATTGCCTTTATTTTCTTAAATTGATTTAATCATTAGTATTTTTGAGAGGGAAAGTCTCTGTTCTTTGTCAGTCTACGGTTCTGATGGAGTTGAGCTTTTTCCTCGAGTATTTGATGAGTGCAATTGCCTTTATTTTCTTAAATCAATTTAATCATTAGTATTTTTGAGAGGGAAAATCTCTGTTCTTTGTCAGTCTACGGTTCTGATGGAGTTGAGGTTTTCCTCGAGTATTTGATGAGTGCAATTGCCTTGATTTTCTTAAATCAATTTAATCATTAGTATTTTTGAGAGGGAAAGTCTCTGTTCTTTGTCAGTCTACGGTTCTGATGGAGTTGAGCTTTTTCCTCGAGTATTTGATGAGTGCAATTGCCTTTATTCTCTTAAATTAATTTAATCATTAGTATTTTTGAGAGGAAAAGTCTCTGTTCTTTGTCAGTCTACGGTTCCGATGGAGTTGAGCTTTTTCCCCAAGTATTTGATAAGTGCAATTGCTTTCATTTTCTTAAATAAATTTAATCATTAGTATTTATAAGGGGGGAGGAATATATATATATATATATATATCTCTGTTCTTCATCAGTGTAAATAAATTTTCATTTTTGGAGAGACAATTTCATGGGTGTGTCTCACAGGAAGGAGCGGGGTTGGGGCTCTTTCTAATTCTGTATTGTTCTTTGTTATCGCGGGAAATTCAAGTTGTATTTCCTTTAATCAATTTAACAATTAGTATTTTTGAGAGGGAAAATCTCTGTTCTTTGTCAGTCTACGGTTCTGATGGAGTTGAGCTTTTTCCTCGAGTATTTGATGAGTGCAATTGCTTTTATTTTCTTAAATTAATTTAATCATTAGTATTTTTGAGAGGGAAAGTCTCTGTTCTTTGTCAGTCTACGGTTCCGATGGAGTTGAGCTTTTTCCTCAAGTATTTGATAAGTGCAATTGCCTTCATTTTCTCAAATAAATTTAATCATTAGTATTTATAAGGGGGGAGGAATATATATATATATATATATATCTCTGTCCTTCATCAGTGTAAATAAATTTTCATTTTTGGAGAGACAATTTCATGGATGTGTCTCACAGGGAAGAACGGGGTTGGGGCTCTTTCTAATTTTGTATTGTTCTTTGTTATTGCGGGGAATCCAAGTTGTATTTCCTTCAATCAATTTAACAATTTGTATTTTTGAGAGGGAAAATCTCTGTTCTTCATTAGTCTACGGTTCCGATGATGTTGAGCTTTTTTCTCGAGTATTTGATAAGGGCAATTGCCTTTATTTTCTTAAATTAATTTGCTCATCAGTATTTTTTAGAGGAAAAATCTCTGTTCTTCATCAGTCTACGGTTCTGATGATGTTGAGCTTTTTTCTCGAGTATTTGATAAGTGCAATTGCCTTTATTTTCTTGAATTAATTTAATCATTAGTATTTATAAGGGGGGGGGGGGAATATATATATATGTATATATCTCTGTCCTCCATCAGTGTAAATAAATTTTCATTTTTAGAGAGACAATTTCATGGATGTGTCTCACAGGAAAGAGCGGGGTTGGGGCTCTTTCTAATTCTGTATAGTTCTTCATTATTGCGCAAAATTGAAGTTTTATTTATTGAAATTAATTTATTCATTGGTATCTATGGGGGGGGGGGAGGGGGAGTATCTCTGTTCTTCATCAGTCTACGGATCTGATGTTGAGCTTTTTTCTCGGGTTGTTAATAGGTGAATTCACCTTTATTCATTCAAATTAATTTAATTATTAGTATTTATAAGGGGGGGGGGGGGGGGGGGAAATATATATATATATATATATATCTTTGTCCTTCATCAGTGTAAATAAATTTTCATTTTTGGAGAGACAATTTCATGGATGTGTCTCACAGAAAAGAGCGGGGCTGGAACCCTTCCCAATTTTGTATTGTTCTTCATTATTAAACAAAATTCTACTGCTCACTACAATAAAAATTTGGAGATGTATGAAAATGCCTGTCTCTGAAAATACCAGGCCGAAAATGGGTATAGAAGAAATGAATAAGGTCATCTTAGGGTGCCATATAGGAATCTTATTCCCCTATACTTCTGTCATTCGTTGGTGCGAATTAAAATTATTCCCAAACGGCGCCCAAAGATGACGCTACTCATTTCTCCTATACCCATTTCCAGCCTTGCATTTTCAGAAACTGGAATTTTCATACACCTCCGCTGTTCACAAATAAGTCAGTGCATTTATTTGCATGATAATATCTTCACAAAATACAATTTCTTTGTAAAAAAAAGAATCGATATAATAAATAATCCGGTAAAATGTTAAAACCATTACATTGGATAATTCTTAAAAAAATAAAGTGTAAAATTTGTATACAATTTGTCATTAATTAAAACTAAAAATTTACAATTATCGAGCTGGAATATCAATGCATCCATCCTCGTATTCCAGTGTTTCAGTATTATTATCGTAAAATTCACGACAATTTGGACAGTGCACAGCACGACAGATGAACATTAGTGGATGCTTGCAGCTACAGCATATTCTTGTGTTTGGCCTTGCTCCAGGAAAGAGAAAATGCCTATCAATGCTCACTGATTGTCTCCTATTGCTCTCAATTATGGCAAATTTTCTTCTTGAACACGCAGCACAATAATAATTTCCCCAGAATAAAGTATACTTCATTTGATGGCAGTAAAAATCTTCTAATTTCTTTGGAATATCACTAAACTCACTGATATTTTCTTGCATTTTGTTAAATCTTAAGTTATGTACACTGAGAGCAGCTGCTCATACAAAAGTTCAAGATGCTTTGACGTTTCTCTCTAATGCCCAAGCAACACCCCCCCCTCCCCCTTTCAAAAAAAAAAAACAAGCGCCATCTACCCCAAACATTCAATCTCCACATTTTTTTGATAAATTAGAGTGAATTTTAAGTTTTTTAAAAATTTATCTCTGCTATCTATACATAAAAAAAGTTTTAATTAATAACAAATTAATGACTTTTTCCCAAATTATAAAAATACTTTCCTAAGCTTCCTCAAACTATTGCCAAACGTTGAGGATTAGTTGGAATTGAAAATAATTCTTCTATCTGCTAATTATACGGAGGTACTGAATATGGACAGGAAAAAAGGGCAGTTGAATATTTCCTGTATTTAAAAAAGTATATCAATACAATGTGTGTTGAAGAACATGAGTTCATAAATGTGCAATTAACGCAATTAATCAGGTTGGAGCAAGGCTCAATAAGTCTTTGGCCTATCAATTTTCCATGCACCAATTCTGTACCTAAGCCAAATCAATCCAAGATCCCGTCCCATCTGCAGCCAGCTCCAAAATGGAATGATTTTTGAGCCCTCAATTTCCGTCCAATTTACAGGAATCTCAGTTATGGGAATGTCAAGGGCTTGAGCTATATAAAGCATCTCCACGTCAAACGCCCATCGTTCAACGTGTAATGCACGAAACAGAGTTCTCGCTGATTCACGTGTTAATAATTTGAATCCGCACTGGGTGTCGTGTATTTTTTTGACACAAAATGCCCAAACGAGGAAGTGGAATCCATGCATCAAAAATAATCGGAAGATTGATCGTTTTGCGGTTTCTTCTTTCTCTAAATGTGCACGGGATCCGCAAATTACGGCATTTGAATTTGCTGCTTTTTCGGGATTCTTCATGTAGTCAACTGAGGAGAACAAAAATTTTGTAAATAAAATAACAGTTATTTCAGTATTATTGTGAGATACTTACATCCCAATACTTCTTGCAGACTATCTTCCAGCTTTTCAAGATCAGCAAATTTTGTAGCACCATCGGCATCTGCGAATAATAATAAGCATCCTCTCGCACTTTGCATACCCTGGAATTAGAAAATGTAAGAAATTATTGAATATTCTGATTCAGCGAAAGGTGATAATCAAAAACGAATATGGCATTATTTCAAAACCTAATGCACTTGCAATTTTTTTGAAATAAATTAAGTAGAGATAGCAATAATTGTAATAATGGCTGATTTAATGATCTCTATTCATGAAAAATACATACTAATCTCACAGCTCCACCTTTTCCACGATTTTTGACTAGTTCCAGTACTCTAATAGTCTCATATTTTTCTGCATAACTTTGTGCTACTTGTACAGTTTTGTCTGTACTTCCATCACTAACGACAATCACTTCATAGCTGAGTCCTGATTTTTTTCTATTCTCCAAGTACTCGAGACACTCATCCAACATAGGAATCACTGGGAAATCATCAAGAAATCATTAATAATCGACTAATTGAGAGTTTACCACTTTTTATTGGGGAAAGTGGGGTAAAATGAGGATTTTGATGAAACGATGTCAGATGGATTATTTTTTGATGATTCCATAGAAAAACTGACGACATTTTTGATAGAAAACGTGTGTAAGAATAGATTTTTCTGAATTTTTTAGAAAATTCGACTTTTTTTAGCACAAATGAAGGGTCAAACCCTTTCTATTTTTGATTTTTTTGTCTTTTTTGAGGAATTCTCAGGTTTTTTTAGTCTTCGTGATTTAGGATTGGTCTTAAATGAGAGGTGAGATCATTTGCCACCAATTTATGGGATTTTGAAGACAAAAATAATCGATTTTTGAGGTACTTATCGTTTTTTTTGTTGTTAAAATCAGTTTTTGCCCTATAAATACCTCAAAAATCGATGATTTTCTTCTCGAAATGACTCAAATTAATGGCAAATGATCTCACCTTTCATTTAAGATCAACCCCAAGTCGCTACAACCAATAGAACCCGAGATATCCCCAAAAAAAGGGGAATTTTCCAATTCTAAATTCAAATTTTCAACAAAAAAAACTCAAAAATTAATGTCAACATATGTTTTCCAACGCAAATTTCCTCAGCTTTCCAATGGAATCATCAGAAAAAACCCATCTCAAATATTTCCCCCTCATTTATCACGATTTTCATAATATAAACCATGAAAACTGAAATATTTCCGTTTCACCCCTCAAAATCCTCTTCCCGCCACCTCCCCCCACATAAATCCCATTAAATAATCCTTACATCGTTCTTCCTCATTGTATGCCGGAACAATAACACTAAGTTTTAGTGTAAATTTATCATCAATCGTGGGAAATGCAATTTTTTTACCAGTCTTTCCATCAATAAAATACTTTTCTCTGTCATCTCGCCAAATTTCTGGATATGGCGGTGAAATAACGTACAAAATTAAACAGATCTGTAACAAAAAAAATATTTAAATGTTAATAAATATTGCGGCACTATATCAACAATGCCTCTTAACCTGTTTCTTAACATATAAACTTACTGTTAAACTGATAAATAATATAAATATAAGAAGTATAATTATTAGAGTATACAGGGAAATCATTATATTATTGTTGATATGTAAAAAAATGGATGTAATTGTTTTAAAAATTTATTTAAATCAACAAAATTCATTCCACGTCACTTGGAGCACTTGTTACACATGCAGACGACCAGCTGCCATGTTGGCAATAGTAAATATACGAAGAACAGAAGCTGTAAGAACACCGATTATGGTGTGAATGGCCTAATATAGACCATTTGGATGAAATAGACTTAAAAAAATGAATCATTCGATGACTTTGAAATTTTCAAACAAATATATTTCATTTCAACAGTTTTTCAAAGAATATTGCAGAATTTAAGCGAGATAAAGCACTTTTTATAATGATTTTCGTTATAGAGAATTTGTAAAAAATTCAAAAAAAAAACCGTTAGAAAAATTTTTACGCGCATTTTTTTTTAGATTAAAGGCGGCTTTACCAAAAAATTTGAAAAAATTACACAATGATGGAGACATGTTGGAGCATCTTCTCAAATTTTTTCAGATTTTTTAATAAAGTCCTTCACTTCGAAAAAAAATCCTGGATCATTTGGCTCCGGTCTCCCCTATTCTTATGAAATTTTCAGCAAAAAAAAAATCGATATCAAATTATTTACTCATTTGTTTTTCCATCAATTATATATGCCAAATTTGACATCTAAAGACTTAAAGAGTTGGATTTTAATCGTTGAAGATGCAAATTTTATCGATCAGAATCTAGAAAATGTCATCGGAAACTGCAGAGAGAGGATCAAGACCAAAATTTCGATTATTTGTACCTGGTACTCCGAAAACCCATCAACAAGCGGCTGCAGAAAAATTGGCAAAGGTATCACATACCCCTGAAACACCAGTCGAAGAGGAAGATGATCCTTGTGTTAAGAAGGCAAAACCTTCAGAAAGCGAGGAAAAAGTGAAATACAAAGTCACTGTTCCTCCAGATCCTAGGTATTTTATGATTAATCAAATTAGCACATATCTCACAATTTTTAGCATTTTTTTAAACAACTAAAGGATTATAAGAGAAATATTTCTAAAAATTGCAATTGTAGGAAATTTTTGCACTTTTTGAAGTTTTTTAAATGAATCAATTATCATAAGAGATATATTTTTTGGAAATTGCACTTCTAGAAATTTTTGCACTTTTTTTTGAATTTTTTTTTTGAATTTTTAAAAATGAATAAATTATTATAAGAGAAATGTTTTTTGAAATTGCACTTGTAGGAACTTTTTGCACTTTTTGAAGTTTTTTAAATGAATGAATTATTATGAGAGAAATATTTTTTAAAAATGCACTTTTAGAAAAGTGCAAATATGGACTTTTAGAAAATTCGTAAAACTTTTTAAATTTTCTAGATGTGCATATCTTTTTTCAAACATAATTTATCTCTTTTTCTTCTTTCAAACATAATTTATTTATAATAAAAATAATAAGAATTGTCAAATATCTGCTATTTTCAATATTATAGAATTTCATTAATTTTTTTTTAAATTAATCTCCTCTTTCCCTTTAATATTTGCATTTTTGCATTCATTTAGGTTTTAATAGACGAATCAATAACTGCGATGCTTTGTGAAAAAAAGGAAAAAATATACACATGTAGAAAATGCTAAAAACTTCTCAAATTACCTAGATCTGCATATTTTTTCTTGTTTTTTAAAATAATTTGTTTGTTGAAAAAATAAAAAAAATTGTTAAATGTTTTCTATTTTCAATTTTATAGTATTTCATCCATTTTTTAAAATTAAGCTTCTCTTCCCTTTTAATATCCCCATTTTCTTAAAATTTATCCAGGTTTCAGCAGACGAATCAAACGATGCGATGCTTCGTAATGTACACTGACTTCTTTCGCTGCGAAAAAATCCTCGGAGAAGGCAACGAAGCATGCACTTGGTTCCAAGATGTTTACAAAGTCATTTGTCCAAATGGATGGATAAGTCATTGGGACGAGCTTCGCAGCAAGGACATATTTCCTTGGTCCAGAGCATATTACAAAGCTGCTGAAGATGCAGCAAACAGAGAAAAAAATAAATAACGCAAATTACCCTTTTTTTTTGAACTCTAAAACTCAATAAATGTTCAAATTTATAATAATAGAAAGAAAGTGAAGGATTTTAAGTGGATTTCTTTTTAAATAATTGAATAAAAAACACAATTTTAAGAAAAAATATCAATAATTTTATTACACAGGTACAGGACTTGTATTCTCATGAGGTATATCCGTGATTTGGGAGATAGAAAATTAAAATTAGAAAAAAAAAATAGATATATATATATATATGATAGTAAATGGAGAAAAAAAGAACCGTTTTGAAATCGCTGAGTTCGTTGAATCATTCGCGATAATATTATCCTCTTAAATCTCATTTTTTTTTTAAAAAGTAATATGAAAACAGAAAAAAAAATGTTTCTTCCTCCCACAGTCGTCCTCCTCTCTCGGGCACACTTCTTAATTCTCTATTTGCGATAATTTACAGTATTTATATGAAACACGCGTATATAACGTTAAGTAACCATATTTAAAGTTTTCGATGAATATAATATACACAAGAAATAAAAAAAAACAAATAAAAAATAATGTCACCAGCGATTTGTGAAATTGGGAATGAGATGAATTCTCCAATTTACACAATGAGTAAAAACGAAAAAAAAATAAATAAAAATAGTGTTTTTCTTTTTTTTTTCTCAAAATTTCGATGGATTTCACTCACTTGATAAAAAGTATTTGTTCGAATTTTTCACAGCCGTTTTTTCCAGCCAAGTTTTTTTGTTCTTTTTTTTTTTTTGCAGACAACTTACCAATCCAGTGTGTGATCCAAAGAAACCGTACATAAACACGCACTTCTCATTTTTTTTTAATTTTTTTTTTTAAAAGCTTCCTGGAGAATGTATCTTCAAATGTTGAGCCTGAAAATTTGACATTGGCATTTATACTATTTTCATTAAAAATCTAAATTAAATGCCTAGAATGTCTCGATTATTTGTTCAAAAAAAATTCCAATGAAATGAGAAGAAAAAAAAATATATCCCAAATGCAATTTAAATGATAAAGCAATTTAAATGAAAGATATTGAGAAAAAATTATCGAAGAGACAATTATGCTAATAAATAGAAACTCTATCATTTTTCATCTAAATTCTAAAAAAAAAATCGAAGAGTCCATCCCCATTAGTCTATAGAACCACCTTACGTATAAAAAAAAGTTGAATCCTCGTTAATCTCGATCTGTCACACACATCTACTGCTTTCTAGTTGGATCAAGATGATTGTACAAACAGCTGTAGTCCTTGCAGATACCAGTTAGTTCAAATGGACACAATTCAAGATGCATATCGATGTGCCTAAATGATTAAACATATAAAAAAACACGAGAGACGTCCTCATACAAATTGAATTCCATTGGATAAACTACAAAGAATTCATTTAGAATTACATGGATACTATGGAACGAGAAAATACCCACCTGGGTGTACCAAAGTGTGACAAAACTGATTCATAAGGTTTAGCACGATGTGCCTGTTTTGCGGTTGATTCCTGGACACTTGGGGATTCTGTAAGATTCAAAGAGACTCGATTTGCTGCAGAAATGAAGGGTGTACTGCTTGAACCTGGCATAATTTCGCTTCTGAGTACATCAGTACTTGGAACCTCAATGGACTTAGAAATGGCACTTCCACTGGAATTATCGCTGTTTTCTCCATCACTCTGCTCTTTAGCCGAAGAATCAGAATCTCCAGATACAGCTAAAGTACTCAAAATTTGGGGCGAGGCTTCTGCATTATTATTTACGTATGGCACTTTTTTCTTTGACAATTCTCTCGTGTGATCTGCCACTTCCTTGAGCTTCTTCATCATCAATTGAGCACCGGCAATGGGGACTCTGTAATAAATTTAATGAGTTCGATTATCTAATTGTAAATAAAATGGAAAAAATGATGGATAATAAGAATGTTTTACTTGTAATGAGGACCAACGACTTTGATTCCGAATCCTTGACAAAGTTTCGTAAGTTTGAAGCACTCGGTTCTTCCATTGACTATTGTTTTGTGGGCTTCAGCTACTTTTGGTGCTATTTCCTCGATTTTGCTTCGCTGTTCCTTTAATCGCTCTTCGGCCATTGCTAATTGCAGACGAAGTCGCTTTACTTCAGCGACGAGATTGGTTTGAAGCTCTCGTTCCATGTCCCATTGCTGGAGAGTACCTGACATGTCGCTAAGATCTTCGAGAACCGCGTGCCTAAAATAGAGTTAATTGTTAAAAAATCTGATCATGATGACACATTTATTCCATTTTAATGGAAAGTAGTTTTTTAGAAGAGAAAAATGGGGTAAAATAGACACTTTTATTGAATTTTGCTATGAAAATTACTTGAAATCGATGGAAATATTGGAGATAGGTTTTTTCTGATGATTCCATTGGAAAGCTGAGAAAATTTCCCATAGAAATCATATGTCAGAAGATATTTTTGAAAATTTTTCAAAAATTCCATTTTTTTGCTGACAATTTGAAGGTAAAAGACTTCTGTTTTTGAAAAATTTCGGTTTTTCGGGAATATCTCTGGTTCTATTGGTCGTAGCGACCTGGGGTTGATCTTGAATGAAAGGTGAGCTCATTTCCCATCGATTTATGGGGTTCGAAAAGGAAAATGTCAATTTTTCGAGTACTTATAGAGAAAAAACTGATTTTTTAGAAAATGACCTATAAATGTTTGAAAAATTGATTTAAAAAAAGTTTGAACCACATAAATCGATGGGAAATGAGCTCACCTTTCATTTAAGATCAACCCCAGGTCGCTACGACCAACAGAACCCGAGATATCCCCGAAAGAGTAAATTTTTTCGATTTTCACAAGGAAAACCTCTTCAAAAATCGATCAAAAGATCAAAAGTGAAATTTTCAATTAATTGAATAAAATTCATTTTAACACATGTTTTCCACCTAAAATTTCCTCAGCTTTTCAATGGAATCATCAGAAAATCTCCATCTCGAACCATTCAATCAGAATCTGACCATTTTATCCCATCTTTCCCTAAAAAAAACGTGTCATCAGCTCAATTAGAATAAAAATACGATTTAATTCCAATTCTTTAATTTTAGGATATACGCCCTCAGATAATTCAATTAATTTTATAGTCAAGTGGCCTTTTCGATCTTCACAGCAGAGACCAAAAAGGCCACTTTACCATAAATATAATTAATTTTAATTCTACAACTCACCTCTTCGTCACCAAATTTCCCTCCATCTCAACAAGTCGATTCGCCTGTTCCTCCTCCGACAACAAACTAAAAGCCTCCATTCCACTCCTAACATACGATTTAATCCTCTCTGAATGTTCATTCACTGGAGATTTACTGTGTCTCGTTTTTTTTCGAATTTGTACAACAGGTGTTGAAGGCTGTTCCTGAATCGTATCATCCAGAACGATCGTTGTATCGCCAGTAACATTCCTCGAGCTTTCAGCAGTCTCATTAACATCAGTTCTCGGTGGTAAAACCACTGTTGATGCCTCTGAATCAATCGTTTCAGAAGCAGCATCATTCTCCTGATTCATCTGATCATTTACAACTAATTTACCAGTCTCATTCAAATTAATCTCCACTTCATTACCCTCTAAATTGTTACAATTTCCACCAAAATCAACATTTTCTTCTCCATTCATTTGCATTAACTGCGAATTTACAATCACTCTACGATTTTCTTCACCATGTTTTAACTGAACTTGAACAAATTTCATGTTAACTTGTTCTCTGCTTAAAATCCTAAGTACTGGCACAGAATTCACAGGATTTCGCTCGATATTGTCGTCTTTATTTGAGACAATTCGTACTCCATTTGCTGAATTATCATTGGGAATTTGAATACTGAGGTTTGTCATTGGCTGAGTTGGTGCAGATAATTGGCTCTTTTCTTGGGAAATTGGTGCTTTTATCGGTGGGTTATTCCCGATTTTTAGAGCTGATTGTGGATTTTTGGCAGTATTGGCAGTTGCCTTTGCTTCTGAGTCTGTTGATGCGATTGGATTCGTTGCAGTTTTAATTAAACCAGGTTTAGTGGCTCTTGCTATTGGACTTGCTGGGGAAACTGGACTGGGAGGGGTCATACTCGACTTTTGTCTGCTTGCTTGTTGTCTCTCTTTTTCCAAAATCTGCTGCTTGAGTCTTTTGTACTCCTCCTGTTGCAGAAGAGGAAGATGTCTCACCGCCTGAAAAGAGGAAAAGAAATAAGGAATAGGGGAAATTGGGGGAAAATGGAGATTAGAATGAAACGATTGGAGATGGATTTTTTTTGATGATTTCAGTGAAAAGCTGGAGAAATTTTAGACGAAAACGAAATAGATAAATTGATTTTTCTCAATTTTTTAAAGAATTTGATACTTTTAGGTAACATTTTCTTCACATTTTTGGAAAAATTCACTTTTTTTCAAAATATCTCCGGTTCTATTGGTCACAGCGTGAAAATTCTGAATGGAGGTGAAAGGTGAGGTCATTTGCCATCGATTTATGGGGTTTTTAATTGAAAAATATCGATTTTTGGGGTATTTATGGGTACTTTCTTGGAAATTACTTTTTGCTCCTTAATTATCTTAAAAATCCATATTTTTTAATTAAAAACCTCATAAATGAATGGCAAATGATCTCAACCATCACCTTCATTCGGAATTTTCACGCTGTGACCAGTAAAACCGAAGATATTTCCAAAAAAACAGAGTTTTTCCAAAAATAGAAAGGAAAACCTCCTCAAAACTTGACCAAAAAAGTCAAATTTGTCAAAAATTTCTAAAAATAGTCTCAGACACATGATTTCCATCGCAAATTTCCTCAGCTTTTCAATGGAATCCTGAAAAAAAAATTATTTCCAATATTTTCATTATATTTCAAGCCTTTTTCATAAACATAGACATAAAAACACAATTTTTTAGGGGAAGGTGGGGTAAAAAGGACCCCACCTTCCCCTAAAAAATTTGAGTTACAAAGATCAAAATGTATTTGATTAATTTCACTTACCAAAGGCGTTGCACTGAGATTGCTCGATTTTTTCAGTCCAGGTGAGATTCTAGCAGCAGATGTTGGCGTTGACGTCACAGGATTAGCAGTAGCCATTGATTCCTGTTTTTTCCTCTGGTCTTTCAAAAATTGATCAACACTCTTCTCGAAGTCAGTAGTTGGTATCGAGAGCTCCACTCTCGGTTCATTAACTGGTCCAGTTTTGACCACATCAGCTTCATGATCCTCTTCCGAATCACTTTCCGAATCTTCCCCAAGATTAATAACAAGTCTCTGAACTTTCCCTGTAACTGTTGACTTCGGACTCACTGGTGCAGGTGTTTCACTAGCTTTAACATTATTAAGAGTCAAATTTCTCGAAGTTATTGCCATCATCTTCAATTTCTGCTGGAGCAATTTCTTCTGCATCATTATATTCTGGAATTTTTTCGCATTATTAACTACTTTTGTGCTAATTGGAATTGACACTTTTTTCATTGTCTTCTTTGGAGGTCCTTTTATTAGTGAAGAGTTCAGTCTTTTCTTTGCTTCAGCAACTAAACTAACTGTTTTCTGGTTTAATTGTCCTGTTGGTCCTGTTGATGGGACTGGAGGAATTATTTTGGCTGCAGTGGATACAGGATTTTTCTTAATTGTTCCAATTTCTGATGGTTTTGCTACTACTTTTGGTATTTCCTTTGGTGCTGATGGTTTAGCTGCTAATTCAGGACTTTTTGCTTTTTCAATTGCCTTAATTTCGCTAATTTTAGGGGGAATTTCTGGAGACTTTGAGACAATTCCCGAGAACTTTGAGACAATTTCTGGAGACTTTGAGACAATTTCCGAAGACTTTGAGACACTTTCCAACGACTTTTGTGCAGTATTTTCACTTGGTTTTGGTCTTTTAGCGAGAGAAGCGAGTAATATTGCCCGAAGAGTGTCCTCATCTTCTTCAATACTATTTCTCCGCTTTTTACTCTCATTAACTTTAGTCTCTGCGCATTTCTCAGGATTTTCCACTATATCTCCCTTATTTTTACCCCTATTTTCACGTTCATTATTACAATTAGGAACTTCTGTTGACTTATTTTCACTTCTCTTCAAATTTACATCTGCACGTGTTTTTTCCTCGGGAGGAGAGGATTTCAGCTTCTCAGGTTTTTCTAATGACTGATTTTTTTCTGACAAAGATTCATCGAGTGTTGAGTTGGCTTCAGAATTATTTAAAATATTAGCAAGAGCTGATCTTCTTTTCTGAGATCTTCTAGCACGACTCCCTCTCCTTCGTTTGCCTCTTTTTCCTCCTGATTGCAGAACTTCATCTCGATCTGCATTTTTACCATCTCTATTCGCTCGAGAATTTTCGTCTTCAGGAAGATTCATCTCCTTTATCTTTATCTCTTCGTCTTTTTTATCTTGTGGAGATGTTAAATCGTTTTTAGATGCTTCGACAGTAATAATTTCCTCTGTTAATGAACTATTGAATGCAGCTGCCGATACAACAACAGCTGGTTTTTTAACAACCGCCTGCAGTTTAATTGGCTTAAAGCCTGCATTAGATAATACTGGTTGTGTTACTAAATCAACTGGCTGCATTTCTGCACTTTTAAATGCTGGCTCCACGTGATTCTCCACTTTTTTCTGTGGCAATGGCTGCTGTAATTTTTTGTTAGTTTTTAATATTGATACTGGCACTAATGTTCTATTTACAAGAGTTGGAATTTTATTTGCATCTTTGGTAACATCTGGAATACCCTGGAGATACAATGGTTCTTTGGCAGCTGCAGAAATTTTTTGAGTCTCTTTATCACCATTTTTCTCAAAATTTTCAGAGTTTCCTGATTTTTGTACATCATTCGCCCTTTTTTCATCGTTTTTTACTTCAGAATTTGTTAGAGAATCTGGTGGAGATGCTGAAGAAGCTTTATTTTCGTTTTTATCTGGTGATACAACGGTTTTTGGTACAGAAGTTGATACTTCCTTCATCGATAAGTCTAAAACTGTGCAATTATCGTCATTCTGGGATTCTATGAGTTCTGATGGAGAATATGGAATTTCAGGATCATAAACTGGAGTATCTGAAGGTGAATAAGGTGCCTCCTCATTGCTATCAACATCGCAGTCCATGAGATTCGCTTTAATAATAGTTTTTGCATCCTTCAATGGACAAACATCACCAGATTTTTTGAATCTATCAACCCAAGGTGTTTTAGTAGGATCAGAAGGAGAGTAGGGTGCCTCTAAATTCACATTATCCTCATTATCCCCAGAAAAACCATTAGTCAATTGATTTTCCGAGTGACTCGACAAATAATCATCTTCAGTTGTATTCTTCATGACTTCGTCAGTCGGTGAATATGGCTCCGAGTAATTCTCCTTTTCCCTCTCGACATCAGTATCCAAATCCATATCCTCAACCTGCTGATTAGTCGGCGACATACTGGGCGACGAATCAGCACTAAGATTCTGCTCATCATCCCCCAAATCATTCAAAAAACTGTCTGCAAATAAAGGACTCATATCTCTCGTACTCTCCTTCATCTTCTTCTTCCCCCCCTTTTTCACCCTTTTCTGATGCTTCTTCATAACAGCAGATCTCAGTGCAATCATCCTCAACTCAAGATCTTCATTGTCATTATCACTGAGATGCTCCAGTTCAGTTGATGAATTTTTAGAATCTGGGGTTTTATCCAGCTTCTGCTGCTTTGTTTCCAATGCCTGTTTTCTTAATAACTCCAAATCCTCCTCCTCTTGATTGTCACTAAGGACCTCATCTTCGCTTTTAATCTCTTCTTTTTTGACGACATCAATTTGCGGTTTAGTTGCTTCAGGGGTTCCCTTTAAAATGTTACTTAATTTGTCTTTCAGCGAGGATCCCTGCTCTTTGTGCTTACGATTAACTGCGGAAGCTGTGCCGACAGTCTCTAATTGTCGCACTTTTTTTAACAGTGATGATGCATAACGATCAGGCGAACGATGGCCAGATGCACATCTTCTTGGTGATTTATCTCGTGAAGACAGAACCGGTGATTTTCTAGGTGATCTCAATCTTCTTGGTGATCTTCTTCTTGGCGATGGGGATCTTGAGTAATGATTACGCGGTGAAGGTGATCGCCTGAATACTGGTCGATACATTCGCAATGGTGATCTTGGCGGTGATCTAGATACTCCTCTTGTTCTAGCACAAGGTGAATGTCTACGTGCTGCGAGTCTTGGACTTGGTGATCTTCTTCTCCTGTGTACGACAATCTCCATTGGATCAAAACGCGATTTTTGTACATTTAGGACAATTGGATCTGGCTCGTGTGAAGAAACAAGATCATCCATCAACATTACATCATTGCCTCCGTTTTTTTTCTTTTTCTTCTTTTTACGCTTCTTCTTGCCAACACGTATGTGAAGCTGATGTGATGTGCCTGGTACAGCAACTGTTTCAACTTCATCGTCACTTGATATTGGCAGTAGATCATCATTTTTTTCATGCAGTGTTGGTGGTATTGTGTAACGTGATCCAATCATTTCACGTGGGTAAAGACGATTCTCCTTGCCATATCCTGCGTCTTTTGGATTCATATCAACTTCTACTTGATTAGAATTACACATTGAGATAAACACAAAAAATGAAGAAAAATGAATGAAATAAACATAATAGGCAGGGGTATTATATTTCAGAAAAGAGAGGGGGGAGAAGAGAGATTAAGATTAAGAGTGTGAAGATTAAATTGGGAGTTTTATAAAAATAGTTTTTTAGTAATTTTTTTAAAAACATGGCTAGAGATAGAGAAGTTTTTTTAACAAATTCATTGAACTCTGCATGTAATATTAGTGTCTTTGAGAATGATCACATATGAAAATACTTTATAAAGTCTCTATAAAAAAGGTCCAATTCTTTATTTTAAAAAAGTTTCAATTCCTTATAAAAAAAAATTCTTTATAAAGCACTTTCATACGTGATTGGAGGTAAAATCTCAAAAAAGATAATTTTTTTGGATAAAATCGTAAATAACAATATAGGGGAAGGTGGGGCAAAATGGACATCAGGGGTAAAATGGACACATCTAAATTTGTAGACAAATATTATGGAAAAATTTTGAAATTAATAGAAATATTGGCGGTCGATTGTTTTTGATGATTTCATTGAAAAGTTGAGGAAATTTTAGGGGGGAAACAAGTGCCGGAACTAATTTTTTGGAATTCTTGGCGATTTGGACTTTTTTAAGCATTTTCAAGGGGTAAAACCCATGCTTTTTTGAAAGTTTTCAGTTTTTTGAGAATATCTTCGGTTCTATCTGTCGCAGCGTAAAAATTTTGATGGGAGGTGAAAGGTGAGATCATTTGCCATCGATTCATAGGATTTTCAATTTGAAAATATTGATTTTTAAGGTATTTATAGACATTTTTGTGCAACAGTTTTGTGAAACAGTTTTTGGCCCATAACTATCCTAAAAATTGATATTTTTGAATTCAAAACCCCATGAATCAATGGGAAATGAGCTCACCTTTCATTTGAGACCAACCCCAAGTTGCTACGACCTATAGAACCAGAGATATTCGCAAAAAAATGAAAATTTTCAAAAAACGAAAGGCCCCTCAAAAATCCCGAAAAATATCGAAATTTCAAAAAAATAAAAAAAAATACATCTGACACTCGTTTTCCGGCTAAAATTTCCTCAGCTTTTTAATAGAATCATCAAAAAGAATCCATCTCTAACCGTTTCATTATAGTGTCCATTTTGCCCCACTCTCCCCTACTTATATTTAGTCTATGTAATAAAGGGAAAAACTTTGTAAAAAGGGGAATTAAACAAATGTAAAAGGCTGAAAAGCCATACATGTGTTGAATAAATAATAATAATATTTGAAGAATGTAATAATGACCAAAAAAAGCCCTAAAAACTATAAATTAATTGAAAATATATAAATAGCTACAATTTTTTACATTCTTTTGATTTTTTCGATTGCACCTCTTAAATATCCTCAAACATTAAAGGAAATGTACATAATTTAATACAGGTCCTTAAAGGACACATGTCAAAGACATGCAAAAGGCACTTCTCTACCTCTAGCCTTTTATCCTTTTCTTTTTTCAAATTGAACCATCTTTTACCTCGATCACGATGTACTTTTCCAGTTGGTGATCTAGCCAATGGCTGCATCCAGCTCATCCTATAATGTGCAGGTCCTTCATCCGAGGAACTAACATCCTCCAATGATATCTCGCCCTCTTCCTTCTCCTCCATAATATCCATCCTTCTCTTTATCTCTCAAATGAAAAGAATATTCACTCTCGAAATTAACACCTCATTATCATCCTAAGACTTTATGAAATCTCAATTAAAACCATTTGCCCCAAAAATCGTAGTTATATCTGTTGCACAGAACCTAAGCATGTTTCTATTATTATTTAATCTAATTTAATTTAATTGTAAATTACGTAAATTGTAATTTTTTTTTTGATTCATAAAAATTTGAAGAATTACTAATAAACCTTATGGTTAAGGAATTAATTTTAAATCAATTTTTTTCCTCTGCACCTTAAGAACAAAGGAAAATTTGTGAAAAAAAAAAATTATATCTAACCTTTAATAAAAAAGCAGTAAAAATGAATTTTTTTCGAATATACTAATTGACGAATTAATTTTTTCTGATAACAGTGCACTTAATTAATTCAATTTTTGAGTTATTTTTTAATACTCTTATCACAATCTTTGTTGCATGATTGAAATCAAGGTTGAAGAAAGACCTTCTCACACGTTCTTGGATCTTCTCAAGTTTTACATCTACTCTAATTGATTTTTTTTTAAATTTTAAAACGATGCCAGTTGTGGTTTTTCAAGAATTTTTACAGGAATCTGGGATTAATGTTTTTGTCTTACCGATTTTTCTCTTTTTTTTTATTGTTAACACACAAGTTTTAATAATTACACGCTTGTCATGCGCTTTTTCGGGATGCCATGACAAATTGTAAATTTTTTATATCGTAATAATGACAAAGAGATTGGCTGCTCTTTAATTCAATGGATATTGTTACGTTTATTGTCCACGCGGAGCGCTAAACTCGGCTGCTTTAGCGCGGGAATATTTGAATGGGATAAAATTAGCCAAAATTAGTTAGCTGTTGATTTAACACGATTTTCTATTATTATTATTATTATTATTATTATATATTAAATATTTTGATTCATCATTATTAGTATTATTATTATTATTATTATTATTATTATTATTATTATTATTAGTATTATTATTAAAGGAAAATTCGTTAAACTCAAGCGTATTTTATGCTGTATTTACTTTGTTAATTTCCCTTTGAAGGCCGAAATCAATCTGCGCCTTATTCTCACGTCTTATTTGGACGGTTTGGCTGCCTATTGATTGGAGGAAGGGGAGGAGGGAGGTGGGCAGCCAATCATGAGGCGAATTCCACGACACACCTGGTTGGGCCTATACCCCCACTACTCCCAGTTTTGGGCCAGCTGTGGGACCTCAGGCCCTACGTTCCTCCAAACAAAAGGATTGGGGGAAAACACGTGTTTAGAGAGAGAAAGAAGAGGTACTTGAAGAAAAGAAAGGAAAAAAAGGACAACTTTTACCTAGAAAAAGAATTTTATCGTTTTATGGTTCAAAAAGGGATTCAAATTGCACTTTAAATCTATTCAAAAAGAAAAAAGGTTGGGAAGAGTATTTTTGAAGGAAAAAAGGATGTTATTTTGGGGTAATTTGGCTGTGGGGAATTTCCCAAGGGTTGTTTATTACCAGTTTTTCCAATTCAGATGAAACTTCACTTTTTCCTCATTTTTTTATTCACTTTTATTTAATTCTAACACGAATTTTTTAATCTTTTCTTAATTTACAGTTTTAAATTTGCCGCCAAATCTTCTATTGGACACGAAATCCGGAAAATAACGGTTTCTGCCACCTGACGAGAACAAATCGAACTGTGTTCAATTCGATTTTTATCGAAGAATCGAAATACCAAAGAACATTTTTTGCTGAAAGCCGCACGTGTGTATGAAACACATGGACAATTTGATATTTCCATTTAAAAAAAGGATTTCCACAACTTTAATTCAGTTTATTTCATAAAAAAGTGTTTTTCATCATGTAATTTATTCGATTAATTGAAAAAAATTGTAAAAATGAGTAGAAAAGGTTATAATTGGAAGGCGCGACATGCTCCAAAAATTGAAATTGACAACGAATCTTCAAAAAAGGTAAAAATCAACAAAAAACACAATTTTATCCTCTCCTTCATCAATAAAATCAAATTAAATTTTTTTTCTTAGATCACAGTTGACATCGATCATCGCAAAGAGAGTTACGACGAGTGCAACAGCCTAGTCCTCCCCAGCAAAAAACGTAAAACACTAAATAAAGACAAGAGACCCCAGAATGTCCGACTTCTATCCAAAAAGAAGCGCAAAGAATTGGAAAAGGTTCTCGAAAGAAAGCAGAAAAAGCTGCAAAGAGTAACATTATTAGAAGACTTAGCGAAAGTGCAAGCAACACCAGAAGAACTAAAGCAATACGTCTCCATCACAACGATTCAAACGAAAGGCTTAAAACGCCACATTCGCGAGCAGAATGAGGTCGACCCAAAGCCAAAGTTCGTACCTGAAGACGAAACCTTGGATGAAGAGACTGTAAACGCAATTAAAGGCAACAAGAGAATAAGACTCGCAGCTTTGCAGGAAGAAACGAAGAAAACAGCTGCAAATGATCCAAATGTCGTTGGCTATGAATCAGAGAGTGAGGACGAATCTTCTGAAGATGAAGAGCCTGAAGAACCCGAAAAACCTGAAGAAGCACCTCCCCCTCCTACAAAAGTAACTCCCCTTCCCCCAAAACTCCCCAAAGAAAAGCGAAAAACCCACGAAATAAAAGAAAAACCATCTGAAGCTCCAGTTACATCAAAAATAAGTCCCCAAGATCGTAAACCAGCAGTTTTCGTAGCATTGAACCGGAAAAAAGAGATGCAAGAAGCTAGATTGAAGCTTCCGGTTCTCGCCGAAGAGCAGATGATAGTAGAAGCTATCAATGAAAATCCTGTAGTAATAATAACTGGAGAAACTGGCAGTGGAAAGACAACACAAGTACCACAATTTCTGTACGAGGCAGGCTATGCTAAAACGAGAATGATTGGTGTTACTGAGCCGAGAAGAGTAGCTGCAATATCAATGAGCAAGAGAGTTGCTGAAGAGATGAACCTCACGAGTGACGAGGTCTCCTATTTGATCAGATTCGAGGGAAACACAACGGATAAAACGAAGATCAAGTTCATGACTGATGGTGTATTGCTAAAAGAAGTGCAGGCTGATTTTTTGCTGCAGAAATACTCGGTTATCATTCTTGACGAGGCACACGAAAGAAGTATCTACACGGACATCCTTATCGGCTTGTTATCAAGGATTGTGCCACTTCGAGCCAAGAGAAACGATCCTCTAAAACTGATCGTCATGTCAGCGACACTAAAAGTCGAAGACTTCCTCGATAATCCCAGGCTCTTCAAGATCAAACCGCCCTTAATCAAAGTCGAATCTCGTCAATTTCCAGTTACAATCCACTTCAATCGACGAACTAGTCACAATTACGTTCTAGATTCCATCAAAAAAGCTGTTAAAATCCATACAAAACTGCCGGAAGGTGGAATTCTGATTTTTTTAACGGGACAACATGAAGTTAATACCGTGGTTCGGAGGCTGAGGAAGACTTTTCCGTATCGAAAGAAGCAGTGGGAGAAATTGGAGAGTAAAAAAGATGGAAAAGAGTCTCCAGATGATAACGATGATTCAGGAGAGGATTCTGAAGAAGAGCTAAGTGCTAAAGAGGCACTTCGTCGTTTGAAAAACAAGAAAAAGCTGCAGCCGGTCGAATTGCCGAGTATTAATCTAGATAATTACTCGTCTACACCAACAGACGACACTCAAGAAGATCTCTTCGATGATGCAACAGACAACGAGAATGATGGGCAGCTTGATGAAGACGAGGATGATGACGAAGACATTTTAGAGCTCCAGAGCTCATCTACATCCCAGCCTCTCTGGGTTTTGCCGCTCTATTCCCTCCTCCCAGCTAACAAACAGGCACAAGTCTTCCAACCGGTTCCCGAAGGCTGTCGTCTTTGCGTTGTCTCGACAAATGTCGCTGAAACCTCGTTAACAATTCCAAACGTAAAATACGTCGTCGACAGCGGCCGCTGCAAAACAAGAATGTACGAGAAAATAACAGGAGTCAGTACATTTAAACTGACTTACACGAGTCAAGCTGGTGCTAATCAACGTGCTGGTAGAGCTGGAAGAATGGGTCCTGGTCACTGCTACAGGCTCTACTCATCAGCAGTCTTCACCGATCAATTCGAAGAATTCACGAAACCGGAGATTCAAAGGAAACCAGTTGACGATTTGCTGCTGCAGATGAAGGTCATGAATATAGTTAAAGTCGTGAATTTCCCTTTTCCATCGCCACCGGATTCCGATCAGTTGATATCGGCTGAAAAACGTCTGAGGATATTGGGCGCCTTGGAAAATCATTCAGGGGTTAAAAAAGATGATTATGCAGCTAAAATAACAGCTTTGGGACGAAGTATCTCGGCGTTTCCAGTGGCTCCACGTTTCGGGAAGATGCTGGCTATTTCCCAGCAGGAAAATCTTCTTAAATACACGGTTTGCATGGTAGCAGCTTTGTCAGTGCAAGAAGTACTTGTTGAGGGTCTTGGATCTGACGAAAAACCGGAGAATAAGAAGAAGTGGCTGCAGACACGAAGATGCTGGGCTGGTACTGGCAACAGCCTCCTTCTTGGTGATCCTATGGTGTTGATAAGGGCAATCGGTGCTGCTGAATACGCGGAATCAAAGGGAAAACTGCAGAAATTCTGTGAAGACAACGGACTAAGGCCCAAAGCCATAACCGAAATCAAAAAACTCCGGCAGCAGTTAACTAATGAGATATCTCTTAATATCCCTGAGTTAAAGTTGATCATAGACCCGAAAATGTCGCCACCAACTGATATGGAGACAAAACTCTTGAGGCAGATTATTCTAGCTGGTATGGCTGATCGTGTAGCGAGGAAAATGTCACCGGACGAGATCAAAGAGGATCAGGAAAAGGCGAAATTCAAGTTTGCCTATAAAACAATGGAAATGGAGGATCCAGTGTTCATGCACTCGTCCTGTGTTTTGAGGAAATCATTACCGGAATGGGTTGTTTATCAGGAAATTTATGAGACTAATAAGATTTACATGAGAGGAGTAACTGCAATTGAGCCAGACTGGCTGCCCAAGTTTGCCCCAAGTTTGTGTGTAATGGGAGAACCATTGGCAGATCCTGGACCGGAGTATGATGCTGATAGTGGGAAGGTCTTTTGTCATATGAGTGGTACTTTTGGAAGAGGTGCTTGGGAATTACCAGCATTGAGACTAGAGTATCCAATGAATGCAGATGGAGTGAGATGGTTCGCGAGATTTTTCCTTGAGGGTAAAGTCTGCGGGAAATTGAAGAGATTTGTGCCAGTGTTGTTGGCTAATCCCAGTACTATCAACAAATCCTGGGCGAAATTGTTGCCTCGAACTGAGATATTGACGAGAACACTTCTTGCAAAAGGAATCATGTCGAGAGAGAAGTTGATGGAGGTTTGGGATGAAGACAAGCATTTTCTTCTGAGTGCCTATCAAAAGTGGCTGCCCGAATCTGCACATGCTGAAATCTGCACACTTTGGCCTCCACGCTGAATCCTCTGGAATTAACGTTAATTATTAAGAGAATAAAGCACTAAATTCAACGAATTTTGTTATTTCACTAGACAATTTACCATTTTTTAATTAAAAAAAAGAGATTTTAAATGAAGTCTATTGGTAATTGAGACTAGAACTTACGTAATACATTTGTAATTCAGCGTTAATTATTCTCATTGCATTGAGCACGACGTTAAATGATTCTTTTTTTTTTCAATGTAAATAAATGAAATTGAAAATAAGTGAAATTTTAAAATTATTCACATTGTAAATATGAATAAATGCGTATAATTATAAATAATATTTAATTAAATTATTTCTTTTCTTTTTTTTTAGTACTTCAGGTTCATTAATCTTACGAACACGCTGGTGATTTGTTTTTGTCCGTCTATTAGCTTTCTTAATTAAATAATTAATAGATAACTTAATTTTCGTTAAATTCCTGAAGTTAAAATTTTTTAATCTGCTTTGACAGATTTCTTCTCTTTTCTCTTGATTGGATTGGTTTTACAGGTTTTGTAAATATTGTTGAGATCAAATGCAGCTTTCACATTATCCTGCAAATTAATAATTACAAAAAATATGAATAAAATATTGAGTTTTGGGTGAATATTCAATTTAATTGGAAAATAGACGTACCAATGAAAAGAGAAACTTGACGAGTTTTCCCTTATTATCAGCGAATGGTCTACGCTCCAATTCTTTTCCTTCTCTGAAGAGAATTACTGTAGGCAATTGTCTACTGGTACTGGCATCACTGATATGATGTTTGGCAGCAGCATCCGGATATCTTCCAATGTCCACTTTACCAAATTTAAAGTTGTCCAAGGCAAACCTAAACAATTAAGCATTATTAATACACAATTGCTAATTAAATCCACTCCTCCACTGATTATCGAAGACTGACAATACTCACTCAGCTGATAATTGCGAAAATATTGGTGCAAAATTGACACAAGCTGGATTCCATGCTGTGTAAAAGGCAACTAGCCACATAACACGTGTGTCACGATTCAATTCCTCTTGTAATCCAGTTGCACCTCTCAGATAAGTTACATTCTCTGGGCCTTGATATGTTGGTTCAGGCAATACGAGGCCACAAACTGATGAGCATGAAAAAAATAAATAAGTCATTGTACTTTCATTATTTTGGAGTAAATGAAGTGGATGAAAATTACAGACATTTGACAATTTTTAGTTTTTCTTTCTTTCAATAAATAAATGATTTGAAAAAACAAATATAAGCACATGTGGAAAATTTGAAAATTTACAAGTGGAAATTTTTTAAATATTTCTTTTATAGTAATTTATTCCTTCAAAAAAATGTGCAAGAGTGTCAAATATCTGCTAATTTCATTATCATTAAATAAAGAAGATGGAAATAGCAGAGATTTGACAATTTTTGGATTTTTTTCGTTTCTCAGTGAATAAATTATTTAAAGGAAAATTAAAAAAATGCTCATGTAGAAAATTTGAAAATCTACAAATGAAAATTTTTTAAATATTTTTTTTCCAGTAATTTATTCTTTTAAAAAAATGCAATAGATTGTCAGATATTTGCTAATTTTATTATAATATAAAGAAGCTCCTCTAAAATACTTACGTATAAATATAATACCGTACAATATACCCATACGAACATCAGCATAGAACCACAGTATTAAATTCGCTATTTTCGTGTATACAAAACTGGAAGATAAGTAATTAATCATAGTTACACTTCCAGCTTTTCTAGTTCTCAATGATATCACAATCATCAAGAAGAAAAGTATCTCTGTTTCTCTCTAAAAAGCAAAAAAAAACACAATTAATTTATTTTTGTACTCAAAGTGCACGAAATCATTTATTTTGATTTAATGACACAAAAAATAGCAAATATTTGACCATTTTCAGATATTTTTTGTCTTTTAAAACAAATAAATGATTTAAAAAAATAGAAAAATATAAATTTGCAGAAAAATTCAGAAGATTTTTTGCGCAAATTCAAATTTTTTTTTTATAACAATTTATTTGTTCAAAAAAATTGACAAAAATTTGCTAATTTCATTGTTATTGTTAGTTTTTTATAATAAAAATTAGGTAAATACATACTCCATCCAATTCACATTCAGCTTCATCAAATATATATTGACAAACTAATGGCACTCTTTTTGCAATTAGATACGAGATACTCAATAAAATATTAATTAAGTAATATGGCTTAATTAATAATCGTAGATCCTTTTTGAAAGACATGATTGAAGTATTTTAGTTTTCTGGCCCCTCGAAAATTCAACAATTGGACAATTATTCAATTGAATTTCTTTTCAATTCTTCAATCAAATTTTCGAGATTATTTTTTGTCACTGAAAATTCAAAGAATCTCCTTGAATTATTAAAGATTCTTTCTTCACTTCTTCAATCGAACTATTCGTCTTATTTTAATTCACACATTTTCATTCATTGATATCAGATTTTCGTGTAATTACACTTTTTTTTATTCAGAAAAATGGAATTCTGTATTTTTCTGGACGTCTATTCATCACTTGCTCGTTTTTTGTGTGTTTTTCATTTTATTGAGCAGTGTTGCCAGACTTCTAGTGATGGGTGATTTTAAATCGAGCTTTGTAAGATCGATTGTTTATTTTTAATCGATTTGTTCGAGCGATTAATCGATTTTTCGATTTTTTTCTTGAAAAAATCGAAATTTTTGACTGAAAAAAAAATAAAAAATAGGATTTTTCCTCAAACCAAAACTCGGAAAACGAAAAAATCGAATAGCATGCGATATATCGAACACAATCGAAGATATCGAATCGATTAATCGAATATTTGAAATTAATTTATCGGAAGTCGAGGTCATATTTTTTTTAAATTCATTAAAAAATCAAAAAATTCGATTTTTTCACTTTGATTTTTTTTTTTTGAAAAATCGATTCTTAAAAAATCGCATTTTCCAAAAATCGATTCTTCAAAAATCGATTGCTTTTTGGGGAAATCGTCCATCACTATAGACTCCAAAAAATTATAAAAAAACGATTTTCTCACTTTGATTATTTTTTTTTTAAATCCATTCTTAAAAAATCGCAATTTTCTAATGATCGATTCTTCAAAAATCGATTGTTTTTTGGGGAAATAGTTCATTCAACTGCAAACTTCACATCAGAATTCTAATTTACCGATTTCGACAGCTCCCAAAGCCGCTTCGTAATTGTTGTGTCTTTCATACTGTTTAAAAATATTTCCCTGATTTTAATTAAATAAATTGAAAAATGTCGAGTGGACTAGTACCAGATATTCCACCCACAGGATTCTCCTTTGACCTCTGCAAAAGGTAATCAACCCTTTAATCCTTGAAACTCCGAATTAAACTCAATTTCTCGAGCAATTAATGAACCCTAACCTCTTTACTCCAATACTGCTGTGTCACTTGATCATCAAAAGAACAATTTCACTAATGAAAACATTAAAAATTCCCTTAGAAATGAACTTCTGGCAAAGAAAGGATATCCAGCTCCATTGGCCCAAAAAACTGGTACAACAATTGCTGGAATTATCTACAAGGATGGTGTAATTCTGGGTGCTGATACTAGAGCTACTTCTGGAAATGTTGTTGCTGATAAAAACAGCAGAAAAATACATTTCATAGCTCCAAATATTTTGTAAGCCTCAGAAAACTTCAAATTAAAAATATGAAGTTTTTGGACAAATTAATTTTATTTTGTCTCCAGTTTTTAAAAAATATTTCAGAAACTAAGAGAGATAGAGCGATTTTGCTTCAATCTCTTTTGAAGAGAATTTCAAGAGCTACAAAGAAGGATTTTGGTATAATCGCTCTATCTCGCTTAGTTTCCGAGAAATCTTAAAAAAACTGTTAATGAAATAAATTCAATTAATCTAAAAAAAAAAAAAAAAAAAATACTGAAATTCCCAGACAAATTGCTTTTATTTTATCATTATTTTTTAAAGAAAATCTCGGAAATTAAGCGAGATAAAACGATTTTGCTTGCATCTTTTTTTTTAGCCCTTGAAATCCTCTAGAGAAAATAATTTAGGACAAAATCGCTCTAGCTCGCTTAACTTCCGAGATATTAGAAAAAAATGGTGACAAAATGAACTAAATTTGCCTGAAAAATTCCTATTTTTTTAAAACTTTATTGTTGCTTAATCCTTTGTTTTTTTTTGTTTTTTGTTTGATATTTAAGCTGTTGTGGTGCTGGAACAGCTGCAGACACTGACAAAGTAACAGAAATGATTGCCAGTCAACTTGAGCTCCACCGCCTGAATACTGGACGTGTTGTTCGTGTTGCCAGTGCTGATAAGCTCCTGAAACAGCATTTATTCAGACATCAGGGACATATTGGAGCTGCTCTGGTACTTGGTGGTACTGATATTGATGGGGCACATCTTTATGCTATTTTTCCTCATGGCTCGAGTGAGAGCTACATGTTTACAACAATGGGATCTGGTTCATTGGCTGCTATGGCTGTTTTTGAGAGCAGGTGGAGGCCAGGCTTGACTGTAAGTGGTTTAATTAATGCAATAAATGATACTAAAATCATATGCCGATTAAATTTGCATAAATTTCCCAATTTCTTGCATTTAAAAAAAAAAAAAAAAATTATTTCATTTTTTTTTTAATAATTTATTTATTAAGGAAAAAAAAGACTACAAATTTTCAGATTTCTGTTATTTTTACTTTGAGTTAATTAGAGTCTTCGATAAATTAAAATTTCCTTTTTTTTTTGAATTTTCAGGAAGAGGAAGGCAAAGAATTGGTGGCTGATGCCATTCGTGCTGGTGTCTTCAATGACTTGGGCTCTGGTAATTCCATTGACATCTGTGTTATACGTAACACAGAAATACGTGGAGCTAATTTTGATACACGTGCTGCTGAGTACATTCGTCCTTATCACGTTGCCAATGTCAAGGGACAACGTTCTGGAAATTATCGTTACAAACGTGGAACAACAGCTATTCTTGATAAATCAGTACGTCCAATTGTCATCGAGAGTGAGTCAATTCGTAAAATTGAACTGGAGTCCATGGATACATCTTCTTAAAGGAATTATGGGATTGTGATTATTCAAATCAATTGCTTTTTTTACGATTAAACCATTAGATTATCTGATTTGTGGATTCATTAAGTAATAAAACAAGTTATTCAACATTCAATTTGAAGATATGTATAGGGAAGGTGGGGTAAAATGGACACTTCGATTGAACGGTTCGAGATTGAATTTTTTCGATGATTCCATTAAAAAGCTGAGGAAATTTTAGGCGGAAAACATGTGTCCAAATTTTTTTTTCTTAATTTTTGGAAAATTTTTCTTTTTTTGGCAAAGTTTTGAAGGGATTTCCCTTTTAAAAATCGAAAAAATTCACTTTTTCGACGATATCTCTGGTTCTGTTGGTCGTAGCGACTTGAGGTAGATCTCAAATGAAAGGTGAGCTCATTTCTCATCGATTTAGGTGGTTCAAATTTTTTTAAAATCAATTTTTCAAATATTTATTGGTCCTTTTCTAAAAAATCTGTTTTTGCCTTATAAGTGCTTGAAAAATTGATATTATTATTTTTTGAACCCCATAAATTGATGGGAAATGAGCTCACCTTTCATTTAAGATCAACACCAGGTCGCTACGACCTATAGAATTAGAGATATTCCCGAAAAACTGAAATTTTTCAAAAATTCTAAAAAATAACTTCCGACATATGATTTCCATGTAAAATTTCCTCAGCTTTCCAATGGAGTCATCAAAAAAAATCTATCTCCAATATTTCTGTCAATCTCATACTATAAAATACCAAAAACAATCCGTGCCCATTCTACCCCACCTTTTTCTATGTGCAATTATTCATTGAACATTTCAAACCTTTTTTTAAAATTAATTCAATTAGAAATTCTCTCGGTTTAAACCGAAGACTTGAGATGGAGCTGTTGTCGTCAACGAGATTGAAGATCTGTTTGTGTTTTTATTGCTTCTAATATCACTGATTCTCTCAATTCTTCTTTTTTTTTGGACTTTATCTCTTCCGATAAATGGACAATACATCTGCTTCATTATCATAAATCACATCTGGACTAGATTTATCAATAAACTTTCATAAATTAAATAACACACATCATTAGCACTACATAAATTGAATTGATTCTCCTCATATCAGCACGGATTTTTCCGCTAATCAGAGAAGAGCAGACATCCACTGATAGCGAAACTGGCGTTCGTCAGTATCTAAGAGACTTTGTAACAGTCCATACAACGAATTTTATCGAAGAGTTGAATTATTGTGGAAAATGTTTGGAATTACCGCAATTTTTTGCACTTTGGCAGTTTTCTGTACCGGAATTAACAGCCAAAATCACCAGCATCCACTGGTTGTGATAACATGGGATTATTACAATGCAACTGAGCTTGGTGAGATACTGATTGATATTTGAATTAGGAAAAAATCTAATTAATCTTTTTATTCTGAATTATAGCGTGGGATGTCCTTAGTAACCAGAAGAAGAGTGCTATCGATGCTATTGAAGCATCTGGGAGCCTTTGCGAAGCAATGCAGTGCAGAACAACAGTTGGTTTTGGTGGAAGTCCTGATGAACTTGGAGAAACTACACTCGATGCGATGATAATGGATGGGTAAAAATTAGAAAACCAAAAATGACAATTGAATCTTGAATTTTGATATTTTTAAGAAAATATTGAGGTTTTCTATGGGAGCATAGTATTATATCATCTTCCTAGGAACAAAGGGGCCTAAGTGCTATGTACAAGCATAGCACTTACGTCCCTTTGTTTCTAATGCAACGATAGGGGAAGGTGGGGTAAAATAGACGTCAGGGGTAAGATGGACATCAGGGGTAAAATGGACACATCTAAATTTTTAGGCAAATGTTATGGAAAACTCATGAAATTGATAGAAATATTGGCGGTAGATTGTTTTTGATGATTCCATTAGAAAGCTGAGGAAAATTTATGCGGGAAACAAGTACCGGAATCAATTTTTTTGCATTTTTGGCGATTTTAAATTTTTTGAACATTTTAGAGGGGTAAAAGCCTTCCTTTTTTTGAAAATTTTCAGTTTTTTGAGGATAGCTCCGGTTCTTTTTGTCGTAGCGTAAAAATTCCGACGGGACGTGAAAGGTGAGATCATTTGCCATCGATTCATCAGGTTTTCAATTTAAAAATATCGACTTTTAAGGTATTTATGAGCATTTTTGTGAAACAATTTTGTGAAACAGCTTTTGGCCTATAACTATTCTAAAAATTAATATTTTTAAATTCGAAACTCCATAAATTGATGGGAAATGAGCTCACCTTTCATTTGAGACCAACCCCGAATTTCTACGACCAATAGAACCAGAGATATTTGCGAAAAACTAAAAAATTTCAAAAAAGGAAAGGCTTTTCCCCTCAAAAATGCCGAAAAATATAGAATTTTCAAAAAAAAAAAAACATCTGACACTTGTTTTCCGGCTAAAATTTCCTCAGCTTTTCAATAAAATCATCGAAAGAAATCCATCTCTAACCATTTCATTCCAGTGTACATTTTGCCCCACTCTCCCCTATATATATTATTTTTCTATTCTTCAAGAAACATCTTTATCTCTCAATACTGTTGAAGATATCTCTTAGTATCTATCTATCTCTCTCCGTTATCACCTTCTCAACATCTTTTCCAGCATTTAATTGTTATTCGATCTCATGAAGACAAATTATACAGGGTAACAATGGATGTGGGAGCAGTTGGAGGTATCAGAAACATCAAAAGTGCAATTTCAGTAGCTAGAAGAGTCCTTGAGAATACGAAGCACTCTTTATTGGGTGGAGATTTAGCAAAAGACTTTGCTGTAAAAATGGGATTCAAGGATGAGTCTCTAACGACGAATTTTTCGGAGTCAATGTGGCAGAAGTGGAGAGACAACAAGTGCCAACCGAATTTTTGGAAGGTAATTTTTTTATTATGTGAAAAAGAGGTATTCGTTGAAGGCAATTGTTGCATCAATTTGCAGAATGTCTCGCCGGATCCATCGAAGTCATGTGGACCGTACAGTCCATTGAAAATATCGGAGAGCAATGATGAGCCGAGTAATTTGAATGCAGGAGAGGACAATCATGATACTATTGGAATTGTTGCTATTGATGTGAATGGACATATAGCTGCTGGAACGTCGACGAATGGTGCTAAATACAAAATTCCTGGACGAATTGGAGACTCGCCGATTCCAGGAGCTGGAGCTTATGCTGATCAGGAAGTTGGAGCTGCTGCTGGAACGGGTGATGGAGACATTATGATGCGCTTCTTACCTAGGTATACTGATTTGAAAGAGTTATTGAAGAGAAAGTGGGATAAAATGGGGATTTTCAATGAAATGACTTGGAATGGAATTTTGCTAATAATCCAAAGCACGATATAGAATAGAACTCTCATAAATCTATTATTTGTTCTCTCTGTGATAGTTTCCTTGCAGTTGAAGAAATGCGGCGCGGAGCCACTCCAACTGACGCTGCCAAAGTAGCGATAGCTAGAATTGCCAAGCATCATCCAACTTTCACCGGTGGAGTGATTGCACTTGACAAATATGGGAGTTTCGGTGCAGCATGCAATGGGATACCAACGTTTGCTTACTATGTTGCTAATCCAACGCTTGGAAAAGCAACGCAGATGACTGCTACCTGTACCAATGCTCCTGCACCAGGTGTCCTAATGTTGTAGCATGGGAAAGCCATTTCTTAATATAATAATGATGTATTTTCAAAGGGGTGATAAATAAATAGTTTTCAATTAAAATATAATTAGTTTTATCCATGTTTCTCTTCTCTCCCTAAAATCATTCTTGGAAAATAAATTGTAGTGGTTTTGTAATTATCTAATGACGAAAATGGCCCTTGCCACTTCACGATCTATAGAATAGAGTCCAAAGGACACAAATTGTCTGAAATATATTTTGCACTCTCCAGTTGAAATAAGCAAGGGGCGATATTCATTTCCATAGAATGTATTTATAACTGATTACGAGTTTTCGCTTATATTCAGGCCCAGTAAATGAAGGCAGAATTAGGGTTAATTCCGTGTTAGCTTAATTTAATTTTGCGCCTCAAATCACTAATCGTGGGTTAACTTAATTCAAGATTAAAGTTAACAGAGGTGAAAATATCAGTGTTATTGTCGTACTAAGGAAAGAATCGACATCCGAAGCGTGCCGAAGCGAAAATTTCCACGGTGCGGCATGGAGCCGAAGAGAGCCGATGTTGATTCATTTGCTAGTACGACTATGCCATGCATTTCGTTATAATTCTCAACCCTGATCGCTGCCATTTTTGTTCTCTCTCAATTACGTTAATCCGCCGTTAACGAAATACACCCCAAAATCAGAATTAAGCTAACACGGAATGAGCGCTAATTTTACCTCCGTTTACTGGGCCTCAAAGATTCAGAATTGCATTAATAAAGGGACGCGCTGAATACGTCACTCTCTTTTTTCAGAGTTTTGAAGAGAATGCAAAATTTGAAATATCTTAATTATTACGTCACCGTAGAGTTTTGTACAGGAATAATTATTCAGACTTGTAGTCATTCAATGATTTCAGGGGTAAAATGTCATGGATTAGAAAAATGAAGGAAAATTCATTAACAATGAGGAATGGATTTTTTGAGGAAATATCGAGGAGAAATGGATTTGTCCGAAAAGTCTGTTTTATCGACTCTCCGTGCTTTCAGAGGGTCAATAGCAACATGCTAGGAATTTTGAGCGCTCATAATTTCACGAAAATGTTGATAAAGTAGAGATTTTCAATGTATGCACGTGTCGATAGTGCAGAATTGTTTATTATTATTATTTTAAAAATGGGAAAAAAACGAGAAAAATAATTCTTACATAATAACAAATTTTAAAAAAAATAATAATAATAACTCACCTATAATTGTGTCAAATAAACATTTTTTTTATTATATATATATATCATCTCGCTTCTCCATTGGTTGAGCGTCAAAAACGCGGGAAATTCGAATTGATTAACACATTCAACGTAAAAAATGACTCATTTTTCAATTAAATTAATGATTTTTTTTATTTTTTCTTCAAAAAAAGGAAGAACTCTGAAATAATCCACCCCCCCCTCTCATTAACATTCGAGCACTCCTCCCCTCTTGCCCCTCTCGCCCTAAACCATAATCGAATGTGACACAGACCAAAATTCACAGTCGTGAAGTTAGCTTTGCATAAACTACTTCTCTCGACCAATGAAAATCAACAACACACGTAGCGTTGTCAACTGATAGCAAGTGACTGAAAAAAACAGAAAATACCAATTAACGTCAAAAATTTATTTAAATTATTTTGAAACATAATGGACAGTGATCAATTTGGGAAGAACAATGACTCGCAATTTATATCATTTCAAGATTTTTCACCAATAAATAGACCAGGTACTGGTGGACAAGCACAGCTTGATCTTGGAACACCTGGCCATCAACAATTCATAAATAACCTTAACAATGATTCAACTACAATTGGAATGATGGATGAATTACGTGGATTTGCTGAGCAAAAAGAAGGTAAAAGTGATTTAAATTGATAAACCATGAATTTTAAGTTAAATCAATTATTAACCCTTTTCTTTCCAATTATGCAGCAGCCTCAGCCTCGAAAAACTTCTGGACAATTGATTACTACCAGAAATTCTTCAACGTCAACACAAATGACGTTTTTCAAAGAATCAAGAGATCAATGATACCACATGGACCAGATAATTATTTATTATCCCATATAAGACCAAATCCTGATTTATATGGACCATTTTGGATCAGTGTAACACTGATATTTGCTATTGCTATCAGTGGAAATTTGGCTAATTATATACAATCAGCTTATGGGGGTAAACACTATTGGCGTTATGAATTCCATATTGTGTCTTATGCTGCAACATCAATATTCTTGTATGTTTGCCTTTTACCAATTGGTTTGTGGGCTGCCATGAAGTGGACGAGTACTCCAAGTGATACTAGCTTGGATGCTGAATTGATAGAGGTCATTTGATTTTTAATTATGGAAAAATTAGGACTGTACAGTATTTTTTAGACAAATTGATTTTACTACATTATTGGTATTTTTTTGAGAATATAGGAAAATAAGCGGGATAGAGCGATTTTTCCTTGGGGAAGGTGGGGTAAAATGGATATTCTACTTGAATGGTTTGAGATAGAGATTTTCTGATGATTGCATTGGAAAGCTGAGGAAATTTTAGGTAGAAAACATGTGTCGAATTTTTTTTTCTTGAATTTTTGGGAAAATTTACTTTTTTGGGCGAGTTTTGAAGGGGTTTTCCTTTTGAAAAACGAAAAAATTCACTTTTTCGACGATATCTCCGGTTCTGTTGGTCGTAGCGACCTGGGGTTGGTCTCAAATGAAAGATGAGCTCATTTCTCATGAATTTATGTGGTTCAAATTTTTTTAAAACCAATTTTTCAAATATTTATTGTTCATTTTCTGAAAATCATTTTTTGCTCTATAAGTACTTGAAAAAATTGATATTTTTCTTTTTGAACCACATAAAGAAATGGGAAATGAGCTCAGCTTTCACTTAAGATCGACCCCAGGTCGCTACGACCAATAGAACCAGAGATATTCCCGAAAAACTGAAATTTTCTCAAAAACAGAAGGATTTGACCTTCAAATCTTGAGCAAAAAATTGAATTTTTGAAAAATTCAAAAAAAGAACTTCTGATATATGTTTTTATGGCAAATTTCCTCACCTTTCCAATAGAATCATCAGAAAGAACCTATCTCCAATATTTCCATCGATTTCCAGTAATTTTCATAATATAAAACACCAAAACTAGCACGTTTCCGTTTTAGCCCTTTGGCCCATTTTACCCCATCTTCCTCTATGCTTTTTTTTTTGCTCTCACAATTCTCCACAAAGGAAATTCCAACAAAATTGCCTTATCTCGCTCAATTTCCGAGATATTTAAAAAAAAATAGTAACAATTAAAAACCAAATTTTGCCTAAAAACTTAAAGTTCGTCAAAAAAATCTCATAAAAATGTTTATTGATATGTTTGGCTTCCGGATGGATGCCGCGTTTAGTTTCAGCGTTGCGCCAATGAAAATGTTTAATTTAATCAAAAATTCCTTTAATTTTACAGTCGAATGAAACTCCAGGACTCTTAGAGCTTCTCTGTCTCTATGGATACTCATTATCCATTTACATACCAATTGCCTTTTTGTGGACAATTCAAATAAGCTGGCTTCAATGGTCGCTCGTTGGTTTAGCAGCAATTCTCTCTGGTGGAGTTCTGTTACGTTCGTTATTACCACTTGTCGCTGGTAAGCATTCAATAAAAAAAGAATGATGCATCAAAATGAATTTTAAAAAAAAATTCATCAAAATGAAACACTAATGGAAATTATTTTCAGGCAAACAAAAACCAATTTACATCGCTGTTATCCTGGGAATGCATCTACTTCTAGCTGCTGGATTTATGCTGTACTTCTTCCATGTTCCGCATATTCCAGTGAGCCCAATTGTACCTCCAATCACTACAGCAATAGTACCTAAGAATCTACCAAGTCTAAATAATACGAGTAACTCCTAAATTTAGTCTGAATTATAACTATGAAATTTTTAGACGAATTTATTTTATTTCGTCATCAGTTTTTAAAGGATATCTCGGAAACTAAGCGAGATAGAACGATTTTGCTCCAATCCTTTTTTGTAGCTCTCGAAATTTCCTACAGAAAAGAATTCGGGTGAAACTGCTCTATCTCGCTTAGTTTCCGAGATATTAAAAAAAATGGGTCATGAAATTAAATAAATTTTTATGGGAAATTTCATATTTTTTCTGTATTTCTTGGAAACGTTCATTCAACGTTTTTCGTCCAATTCCTTCGATGAAGAGACTTATTGTATGTTAGTGTGGTTAAAGTTCCAGGAGAAGTGGGGTAAAATGGGTCACTCAATTTTTTTTTTAATTGAAAACTGCAAATGAATTTCTATTTTACTCCATCTCTCCTCAAGTTTAAATTAAATAAAATGAAAATTGATTAAATCAGTTGTTTTAGTTGATTTATTGAAGCCTACAATCATATGTAGGATTAATAATGTGTCACATTAACACAGCACATTTTGCATTACGAATTTTTCACATTATCTACATAAATAATTCATACTTCGTCTCAATCAATCAATTTATCATTATTCTCATGTTAAATATTTCATATTGATTTTTTTTTTTTCAAATAATCTACAATCATACGTCATTTAAGCAAAGTGACAAAAAAGGCAACATTCATTGTGTAACTATAATTATTATTATGTTATTTATCATTCACAGTCCATTAATATACATATATATATATCAATTATTTTTTTTTGCATTGTCAATTTATTTTTCAAATATAATTTATCGATTTAAAGAATAAAACAATTATTCTTTAAAAAAATTAGAATAATAAGAAATTTTTAGTGAAGTGGTAATGAAAATATAAATAAATCATTGATTTTTTCCTCATTTTCTTTTACTACTTCACTGAAAAAAAAATAATATGCACTTGATAGATGCCCCAATTACGAATTAATTTTTTCTAGCAATTTTTAATTTTTATTCATTTTATATACTCCAAATACGTATACGTGTAATAAGAAAGTGTACCGTACATAATTATGATATCATATTTACAAAGAGATGCTTTTTTTTCTAAAATTTTCGACCGATACAGGTACGCAATTAATTTTTCATCTTCATGAAAATGTTGCTAGCATGATTATGGTATTTTTTTTTAAAAAGATAATAGATTATCCATATTTACATTAATTATTTATCATACATTTTTCTTTAAATTTACCCTGGTTCTTATTAATGGATTATATGCTGTACAATTAATGTACTTTAATACAGTTTTATTATTTTTATTGTTTTTTTTTTACTTTTGAATTAGTATTTGATTAGGATCATTAGTGAAATTTTTTAGATTTTTTTCCTTTTATTCAGTCGTATGTTGTTAATTTTTTTACTACTAAAGTAAATGAAGAATTTTTCAAATTAAATAAATGCCTTGTCCAGTTGTTTTTTTTTTGTTTTCATTTTCTACATTCACATGTAATTTTATCAGTTATAAATATACTTTATGTGGACACGAATAAGCATTATAATTTTGAAATTCACGATTTTTTTCAATTTTTTGTTGTTTTTTCCCTTTTTTTGTCTTTTAGGTAATTTTTGTATTTATATTTTTTTTATAAAGCTATACTTTTGAGTCCCTCCACCTAAAACTCTATGTCTATGATAATTAGTCTATTACAGTAAATTTTTATTTGAATCAATAGGTCACTTCTACCAATTATTCTCTCAATAATATAGACAATTAAATTTTTCTTTTCAATTAATTTAGACATTTTAAGTTTGAATTTGGAATTTTTCAAATTTTGAAATTTTCTCTGCAAGTAAATCAATTATGCGATATGTTTACAAATAATTTTTTTTCCCAAATTTTTCAACATTTCAACATACAAAACTGTTGGATAATTTATGTGGCCTATTTTGTTTTTATATCGAACAAGATGTGATTCAAAATAAAATTATATTAAAGAGAGAAAGAGAGAAGCAAAATGTGTTTAAAATTTTTGTTATTTCATTATTTCCCATTAAAAATTTAATTACTCGCGATTATAATGTTGAATTTGAAAAAATGCCTTCAGTACAACAATAATTAAATTTACATCAAGAAAAACTGTATCGTACTTTTTTTTTGTTTATTTCTTTTAATTTAAAAAAGGCATGCGCGGTATACCTGGAGCATCAATATAGGAGATTCTATGCAGGTGCAATTAGATCATTTCTAATTATCATCACAACAGTTATTTAATATTTAACATATAAAGCTACAAACATTGTTAATATTCACCGAAAAAAAAAATTATATTAGCTTTCTTTCCTTCCTACCAAACCATTAATTTTATGAAAAAAGAAAACATCTAAAATAGGAGAAAAATAAATTGGTAAACATAAAGTTATTTTTTTTTCTCATTCTATTTCCAATAATTTTCCATACCAAAGTGTTCAATTTTTTTTTTCTCATTACATTATATACTCTTATCCCTTATTTTTTGTGTATTATTCCTCGTTTTTTTCTTTCTTTCAAATATATAATTTTTTTTTCTTTTTTCTGTGGCTTCGAAAATATCACGTATACTGAAGCTTCATCGATCACCTTAAGCATTAGTCTTTAGTATTTGATTATACTATTTATTTTACAATTGAATTTATTCACTTATACACACTGGCTCGGTGTTATTTTTTCCCGTTATTACAACATTTAAAAGGCCATTTAATCAATTACATTATTACATTATGCCTCATGATATTATAAATTTTTTTTCAAACGTTTTTTTTCACGAGAAAATAACAACAACCAACAGAGAGCCACTAAACGATTATGTATGAATTATTATACAGTACAATTATTATAATCAGCCCATACAAATATAAATATTTTATATATCCAATACATTACAGGTTTTCTTATCATATTTCCTTTTTTTTATATTTTAAATTCTTCAATGAGATGGGAATAATTTTTTTTTTTCAAGTTTTATCGCCAATAATTAATGACTATCGCCAAAGAACATGAGGAAATTTTACGAAAGACTTGCTCACATTAAATATAATGGCAATTGCAATTATTCTCATTAATTTTTGCTCCAACAATTTTTTTTTCAAATTTTTAGTTATCTCACTTGTATGTGTGTATGTGTGTGTGTGTGCATAAAAATTATTTCCATGCCCAAACTAAATCTACTATTTTGTACTTCGATCAAACATTGAAATGATTTTAATGCACTAAAAGTTTTTTTTCTTTTTTTCATTACTTCAAAGACAATTCAATGAATAATATTAATGTTTTTACTCAATTATTAATTATACATCTAATATTTATATTTGTGACAATTCTGCATAATCTAGATGCATCTAGATTAATTTAAAACTTTTTTTTATTTAATCATCATGTAAAAACTGATTTCTACAAATTTTTTCTCGTTATCACGATTATTGCATTATTCCTCTTTAAAAACTTGACTTTGATTACAATTTGAGAGATTCTATTTGTTCTCTCAATAAAATAAATATATATGTTTTTTTATTTCTTATTTTGAGGCTTCATTCAATTAGAAAGAACTATTCTGAGATGGGATGTTTGGCAGACAATTATACATATTATTATTTTACAGCACAATTTTTTTTTTTTTTTTTCATTATTTCGCGTTATATAGACGCTGATTATCCAGCACTTAAATTCAATTTTGTCCATTTTACCTCAAATTGTAAGAATTATTTGTTAATATACAATTTATTGTTTTTATGCCAGAGTTCAATTGAATTACAATGAATAAACATTTCTCGTTATTAAATAAGGCAATATAAAAATTACTGGAAAAGGCCATTTTTTTTTTCTTTAAATTTTCATATTATGAGTTTCAATTTAATTAATTAATTCTTTAATTCTTGCCTGCTGAATTTATTTCGAGAATTATTATGATATTCATGTAAATCATTGAAAATAAGAAATTATCTACATAATTATTCAACACAAAATAGTGAAATTAATGAATTATATCCTAATTTGCCCTGATTTATTATCTATAGAATGAGGGATTTTATTTATTTAATTCTAGACCGTATAAAACACTATTAAGGGAAGATTACGTTCATTATTATTATCATTTTAATTATTAACAATAATTCAGTAATAGTTATCTAAGTGTATTGGTAATAGTTTTTTGTTCTTCAATTAGTTGTGATAATTCTAATTTTTTTTTGCTGCAAATTTTTTCTATTTATTGTGTAAGATTTTCTTTTTTCAATTAAATTATAATTTGTGACTTTTTAAAAAATACAGAAAAAAAAATCCTCAATTAAATTTAGGTAATTAGCAGTTTACTGTTTAGTGATAGAAAATTTTAATATTTAATCCGATTAATTTATAGTTTACAATGCAGCTCTAACTGATAAATTATTTATTCTGATTAATAAATAAATGTTGCCTTTTGTATCGCGTGTAACATTATGATTACAAATGCTTTTACATTAGAATCCTTTTTTTTTTTCTCAAATATCTTTATTTCAATTATTTAATTCAACTCTTAGAAATTTATACTTTTTTTTTACTGTAGTCTCCACTACTCCACAATAATAAACATTTAATAAGAACATCGAAAAAACAGTCACAATGAGCTGATCTCATTTTAGTTCACTTAATAACTGTTATAATTTTTCAAAGCTTTATTATAATTGTTTTTTTTTCTTTCATCATGATTATTAATTAATTTTGTTTATTTCAGGCAACATAAGATAATTTTCTATCGCCTCATCTCACATGGAATATTATTAAATATTTTATTTAGTGTCAAATTAATTAAAGAGAAATTTGAATTTTTAAAAAAATCTATTTACAGACAAATGTGGACGGTAGAATATTGGAGTATTTATTTAAATTATCATGTTTTTTTTCTCTCTCTACTATGTTAATTTAATTTTTCTCCGATAATTTATCATGTGAAATTCGAAATTGAGCTGTATGAAGTAGTAAATTCATTTTTTTGATTATACTTTTCAATTAATCAGTTAATGACAAGTTTTAACATTATTTTTTCAATTATTAGCAAAGATTTGATTTAATGAATTATTAATATTATTGTAAAACCAATTACAGAGACTTTGAGATGAAGAAATTCGGATTTTATTGGATTCATTTATTTTTTTTATAATTATTATCAATGTTTTCTGTGTCCCATGCGAAATATAGACGATAGACCTGATTTTTTTTTCTGATTAAAATGTATATTAATATTTGTTTTTATTCAATTACCAAATTATTTCACAGCAGAAGCTACAGAATTGCAATTTTTCTTCAAAAATTCTACGAAAAAAAAGGAGAAAAACAGAAAAGGAATATAATGAGGATTATTATTTTTTCCTAATTCCAAAAATATTTCATTTCTCATATTTTCACTTACAACTATCACCCAAAAAACTTCTTTACTTCATAATAATAATTTTTCTAAATTACTATTAATCATAAAACATGAGGATTATTATGAATTCTATAATTTTATCATAACATAATGCATCCCAATCACCAATAATATAAATACTTTGTCTAATTTTGTTTATTAGGATACGTTATATTTTTTTTTTAGCAATTTTTTTTTCCCATTTTACGAATATTCGGACACAATCCCTCCCCAACATTTTAGGCACTACAGCTAAATCTACCAAATATATAATTAAATTCTTCATTTATTCCTCATTTTCTTGAATTTTAGAAGGAAATATATATTTACAAATTGTTGATAGAGGATGGCAAGTAGAATTGCACTATCCAATGCTATATATATTAATCTATAAGAAAATCTTACAATTATTGTTTCATTATTTCTTGCTTTTTTTTCTTCTTCTTTTAAATTAGTAAAATATCACAACTAGAACCATCGATATACAGTTACAGTATTTTTTTTTTCTGTCATTGAAGAGATTTTTCTCTTTTCTTTTAATTAGAATTTATTATCTTTATTCACCGAGTTTCTTTAAAATTAGTATTCAGTAATGTCTTCTTTTTTTTCAATTTTTTTCATATTTTTTTCTCTATCTCGTTACTTTATTACATGCTTACGACATAGTTACGTGCCCATCGAAACAGTATATGCACATTAATTGTTTATCAATTATTACGATTAAATGAAAAATAATGGTAAAAATGATGTAGCGCACTAGTCGCTAATTATGACTTGTGTGAGTGACTATGTAATGTGGGATGTAACTCGTTTTTTTATAATTACAAAAATTTCATCAAGTACAAAAGTCAAGATTTTTTATCCAAGTAACTTAATAATTAGGATTTTATTATTTTTTTCTTTCAAAGGGGAAAAAATGAACTTGATTAATTAGAAACGAGCATAAATTCATTTGTGACTAAATACAGTACTCAAAATAATTAAAATAAAAACATAATTTGAATTAAAAAGCAGGAGAGAAGAAAAAAATCGCTAAAAATTATGATACAACTGTTGAGTTAAATTCAAGCATAATTATGCATTAAAAAGTCGATAATGTGCTGTTTTTTCTATGGCTTCCAAAAGAGAAGAAGAAAATCAATGAAATATTTATGAGTTACTAATTTTTTCAATGTCGAATTTAGATATTAAACACAAATACATTTTCATATTTAATATCTTATTATCCCCTCCAATTATTTTTAATTAATTTTTTTACTTAATTTAATTCTTCATCCATTTTTAATTTGGGCATATTTATAGTTGATACGCTAAGTCGTTAAACAGGCACATCGACTTGATTAAATATGATTTTGTTAATATAATTTTATCATTAATTTCTCCCTCAGTTTTGTCTAATAATATGATAGTATTGTGTTCCTCTTCCTCTCAGTATTTATTTATTTATAAAAATGAGTGAAAATGTGGAAAGTAATGACAAAGAATTTTTTTTTCATTTAATATGAAATAGTCTTTGGAAGAGAGCCTATATAGCATTAGATTGTGAAGAAAAATTTGCAAAGAAATAATTAATGGGTTTAAAGTGAATAAAATAAACGAAATAATGTTAAGTGGTACAGTTATTGAATGAGTTAGTTTGTGATCATGAATGATTATAACTTTTCATCTCTCTTCTTTTCTCTCAATTTTTCAAGCATCACGTTTGTTTCATTCAAAACTGCAACGCACATTTAATTTTTTTTCTAATTAGACAATCAAAGCCAATTAGAAACACTTACAAATTTTGAATACGTAAAATTGTCCATTAATATTTCCATAAACATTAAACATTCCAAAATAATCAGCACAAATATATAAATCAAGCGTCATTCGAGTAAAAAATAAAAATTTTACTCTATTATAATTTTCAGTATTTATCAATTAATATTTCATTGATAAATTGCAATTATTCCAGTTGCATTGTCGTAATTTTTGAAAATTTAGCAAACTGGTAGTAATTACAAGCTCCAATTGAAATAATTAAGTTAGGAAGATAATTTGGGCTTTCAACTATGCCAAAATGAATTTGTTTTAAAATTAAAGGTACTTTAAATAATTGTGTACAAGGAAGAACATGATTTGATGAAGAACAAAAAAGAAAGAATTATCTGAACTTAAATACTACAAAAAAAGTAAATGTGCATATATAATACACATTATATATACACATATTTATTAAATTTATGAATAATACATAATTATGAAGTCATAAATTTATGCAGTAAATTTTTTTTTGCAATTCGTTTTTTTTCGTCCTGCATTAATCATAAAATCCATGTTTTAATATTGAAAATAATGCAAAAAAAACTTGCAGGTAGTAAAGAGAATCAATAAACTTGCAATAATTATGAAATCGTTGTAAAAATAATATTAATCAGTTTTTTTTTCTATTCATTAAAAGATACTCTATGCAAAAAAAGGCAATGATTCTATTTACATATTTGGATATTTGACAATTAGTATTTACAATTGCTATTTAATGCAGAATTACTTGCAATTTCATGTTTCTCAATAAATGAAACATTCAATGGGCACAATTAGAATATATACCTCACATACTTTTTACCCCGATTGTTTTTTTTTTAATAATAAATCGCAATGTACATTGTTCGTACATTGATAATGAAATTAAATTCATTGAAATTTACAAATAAATTCATTGAAGTTAACACAAATTAATTTTGTAGAATTACAATTTTGTGCAACTTCAATCATGATTAGATTTTTTTTGTCTTCAAATATTATTTTTTCTTCCCCTTCTTGTGTTAATATTGAAATGACACTCAGGTTAATCGCATATCTTCAAATTACATAATTTAATTCTAAAAACCATTCATAATTCACATCTATTTACAAATACCAAATATATTTAATAAAATAATCTAATTCTTTTTTTTTACATGTATGCGTTTAACCATGTACCTTTAATGTGAAAAAAAAAGACATTTTTAATTTTCCTGAAGATATATCGATAAAGTATGTAATAATTACACTGTATTATTCACCCCCCATGCATAATTACGATTATTTTTTCATTAATATAATTTTTTTTTCTTCATCTTCTAGCAAAAAACGTATGAAGCATTTAGATTATACGTGAATTTTCCTGAATATAACATGGTAAACACAATAATTCCCAATAAAGATTATTATAATGTAGAACTTAGATGTTCAATTAACCTGGGCCCAAAAAAAAAAAATTTCAATAGATCACAATGGGCATGAGGTTTTTAATTTGCTCCATAAATTCATAATTCATGCTGTTTTACGGTCCATAAATTACAATTGACTATTTTTCCATTCGTATTTATTTTCCTAAATGAGGAATTAATTTCAATTCAACCTACATAATTCGTGCTTTCTCTCAGAATAACCCAATACTAAATTTCTATTCATTATGTTTATTATTATTATGGTTTTTTTTTCGCAGCATAAGCCGTTTTAATAAGAAATAATGCAAACATCAAATTAATTCTTATCAGAAAAGAAAAGAAATCAAATACGTAATTACCTAGATTTTTATATTTAAAAAAATCTTATTCTTGTTTATTTCGTTGATTTTTCTCAATAAAATATAAATCAGACACGCAATTGAAGTCAGCAGTGTGCTATGAAAATGAAAATTAACGAAAGTAATATATTTAATCCGTTCGAACAACTTTTTTCACATTGACTTTGTCATTTTCAATTTAATTTTCATCCAGATCAGAGCATTGCGTAAGTTTAAAATGCAAATTTTTGATTGAAAGTCATTGATAACAATACTTCTGATATATTTTTTTTTCTCCTGTACAAGTAATTCTACAAGTCCATTATTGTGAGAGAAAAAAAAAACCATTTAACATGGTTTATTATAACGTCTAAGATTGTAAAATCACTTGTTCCAATTTTTTGCAGTGCATATTTCATCGTAATTATATATTTTCATTTAAATTCTCATTAATTTTTTTTTCGGACGGATTACCAAAGTGTGTGATATAGTGAAGAAAAACTAAAAGTGTCTACAATCCTAAAACAGTCCCAATAAAACACGATTCTCCTCTTTTTTTTCGTCTTTCTCAAGATTTTAAATTAAACACTAATTGTTTTCATTATTTTTTTTGTGCATCAATGTCATTATGCACTTACATTCAGTGTTAACATTAACAAATAATTAATTATTTCGCTGCACTTTCTTCTTGCACATTATTATCGATTTTTCATTGAATCATAACATGATTTAAATCTACCTGTGGTTCATCCTGACGTTAAAATTTCCCTTTTTCCCCCAATCCCTTCAAATTATCGATTTATTTCCTCTCGTTCTTTTGTCGAAAACTTACGAATTACTCGGTGAACCATAAACCGGACGGTTGATATTGATGTTTTGCTGGTGATAATGGTGCCAAACCATAAACAGCTGTTGGCTGCATATGTGCAGGCAATGGATGTGCTGCATGACTTGCCAATAGTGGCCTTGCTGAACTATGATGAGCTGGTGGTGGCAATGCACGACTAGAATCATACAACGTTAATGGTGACGAGCTGGAAGAAAAAAAATCAAACGTAAATGGATTAGAGTCTGACGAAAAGAGATTTTTTTTTACTTGATAGTCATTGATTTATTTTACTTAAAAAAAAAAACATGTTGATAATCGATACTTTGATAGAAATTTATGTGCAAGTTATATGTTTTTTTTCAATTTTTCATGATAATAATTAATAATTGTAGGGGAGATGAGGGCAAAATGGACCTCTTTGTCAAAATAATTTGGATTTTTTTTTTTTGAGAAGGAAGGCTTCTACTAAAAAATTCCAAAAAATTCCCCAACAATATCCACATATTGGAGCAACTTCTCAATTTTTTTCAAATTTTTTCATGAAGTCCTTCACCCCCAAAAAAAACATTTTGAATCATGTTGACCTGCATTTTGCCTCAATCTCCCCTATAAATATTCTCTTGATTAAAAATCGATATCCAAATTTTTTTCATAACTACTTAGAATATTTCAAGCAATCATTGCAAATAACAAATGCCAAATATTATTTAAAAAATTGATAATCTACAGCATTCACGAGCAGAATGTCAATTTTCACTGTTTTTTAAAAAAAACTCGTAATTCGAAAAGAAAGAAAATGAATTGATAAAAAAAAAAGGAATTCTACTGATAAATAAAAAATTATAATAATGCATTAATTATATAATATATATAATAAATTGGTACACACATGCATGCATCAACTAGTTGTCTAGGTACCCACCCGGGTGTGAATCCCTGGTAGGTGGGCACTTGTTGTTGCTGTATTGCAGTAGGAGCCTGCGTTGGTGCAGCAGTAACATAAACTGGCGGTGGTACAGGATGTCCACGTGAACGTACGTGTGCATATTCTTGATAAAGTGGCTGACCAAGATGCTGGCTACTTCCTACAACTGGACCAGCAGCTGGGCTACGTCCACCACCGCCACCACCACCACTACCACCACCACCTGGACTCAGATGAGCAGGATGCCCATGGTGGCTGTGGCTATGACTTGGATGTGATGCCGAACCCACCACCTGACTCTGCCTACAAAACCCAATTTACAAAAAAAAAAAAAAAAAAAAGAACGAAATAAAAACCAAAGAAAATAAAAAAGAAAAATCTTATGCACGACACATGCCAAACGAGTTTACATTGTCACAATGATAAATTTACAATCGTAATAATCATAATGCAACTCTAAGAAACGTGAAAAAAAAGGAAAATAAATATGACTCATGACAAAATGATTTTAATAATAATAATTGAGAAATGTTGAACTCAATAGAGGAAGGTGGGGTAAAATTACTCGAAATGGATGGAAATATTGGAGATAGGTTTTTTCTGATGATTTCATTGGAAATATGAGGAAATTTCCCATAGAAATCATGTGTCAGAAATTATTTTTTTGAATTTTTTAAAAATTTCACTTTTTTGGCGCAAGATTTGAAGGTAAAAACTCTTCTGTTTTTGAAAAATTCCAGGTTTTCGAGAATATCTCGGGTTCTATTGATCGTAGCGACCTGGGGTTGATCTCAAATGGAAGGTGAGCTCATTTCCCATCTATTCATAGGATTTAAAAATAAAAATATCAATTTTTGCAAGTACTTATAGGGCAAAAACTGATTTTTTAGAAAATGACCTATAAATACTTGAAAAATTGATTTAAAAAAAATTTGAACCACATAAATCGATGAGAAATGAGCTCACCTTTCATTTGCGATCAACCCTAGATCGCTACGACCAACAGAACCTGAGATATCGTCGAAAAAGTGAATTTTTTCGATTTTCAAAAGGAAAACCCCTTCAAAACTTGGCCAAAATCGTAAATTTTTCCAAAAATTGAAAAAAAAGCGACACATGTTTTCCGCCTGAAATTTCCTCAGCTTTTCAATGGAATCATTAGAAAATTCATATCTCGAACCGTTCAATTGGAGTCTCCATTTTCCCCCACCTCCCCCCTAAATAATAAATCTCCGTAAAAAGCAAATTTTATCTCGATTAAAAAAAATAAAGATAAAAATCAATACGTGCAGAAAACTTGACGTATGAATTGCATGCAGCTTTGGGCATTGTAACATTATGCAAAGAATTCTGACCTGTATTGATGTACGGGATTTGTGACAGTCCACTTTTGATGTTCCCTTGAGTGTGCAGCTGGTGGTTGTACATACTCATGTTTGTACTCAGCTCGTTTACCCGGCCATGATACACGCTTCTCTGCTCCTGTTGTATAAACAATATGCTGTTCCTGAAGATGTGGATGTGCGCTACTCGTGGTCACATACTGCAATAAGTAGTCATGCATGTCATAGACGTCATCCTAGAAAAATATTTCCCGTAGACACCATTAATAATGTGAATTGAATAATCTAATGATTGTCTATTTTTTTCACTGAAATTATCAGTATTTTCTGAAATACTCTCGTTCAAATTGCAAATTAAATTGGCGGGAAAATTGAGAGTAAAAATAATTCACGTGGGATGTGGGAAAAGCCTGTTATTCAATTATTTATTCATAATTAATAATTATAGGGCTTTTCATGCAAAATTTTGAGGACTTTGTTATTATATTAAGTATGTCAAGCCTTTTGTACTTGAATTTTCATAATAAAATACTTTAACAGACTTTTCAGTTATTTATACTCATATTCACATTAATAATATCGTGTTTATGATTATTATTATTTTACCTGATAGGTCGGTGGCTCCTTGCAGGCTGGCGCGTGACACGGATGTGGTGCTAGATACTCAACTCCCGGTTCCGGTTTGGTTGCTACATTAATCATGTTGCATTCTGATTGTACTTTTGCAAGTAATCGTTTTTTCTGCGATTGCGAAGAATAGCCAGAACTACATGAAAATAATGATTAAATAATTATATTTTTAAACGTTAAACACTTTTATTATCTGATTTCATATTAGGAGAAAATGGGGTAAAGTGGTCATTGCAACTAAACGGTTTGAAATAGAGATTTTTACATAATTCCATTGAAAAGCTGAGAAAATTTTAGGTCGAGAACATGTGTCGAAATTAATTTTTGGGATTTTTGTGAAAATTCCACTTTTTTGACCAGGATTTGAAGAGATTTCTCTTTCTGAAAACGAAAAAATTCACTTTTTTGGGCATATCTCCGGTTTTATTGGTCGTAGCGACTTGAGGTTGATCTTAAATGAAAAATCAGCTCATTTCCCATCATTTTATGGGGTTCGAAAAAAATAATAACAATTTTTCAAGTACTTATAGGGCAAAAACTGATTTTTTAGAAAATGACCTATAAATACATGAAAAATTGATTTTAAAAAAATTTGAACCTCATGAATCGATGAGAAATGAGCTCACCTTTCATTTGAGATCAACCCCAGATCGCTACGACCAACAGAACCGGAGATATCGCCGAAAAAGTGAATTTTTTCAATTTTCAAAAGGGAAACCCCTTTGAAACGTGGCCAAAAAAAGTAAATTTTTCCAAAAATTGGAAAAAAAAATTAGACACACGTTTTTCGCCTGAAATTTCCTCAGCTTTTCAATGGAATCATCAGAAAATTTCTATGTCGAACCGTTCAATTGGAGTGTCCATTTTACCCCACCTTCCCCTTTAAACCATCAAAACTGAAATCCGTCCGTTTTACCCCTAATAACCCTTTCACCCCACCTCCCCCTATAAATATGTAAATAAAAAATAATTTACAAACCTAACATGATGCTGCGGCTGTGGTTCATGCTTGATATGCTGAGTTGTCTGTTGATGCTGTTGATTTTGTGATAAATGTGTTGGTTGATAAAGATGTGCATGTGCTCTGCCTGGACTAGCTTCACCATCACTATCACCAACTGTTACACAGCTGATAACATTTTTACGATGTGCTCTTGTGCTACTGTGTGAATTTTGTCCATGGCTGTGCGATTGAGTTGTTGTTGAATGCACGGGTTGTGAATTTTGAACAATACGTGACGTTGATTGCGCGCATTTTCCAGGTGTCTCGTCCTCACTATCGCTGATAGTGATAACAGATACTGCAGGAGATGGTGTATCATGAATAGTAATTGTCTGTTGGCGAACAGCTGCTACTTGCTGATGTTCAGCATTGTGTGTACTGGCATGTTTTCCACTGTGATGATGAGATGACTGTACAGATTGTTGTTGCCAGTGTCCATTTGATGGTGAATGTCGTCTCATGCTGCTGGGCGGTGTACTCTCCTTCACCCTCTTTTTAACTGGGCTCAGTTGTTGCGTCTCTTTTTTGTGATCATGCCTACTGTGCTGAGACTGTTGTGGTACAGCTAGATGATGCTGATGATGCTTAGTGACACTGCGTTTTCCCCAACTCTGCGATGGATGCTCCACCAATGCACTTGTATTGTAAACTTCAGCTACGGGGAACACGGGACGCTGATCCTTCCCCAAAACACATTTAATTACTTTAAAATTTGTCCTTTACTCTAAAAAATTAAACTAATATAATGTCAAAGTTGTCAAGTTTTTACCTGTATTATAGCTGAACTGTCCACAATAAGTGGTCTTCCCCAGTCACCAGCATCACTGAGTAATGGCTGTTGTATAGCAGCATGTTGAGGTGGTAATTGTTGCCACGATGGTACAATAGCAGCCATTTGCCGGCTACCACCAGGCCAAGATGTTTGTACAGCATTGGTCAATAACATTTGCCTTCCAGTTTCAACCATTGAAACAGGAACAGCAGCGTACTGTTGCTGGGCAGCAGCAGCAGCTGCTGCAACAGCCTGCTGTGATATTATTGACGGTTGAATCTGCAATGGTGCCTGTTGAGCTTGTGGTGGTTGAGCAACAACAACGTGCTTAGCTGGACTTGGCATTGTTTGATAACCCGGTGGTGGACACAAGATTCCTGGTACAAGCTGATGTGGAAAATCATGTACACCACTTCTTCCACTGTTAGAACCACTAGATGAACCACTGTACTGTGTTGCTCTTCTACTGCTGTTACTGTATATTTGATACAAATTATCGTATCCAGTTTGTGCTGTTCTGTGCTCTCTCACTAATCTTTGTACTTGATTGTTGAATGTCAGTGTTACTGCACTGCCATTTGTTGTTGGTACGAAATTTGCAACAAGTGATGTTGGCGGTGGTGGTTGAGGAGCTGGTGGTGCTTGATGATGCGTTGGACTTGCTGTAAAGTCACCAGCACGTCTGCATACTTCCATCATCTGTACTGAGGCTTTTACATTGTTGCAGTGGGCATAATCCACCAAATGTGCGAGGGTTACAAACGCATGATTCAGGGCTTCACCGGGTGTTATACGACGCTCCTAAAGTTTGAAACAAGTATTGTTATCATTAGTTTACGTTTATTAATTATAGAACAAAGGAATTTGATTTTATCATGAATTAGATATTACTACCTGGTCCATTGTGAGCATCCTTTTGAGAAGATCGATAAACTCTCGTCTATCAGCTTTCTCAGCGAGTAATTGACCGCCCTCCAAGTCCGTTGGTACATTAACTTGGCCAATGTCATCCAAACAATTGAATATATATTTACGTGCTTCCTTTGATTTTATACCAGTTTCTGCTTCATGCTCCTCTGGTGTCTTCAATCGCCAAAATGGATATGTACTATCCATATCACGATAAAAAAATTTAGTTGTTTTACTAGCATTGTTCAGCATATGCTCAGTTGGTAGTCCCTGTGTTTGACTTATATAACGTATCTGATCGTACTCAGAACTACCAGGATAGAGGGGCCAACCTAGAAACAATTCAGCAACAACACAGCCAAGAGACCACATGTCTATAGCTTCACAAAATGGTAGACCTAGAATGATTTCTGGTGCACGATAATATCGTGACTGTAGATAGGTATTGCATACGGCCTTTGATACATGTGATGCAGAACCAAAGTCAATAACTTTGACACGATATGGCTGACGCACTGGATCTACAAGCATTATATTCTCAGGCTTTAGATCTGCGTGTATCAAGCCCAATTGCTAGAATCAAATTATTAAATTATTCAAGGCAAAATTCTTGTTGGTAAAATCGATAGAGATAATTATTAGGGGTATGCGAATAATTCGAATCCACGAATTATTCGTAACGAATCGAATATTAATATTCGATTCGAAACTCGAATCGAATAATTCGAAAATTTTCAAAGTATTCGAAAATATTCGAATTATTTGAATTATTCGAAAATATTCGAGTTATTCGGAAAATTTCGAGTTATTCGAAAATTTTCGAATCATTCGAAATTATTCGAATAATTCGAAATTATTCGAATAATTCGAAATTATTCGAATAATTCGAAATTATTCGAATAATTCGAAATTATTCGAATAATTCGAATATTTCCGAATAATTCGAATGTTTTCGAATAATTATGAATAATTCGAGAATTCTCGAATTATTCGAAACTTTCGAATTATTCGATTCAAAATTCGAATTTTCGCATTATTCGATTCGAAATTCGAATCGAATAGTAATATTCGCACACCCCTAATAATTATTATTATGTTATATATAATTTAGAAATACCTTCAGTTTTAGAAGCGCCGTAAGTACTTGCTGAAGTATGGGTCTAATGTATTTAAGTGGTAAGGGTGAAAATTTATTTTGTTTAAGAAAATCATATAGATTTTGTTCCAGCATTTCAAAAACCAAACATGTATGGGATTTGTGCTGGAAGCACTCGTAAGCGCGCACAAAGTTGAACTCATCCGCATTTTCCTGACTCAAACGCGACAGGATGGAGACCTAAATTCGTGACAAAAATATCATATCATTATAATAAAAGTTATCATATATTTATCGAAGAAAACGTTTTTTCAAAAATATTATTTCAGGAAATATTACCTCAATTTGACCTTGGCGCGCATACGAAGGATGATTCTTAAGAATTTTAATGGCCACAATTTCATTGGTTCCCTTCTTCCAACATTTCACAACCTATGAAACAACAAAAAAATAAAAAAAAATAAAGAAAAACACCAATGAAAGACCCCAAGTGACATTAATATTGCAGATCATTATCGACAATCAAAAGACATTGGATTTATTCCAACAGCGAGAAAGTAGTCTTCAAGGACTCTGAATAATCGCTATCTTTTGAGAATCTATTTTTTTTCCTTCTACTAAGTAAATATACAATGATGTCTAGAAATACATTGTACATCAAATAAACTAGAATAAAGCAATCGATTGATGAATAATAAAAAGAAGCAACTCTTGAATTCAACGATTTTCATTAAAATGACTCACTTGTCCAAATGTGCCTCTACCAAGAAATTCAAGGACTTCATACTGATTTGTCATAGAGTATAGGACCTCGTGCTGGACCAGTTGATAATCTCCATCACCTTGGGGATTACTACCACCATTCCCCGTATTAGCAACTTGTTTACTGTGTGACGTCATGTTTGTCTGTTTGTGTTGTTGCTGTTGCTGAGGTTGTTGTGGCTGTTGTTGTTGTTGCTGCTGTTGTTGTTGTTGTTGCTGTTGTTGTTGCTGCTGTGGCTGTTGTTGTGACTGCTGCTGATGAAACTGGGGCTGTTGCTGTTGCTGATGCTGCGAATGAATCTGTGGCACTGCAGTACTGCCAACAGTATTCGTCAGATTTGACGGTTGCACTGTCAGGGCCTCATTACCGTCTCTCGACCAAGTTTTTCTCTGAAAATAAGAGATGTAAAAATTTAAGAAAATGATTAACTTCAAAATATTTGAATAAGAAATTCATGGAGGATGGAAGATTGATGCAATTCACAGTCTAAATATTACAGTAAACTTTTAATTTTTTAATTTTTTTTATTTCTGTAATTTCCATCGAAAAAATTTTAATCACTTTCTTAATGAAAAATTTGAATTTTTAAATTTTTCATTAGTTTGAAAATTAATTTTTTTTTTTTTAACAATTTTGATTACTATTGTAATTAAAAATTTGACTGATGAAATTTTATAATTCTTTTTCTTATTCGAAATTTTGATTCTTTCTCACTTATTAATTGATTGGAATAATTAATTTTATAATAAAATCAACGCTACTATGTTCAATCTTCCCAAATATAACCGTTTTTCAGACGAAAATTTTGAGTTGAGAGTGTTAACTAAATGTAACACAAATAAGGACTTATAATTTAATCCAATCTAAATGACGCTTATACGACATTTATAATTCAATTTAACTAATAAAAATGTTAATAAGTTTAATAAAGAAAATAATTATGAAATTCCATCAGTCAAATTTTAAATTACAATAGTAATCAAAATTGTTAAAAACAAAAATTAATGTTCAAACCAATGAAAAATTTAAAAATCCAAATTTTTCATTAAGAGGATAATTAAAATTTTTTTAATGGAAATTACAGAAATAAAAAAATTAGAAAATTCAAAATGAGAATTTTTTTTTGCCGATCTCTGCTTTGTATATTTCATTTCTTTAAATGTTTGAAATCCGTGTGGTTTATCAGTGGCAAACACCATTGGGATATAAATCGTATCACCGTGTGTCTGGTATAAAAAAATATGGAATAAAAAAATGAAGCCTTGAATGTAATCGATAGTGGACGTGACGCCACGAAGAAGTGTTATCACAGATTTATGAGAAAATATAAATAAATATCATATTTTCAAAAAAAAGGGGTAATTATGAACGTTAGGGGCCTTCTTTCAATAAAATTTGATAATCTCAAGATTAAATTTTGGAAAGAATAGGGAATCATAAGCGAGATCTGCATATTTACCAAAAAAAGCATCATTTTTACCTTTTGTCCACAGCGTTGATACGTGTCTAATAATTTGATTGTTGATGCACGCACCAGTGTCTGTTGATTTGGACTTTTCTGCAGTGCATTATTTTGCAGATTGCCAAATGTACCGTTAGTACCACTCACAGAATAACGTTGCAATCCAGTATTTTCTAATTGATAATCGCCAGTTGATTGTACCAATGCGTGTTGAATAACTGGCTGACTAACGTTATAATCCAATTTACGTTTTTTATTATGATGATGAGCGGTATTGTTACTACTGCTGGTGCTGCTGCTGCTGTTGACGCTGCTCGTTTGCTGAGTTTGGATAAACATGTCACACATTCCCTGGAAAAATTGAAGATAGACCAAAGATTAGAAGGTTTATCATTTAAATATTGATCAATCAATGGTGAAATATTGAAGGAATTATTGGAAATTTCAATTTATTCTGGGTGCTTCATAGTTGCTACTAGGTAAAGGAAACTAATCGCAAAGTTTTGCAATGTAATTGTAACACAGTACTATTGAGAATATATATGTGTTAAATTTCTAACATATAATTTGTAATACAAGAAGTATTTAGCTTTTCTCCAATGTCATTTCTTTCAGCAATAACAAAGTTTAACTGCGTCACTTGTTCATAGAATGAACTTTGTTACATATATTTCAAGTTTTCAGGTGTTTTTAGGTTTTTAGGTGATTGTCTTTCTTCGATTTCAAGGAAAAATCGAAATTAAATTCATTTTCTGAGATTTAACTTCTTATTTTTGGAGGAAAGAGAATGATTTTATGAAAATTTTGGGTGATAATCTTGAGTACTAATTTAGTACAGTAAGGGAAGGTGGGGTACAAAATGGATGTTAGGGGTAAAATGGACACATCTAAATTTTTAGGCAAATATTATGGAAAGCTTTTGAAATTAATAGAAATATTGGCGGTAGATTGTTTTTGATGATTTCATTGGAAAATTGAGGAAATTTGAGGCGGAAAACAAGTGCTGTAACTAATTTTTTTGAATTTTTGATGATTTTGACTTTTTTGAGCATTTCAGAGCGGTAAAACCCTTCTTTTTTTTGATAATTTTCAGTTTTTTGAGGATATCTTTGGTTCTATTTGTCGTAGCGTAAAAATTACGATGGGAGGTGAAAGGTGAGATCATTTTCCATCGATTCATAGGGTTTTCCATTAAAAAATATCGATTTTTAAGGTATTTATGGGCATTTTTGTGAAACAGTTTTGTGAAACAGTTTTTGACCTATAACTATCCCAAAAATTGATATTTTTGAATTCAAAACCCCATGAATCGATGGGAAATGAGCTCACCTTTCATTTGAGACCAACCCCGAATTGCTACGACCGATAGAACCAGAGATATTTTCAAAAAACTGAAAATTTCCAAAAAAGGAAAGGCTTCTACCCCTCAAAAATGCCGAAAAATATCGAATTCTCAAAAAAATCGAAAAAAATACATTTGACACTCGTTTTCCGGCTAAAATTTCCTCAGCTTTTCAATAGAATCATCAAAAAAAATCCATCTCTAACCATTTCATTACAGCATCCATTTTGCCCCACTTTCCCCTATTTAAACATAAAAAATCATTGATAATATAACGTAAAATATCACTAGCTTCCCCTAACATCAATTTAATATTGTGGCTATTGCCTACGTGGATAGTTACCGTTCACTTTAATATGTACGTGTGTTGTACAAATCAGAATGATGATTCCTACGATACGACCCACTTAAAAATGAGTCACCTCCGTAAAATTAACATTAATAACGAGAAATTGATGAAAATTATTTTATTTTAAAAAAGTGGGAAAAAAAAGAGAAACCTGACATACGGTGATCATAAAGCCTTATCATTTTTCATTATTTCCCGTTCAACAAAAGACATAACTTATCTGGCAAATGATAATAAAACTGGAAAGAATTTATTTCAAGTTCAAATTACTATTTAAAAAAGATGATTTTCTAACTTCCAAGCGTTTTCGCATTCGTGGATCAATATAGTCGCTCTGTTAAACCGGGTGTGTATCATCTGAACACTGGATAACGTTAAAAAAACGTCACCATAATCATGAAAATACTGCCAGTTAATCTATGCTAATGAAGAAATTCAGTGAATTATAATTTCACCCATTAAATTTTTTAAAAAACAGAAGAGGCTTAAGTGCTGTATATAAGCACAGCACTTACGCCCCTTTAATTCTAAGGCAATAATTTATTTTTCAATAATCCAAAGACCATGGACAACCACCTGCTGCAATAATTCATTATTTTTTCTCAAAAATATGAGCAACTTTTATTAAATATTGAAATTTCAAAAATAATTATGACGTAATTAATAAAGAATCATAAATCAGCCAATTGTCATTGAATTTACTGACATCTGACATGGATAATATTGAAATATATTTATTCATTACAGTCGCCCCGATAACTCCATGCAGATAAGAAATTACAAGAGTTATAAAAGTGAAGTATATATATGAAGACTTTCGACTCTTTTTTTTTTTCTTGCCTCTAAAAAAAAAATGATAAATAACAGCAGCGTTGAAAGATGTGAATTTTGGAGCAAATGCATTCGGCAAATCCTCGAAAAAAAAAATCTGGCAACCACGCAGAGGAAAAAAAGAAGAATACTTCCAACAATGCTAGAATAAGATGAATGTTATGAGGATATTGATGGAATAGAGTGAGACAGATGTATACAGACAGACACACAGGACCGCCTTGTGGGCTTCTTTCGAAAGGTTTTGCTGATGTATATAGCGAAGAGACTCTCTCGCCAAGCAACTGAGCAATGCACAACCACATAAAATCGACCTTCTTGTATATATATGTATATATAATATATACATAGTCACCTTAGAGTCAAAGGGGCGTAAGTCCTGTGCATAAGCATAGCACTTACGCCCTTTTGTTTCTAAGGCAATTATATATATATAGAATATACATACAAAAGTATGTAAATTTTGGAGTAATAAGTGGACATACGCCCCTTTAACTCTAAGGCAATGATATATATAGACAATCTTCTATCCTCTCGTGTATATATATATGTATATATATTGTCTGACCTTAGAGTCAAAGGGGCGTAAGTCCTATGTATAAGCACAGCACTTACGCCCCTTTGTTTCTAAGGCAATGATATATATAGAATATACATAAAGTATGTACATTTTGGAGTAATAAGTGGACATACGCCCCTTTCATACCAGAATTTCGTGTTTTTGGCACTTAAGACCCTTTTACTATAAGGCAACGATATATATAGACACAATCATATCTTCTATGCTCTCTTGTGTGTGTATGTGTGTGTATCTCTCTTCTATACCTCTCTTTTGTCCACTTGGCAAAAAGCGAATGGAAACAGCAAGTTGGTGGCCAGTCTATGAGGTTAGGAAACGGATCGCAGCTGCTCTCACTTGCTGAAGAAACGTCTTGAGACACTACACACACACATACAGACACTACCTTTATAATATTGGAATATAAAAGATGATGTGAATATGAGTAAAAGAGAAGAAAAAAAATAATATAAAATTTTCGGGCTTCTTTTTCCAATTCAAATTTTTCCCAAAAAGTTTGAAAAAATGGAATAAAAGAAAGTTCAGACCTTTTTTCCTTTTTTTCCATTAAATTTAAGAACAGGTGCAGAATATATATTGAGATTCAGATTAAGAAAGCGTATATGTTGAAGTGAAATTGAAAAAAAAGAGGAAGAGGACACACAATCGATAGGAGACAGAATCCTAGAAGCTACATTAGAGTAAAAATAACAGGAAATTTTCATACCACTCAATTTTTCTCTTTGCTTCTTTTTTGAAGCCATACTAAAGTTTTCTATACTATAGTTCAAGCAGGCTACGCATTTTTTCTTGATGAAATGCAAAAAAAAAGGGGAGTAATGAAAAATATACCAATCGATAGATAAAAATTCCTTCATTAACATATCAAAAGATCCCACGGATATTGTGATCCGTTTAGTTGTAATTAATTAAAAACAAATGAGAATTTTGACAAAATGTACTTCGAACATTCGTATCTTTTATTAAGTTGCAATTAATCAGTAAGCGAAGACACCATTTTGTAGCTGATTAAATTTGCTACGAAAAGTAAGCGGGAACCAATAGTCAATAATGCTTCGCTCATTCAATATTAATTTTTTAATTATTTTTTCCCTATATTTACCAAGCCATCAGCTGAGGTTTTAGCCCCGCCCCTTCGCCACGACGATCGGGTCTCGTAAAGCGCGCCGAATACCCGAAGTTCAAATATCTTTCGCTCGAATCCTTTCCCGTTCTCTCTCAATTATTACTTATTTTAAATCACTTATTAAAATAATAAATAAAAAAATAAATTATTAATTGAATGGGGAACACGAGTAGTTTTTTGAGCTCGAATTCTTTCCTCTTTTCCTCTCAATCATTATTTATTTTTGATCACTTATTAATCAAATAGTAATAAAAAAATAAATCAAATAAGGGGTAACACCACTGTCGAAATTTCAAATAATCAATCTTTTTTTAGGTGCTTTAAAAATTACTTTGGGCCTCCCAGAATACGGGCATGAAAAGTTAGCTCCTGAAACCCTTTTTTCTCATGAAATTTCGAATTTTCCCCAAGGCATTTTTTTATATTCATAGCCTTAGTCGGAACTTCACTCGCGTTTTTCTGGAAACCTGATTTTTCAAATTGGCACGCAGCATAACTCCAATAATTTTCATTATTTTCATCTGAATTTCCCACAGCATCTTGAGAACAAAATCTCGAACAGAAATACGTCGGGGATTCTCAAAAAATTTATTTGCACATTATTTATTGATAAAAATCGTTTCTAGAGTACACAGAAAAAATAGGTGTTTGTTACAAGAAAAAATAACTTAGTTCAATATATATAGATCTAAGAATTGCGAAGGGAAAGTTTGCTGCGAAGAAATTTTCTTACCACAAAAATTTATTTCTCTTCGTGTAAATTCATGAAAAATAAACATTAATAATTATTCATTCAATTCATTTGATAGATAATTTTGGATTACCCAAAAAACTACTGGTTTTCCGATTGAGTTAATAAATTATTTCTTTATTATCATTTAATTAATAAGTGATCTAAAATAAATAATAATTAAGAGGAAAAAAGGAAAGGATTCGAACGAAAGATGTTTGAACTTCGGGTGTTCGGCGCGCTTCACGTGACCCGATCATGGTGGCGAAGGGGCGGAGCTAAAAACTCAGCTGATGGCTTGGTGAATATTGGGAAAAAATAATTAAAAAATTAATATTGAATTAGCGAAGCATTATTGACCAGTGGTTCTCGCTCACTTTTCGTAGCAAATTTAATCAGCTACAAAATGGCGTCTTCGCTTACTGATTAATTGCAACTTGATAAAAGATATGAATGATCAAAGTATATTTTGTCAGAATTCTCATTTGTTTTTAATTAATTACAACTAAACGGATAACAATATCCGTGGGATCTTTTGATATGTTAATGAGGGAATTTTTATCTATCGATTGATATATTTTTCATTACTCCCCTTTTTATTTGCATTTCATTTGCTTAAATGACTCCACTACTAGTTGCAAGTGTGTTTCATTAAATAATTCACTACTTATTTTAGTTTGAATTTGAAAAGTGGAGCAGAGACGACAGCGAAAATTGTAATTGCATTTTTTTTTTCAAACTATTATTAAGGTTTATTAGTTTTTTAATAAGAATTTAAAGAGATTTTTTTTGGTAGAAAGTTGGATGGAGTTTTGACGTAAAAATAGAAACTGAAGAAGAACGAGAACACAGACTCGAAAATACGAATGAGTAGAGGGAAAATACGTGAAAATTGAGAATACGTGTAATTGAGGAAAAACAAAAACTTCAGAATTATATTGGGAGAAATAGTAAACTTAATATGTAATGGATGAAATGAATTTCCTTAATTTTCGCTTCCAAACAAATTGGAGTAAATCGATAAATTAATTTTCTTGAAATCAAATTATTTCAGATATTTATCATGATGCTCCAGAAAAAAGAGAGAGACCTTAATAAACATTTCCATAATTTTCTCGAGGAATTTCTATCCTTACAGTCAAAAAAAAGTTAAATTTTTGTATAAAATCGTTAATAACAATTTAAACAAGATAAAATTCTCAAATTTGATGAAGTGAATCTGTAAAGAATGTAATGAAAAATAAAATAAGACCTAGAAACCAGAAATTGGTTGAAAACTGTAAAATTTTCTATGATTTCGAAAATTCCTTCAAAACTTGAAAAAATGAAGAAATGTAAAAAGCACAGGAAATTTTACAATTTTCAATTAATTTTTGGTTTTCGAGACTTATTTTATTCCTCATTACATTCTTTACAGATTTACTTCATCGAATTTAAGAATTTCATTTCGTCTAAATTGTTATTAACGATTTTATCCAAAAATTTAACATTTTTTTTGACTGTACAGACAAAAACACGTTAATAAACTCCAAATTATTGAATCAATAAATGCAGAATCACTGCAAATTACGTGAAGAATATTTCAACTTTGTACTTGGTATAAATTATCTCAGTTAATTACAAAGTTCAGGGAATTTTTTAAAAAAGAAAAATATCATTTAACTCAGTACAATGATGTACACAATCTCGTAATTTTAACATTGTCACTGAGCAAATGGCAATTAGTATAATAATCTTCATCATACACAATACACAAAAGCTATTTCTCAAGCCACGTATGACGTTCTTACAAGTCGTAAACTACGTCACATGTGTTTAATTCAAAAAAAAAAAAGAAAAAAACAATTCTATATGTTAACAAAATCAAGATGAAAAATGTGATAATAGGAGAAAATCGAGTGATAGAAAGTAGAGGAGTTCTTGGAGATAAAGGCAGATTATTAACACGTGAAGAATAACAATTTCCATAATTAAAAAATAATTAATCAAATTTATGAATGGAAAATCACGTAATGTCTTTTTGCAGGTAGTATCGGATGTCGTATTTGCCGATAGTATTCAATCCTATATTTATAGCTATAAAAACACTGCACATTGGATGAAGCTAGAGTAACATGACCAATGAATGGACGGTTAAGGAAATATTAGACTTTATGAATTCATATAAAATAGGCAAATTACGTTAAAAAGTTGCAGAAAAGAATGATGTACAGAAAAATCTAGGGAAGAGTGGGGCAAAATGGACACTATAATGAAACGGTTAGAGATGGATTTTTTTCGATGTTTCTATTGAAAAGCTGAGGAAATTTTAGCCGGAAAACGAGTGTCAGATGTACTTTTTTTTATTTTTTTGAAAATTCGATATTTTTCGGTATTTTTGATGGGTAGAACCTTCCCTTTTTTGGAAATTTTCAGTTTTTTGCAAATATCTCTGGTTCTATTGGTCGTAGCAACTTGGGGTTAGTCTCAAATGAAAGGCGAGCTCATTTCCCATCGATTCATGGGGTTTTGAATTCAAAAATATCAATTTTTGGGATAGTTATAGGCCAAAAACTGTTTCACAAAAGTGTTCCACAAAAATCCCCATAAATACCTTAAAAATCGATATTTTTTAATTGAAAACCCTATAAATCGATGGCAAATGATCTCACCTTTCACCTCCCGTCAAAATTTTTACACTACGACAAATAGAACCGAAGATATTCTCAAAAAACTGAAAATTTACAAAAAAAAGGAAGGGTTTTACCTCTCTAAAATGCTAAAAATAGTCAAAATCACCAAAAATTCAAAAAAATTAGTTCCAGCACTTCTTTTCCGCTTAAAATTTCCTCAACTTTCCAATGAAATCATCAAAAACAATCTACCGTCAATATTTCTATTAATTTCAAGAGTTTTCCACAATATTTGTCTAAAAATTTAGCTGTAAACTTGAATAATGCAGAAATAATTTAAAGAAAATCAAGGAAAAAGTGGAAAATAACTTAAACCCCCAATAGATGAACAGTTTCATATCTACAGTGTCATGATTTTAAATTTCGATCAATCGATATGTAATAAATACTTTATAAATCCATATAGATGTAATAATCAGGAATTGACGTGAAAAGCATAAGAATCATTCATTAATTTATGAAAAATCCTCTATAATAGAAACCGTCCATCTTTTGGGTCAGTGTCCATTTATTGGTCGTGTGTGACCCTCCTACCCGTACTCCAAACCTATATATATATAACAATAACCATGCGGGCAAATATACGCAAACTATGAACCCCTCAATGGCGCATTCTTTTATTTTGAAAGGAAAAAATCTACATATATATGTTCAAGTTAACAGCATTTTATTTCTTTTTTCATACTAACTAATAAAATGCAGAGTCAAGGAAATTTAAAATAATGACTCTTACCTTTCACTCCTCGACCAGTTGTCTCGTTCTTTTTTTTTTTTTTCCTTTTCGTATTTTTTTCCCTCGTCTCTCACTCTTTGGATTTTGCTCGGTCGTTATATATATTCCGTTTTTGTGTGTGTGTGTGTGTCAAAAGAATTTGTTTTGGAGTGTGATTCTCTCTTTTTCTTTTCCCCTCCTCTCTCTCTCTCTCTCTTGCCCCAGTATTCAGTTACAAACGATATTTTTGCGTCATGTGTTCTTTACATTTTTTTCCTTTTTTTTTCCTCGTGAGCCGGACGCAGCTATCGGGCCACTGTGATTTCAATTCTTCGTTTTATTCGATGATTGGCCTCTTTTCTTATTTTTTATTTTTCCCTTTTTCCTCTATACCCACAAATGTCCAAAAAGGGGGGGGGGGAGACCCGCTTTTCGCCTTGTACCTCTCAACAATTCCCAGCCATCTTGCGCCTCTCTTCAATTGCCTCCTCGTTTTGCCCCCTCAACCTCTCTCTTTCTCGGGTATATATATATGTATATATATATATATACGTACACACAGACACAGAGACAGATGAACAGCAGACACACACAGACACACTCGCTCCTTTTCTCTCTGCTCCAAAACAGAATATATATATATGTGTGTAAGTGAAGAGGCTTATGAGCTCAATGCTTCATATATATATAGATACAGGAAAAATTTATCGAATTGCCCTCTCCGTGTGTATGTGTGTAGGAGTTTTCGGTCGGAGTACGCAGTGATGATTAAATTCAATGGAAAAAAACACGAGTACACGAATATTTAACACACACACACAGACATACGAACGTGTGCTTCGCAGAAGACGATAGTGCGAAACTTCCAACGTATTTTCGTAAAGATTAACCCAAAAAAAGGAAAAAAAAACTCGGAAATAAATTTTTAAAAAACTAAAAAAAAAGGAAAAAAAAACGTGGAGTAGAAACTCCGTACTCTTATATTTCACTTATGTTCTCTCCACTTTTCACCCACCTCCTTCACCCCGAGGACGCTCATTTCACAGGCCCCCCCTCTTGTTTTTATCAAGGGAACACTTTAAATACACACACAGCACTTATTAATAATAATAATTACAACTTTACACTAGTCTTCAATCCTTATCTTTATTTAAAAACTAAAACTAAAAAAGGGTAAATTAATAGTAATTTACCCTGTTTTTTTTTTAATTTAAACGGTCAAGCTTTCATTGCTATTGGTTATAGCTATAACTCCTCTCGCCCATCATGCACACACAACGTTCACCATTCGAGGATTCATTTGTACTCAACTTGCCTTCTGCCTCGACACTGGTGGCGTGTGTAACGATAACCACGTAGTACTGTCGTACTTTCAAATGTAGGAACTTCGGAAGTATTCGGGTTCTATGCTATAACATGTGAATTTCAGCTTCGGGTCGAGTTCGGAGGCTGCCTCTTTGGCTGGTTCGACAAAATAAAAGGACTAGCGAATGAAACGACATCGGCTTTCTTCGGCTTCAATGCCGCACCATTCAAATTTCGACTTCGGCATGCTTCGGGTGTGGATTCTTTCGTTAGTACGACAATAATCGGTTATACTCGGCTATGTTCGGATAACCTCGTAACGTTCATGCCTCACTTTCAGTGCAGTGATGACTGGATTGAATCGAGGGCCTCGTACCTATACTTGCCTTAGAAACAGAGGGGCGTAAGTGATATTTTTATACATAGCACTTACGCCATTTTGTTTTCAAAGTGACGATATATAATAGGCCCCCCAATCCCCCCAAAATTTCTGGATTTTCTCATATTTTTCATGTTTTAAATAAAAAAATTTTAATATCAAACCTGTAAAAAATTGGAATTCGAAATTTAAATTTTGAAAATTTGCAGAAGACCTTCTTTTTTTTTGTGGTGAATCATTATATTAGTTGTTTTGGGAACAAAGGGGCGTAAGTGCTATGTATAAGGGTATAAAACTTACGCCATTTTGTTTCTAAGGTGATGACATGAAATAGACACCTTCCAATCTCCCAAAATTCCTGGATTTCCTCACATTTTTCCGTTAAAAATCAACATTTTTCACCTGTAAACCTTTAAAAAAAATTGAAAATTTCCGAAAAAATTTGAAATTTAAATTTAAAAATTTGCAGAAGACCTTTCGTTTTTTGCAGAGAATTGTTATATCGTTGTCTTAGAAACAAAGGGACGTAAGTGCTGTATATAAGCGTAATACTTACGCCCCTTTGTTTAGAATTTACCTATTTTTAGGAGAGTTCCTCGAGAAACTGTTTCTATTTAATATAGTAGCCTTAGAAACAAAGAGGCGTAAGTGCTATATATAAGCAATAGCACTTACGCCCTTTTGTTTCTAAGCTGATGATACATAAAAAGAGTTTTCTCGAGAAATTCTCCTAAAAATAGGAATTCATGATAAAATAAACCAACTAATTCTTACCAAGCACATTGTTTTTTATCTGCTCTAAAAATAAAGATAATTTTCATTAAATAATTGGCTTGTCATTGTTTTCTTAATTCCTTTTCTGCGTATTAATGAAGAAACATTAACGTTGATGATGTGTCCGTTGAATTGCATAGATTTAAAGGTCATTCTTGAGATCGAGATATTCAAAAATTTGAAGATTTTTCAAATCGAACGTGTCGTTAATGAAGATTTCAGTAGTGAAGAGGTAAAACAAGATAAGTCTCTTTTTTTCTCATTAAATTTTTTGAAAATACCTTAGAAAATAATCGAGAACGAGCAATTGCCCTAAAGCTCTTTTGTTACTCTTGAAATTATCTGCAAAAACAGATAAATAATATCACCTTATCTCGCTTAGTTTCCGAAATATTTCCTTCGGAATGACCTCAAAGATAAGTCGACTTATCCTGTTTTACCTCTTCACTACTGATTTCATTTTCAAATAAATTTAAAAAACTTCTTCATTTCCGACATTTTCTTGATTATCCATCGTAGATGGCGGGCTTTTTCAGTTAGACATATTTTTTTGAGGCATATTCGTGTCTGCAGCACTCCTCTAATATCGACTCGATCCATTTGTGTGTGTGGATTCACTGAAAAAATGTCGGCCGTTGAATTAAATCCAAGACCCGTCAGGGTTTCCCCATTAATAAAGGTAAATAATGAATAATTTTATAACGTTCTTTAAAAAATTTCAAACTTCCAAATCGAAGCAAGTACTGTTCTATCAATTTCATGAAAATTGTGGAAATCGTCAATTGTTTTGTCAACGACAATGGATGTACAGTAGTTTGGCTCTGAAGTTCTCATTCTTTTTCTCATTACATAATTTTAAAATTTTAGAATACACTGAATTTTTCAAAATTCCTCATCTTTCAATTTTCGTTGAAAGAAAAATTTGAAAAATCTGACTAATGTATTTTTGCTTTCATTTTTTTCATGTATACATGTTTTATGCGCCAATTAAGCCCATAAGTCCATGTTTCCATCCATGTAAAAGGAAATATATGAGGATTTTTTCGTGGAGAATATGAATCTAACCTCGTTTGATTGAAAACTACTGACAGAATAAAATTATATTAGTGAAATAATTTCTTGCACCAAATATATGAATTGTTGGATGTGAAACGATTGAGAGAAGAATACTATTTATTGTCACAAGATGTGACAATAGTTGATCGTTGAATGTTTATTATGACTAGCCCTAAAAGGCCATATAGCCAACGAAAAATATACATTTTGCAACAGATGAATGTCATAAAAATACAAATGAAAATATTTAAAGAAAACCAAAAAAGAAAGAATACAATAGAAAATATAACAATAATGAAAGAAATAAAAATATAATGATTTGTTTGTCTTTTAAGGCAAAAAAAATTATAATTTTTAAATAATTTGGTAGAACATAGTTGATAAATTAGCTTAATTAGTTGACGTCATGTAAATTAGCAATTATGTGCATTAGCAATTTCGATGTTTCTGGATTCCGAGTATTTTTGCAAGAATACTCTCTTAATAATTTTTTGATACATCTAGATATAGGGGAGAGTGGGGCAAAATGGATACTATAATGAAACGGTTAGAGATGGATTTTTTTCGATGATTCTATTGAAAAGCTGAGGAAATTTTATCCGGAAAACGAGTGTCAGATGTATTTTTTTCGATTTTTTTTTTTTAAATTCGATATTTTTCGGTGTTTTTGAGGGGTAGAAGTCTTTCCTTTTCTGAAAATTTTCAGTTTTTTGCTAATATCTCTGGTTTTATTGGTCGTAGCAACTTGGGGTTGGTTTCAAATGAAAGGTGAGCTCATTTCCCATCGATTCACGGGGTTTTGAATTCAGAAATATCACTTTTTGAGATATTTATAGGCAAAAAACTGTTTCACAAAAGTGTTTCACAAAAATGCCTATAAATATCTTTTTACGCTACGATAAATAGAACCGAAGATATTGTCAAAAAACTGAAAATTTTCGAAAAAAGGAAGTGTTTCACCCCTCTAAAATGCTCAGAAAAATCAAAATCATCAAAAATTCAAAAAAATTAGTTCCAGCATTTATTTTTCGTCTAAAATTTCCTCAACATTCCAATGAAATCATCAAAAACAATCTACCGTCAATATTTCTATTAATTACAAGAGTTTTCCATAATATTTGTCTAAAAATTTAGATGTGTCCATTTTGCCCCACCTTCCCCTATCTTCTTCATCCATATTTACATTACATGAAAGTTGTTTGATTCAATTGAAGAACAATTTTACATTGCAATCAAGTAAATGAACATTTTTTTTTGTCAAAATAGTTTGGCCGATGGTCGATGCTCCTAACGGGCATTGTTTACGGTGCAATTCATCAAAGTCGTCTGAGCAAAAAAGAAGCTGCCTGGCGTGAAGTAGAGACGAAGAAGAAAGCGATCAGAGACAAAAAATTAGCAGAAGAAAAGAGAATTGCATCTGCTGGTATGTATAAATCTATTGAAAGTATTCATTGAACATTAATAATTCAGGTGAATTGATGAACTATACAGTATTTCCCCCTTTTAATTACAGCGGAACTTGCGAACCTCGAAGCAATGATGAAGTAGGAAGTTATTAGTTGTCTATTAGTATATTTCAATGTGAATAAACAAAAATAAAATGAGGAAACTGAATTGTGTAAATTAGAAAATGACTTTTCGGCATTTATTATTTTATGGAAATTAATTTAGATTAACTGAAGTAGTTGACTTAGAATATTTCTTGATTTCATTGAAGATTATTCAGATTTTCAATGAAATCATTTTTAAAAAATCTACCTTTTACCGTTTTATTGGAATTTTCATTGATTTTTACTTTTTCCCATATAAGGGAATGAAAACTACTCGAAATCGGTGGAAATATTGAAGATAGGTTTCTTCTGATGATTTCATTGGAAAGCTGAGAAAATTTCCCATGGAAATCATATATCAGAAGTTATTTTTTTGAATTTTCCAAAAATTCCATTTTTTGCTCAACATTTGAAGGTAAAATCCTTCGATTTTTGAAAAATTGCAGTTTTTTGTGAATATCTCCGGTTTTATTGATCGTAGCGACCTGGGGTTGATCTTAAATGAAAGGTGAGCTCATTTTCCATCAATTTATGTGGTTCAAAAAAAAAATTATCAATTTTCCAAGTACTTATAGGACAAAAACTAATTTTCAGAAAATGACCCACAAGTATTTGGAAAATTGCTAAAAAAAATTTCGAACCACATAAATCAATAGGAAATGAGCTCACCTTCCATTTGCGATCAACCCTGAGTCGCTGAGACCAACAGAATCGGAGATATTCCCAAAAAATTGAATTTTTTCGATTTTCAAAAAGAAAACCCCTTCAAAAATTGACCGAAAAAGTAAAAATTTCAAAAAATTGACCAAAATTTAATTTTGGCACATGTTTTCCACCTAAAATTTCCTCAGCTTTCCAATAGAATCATCAAAAAATCATTATCTCTCGCCGTTCAATTGGAATGTCTATTATACCCGACCTTCCCCTATTTCGAATTTTTTTCATTCATCCACCTAGAATCATAATGTAGATAAGAGAAATCTCTACTGCACCTACTATCATCCACTCTCACACCTTCTTCAATCTCTACATTTTTGTGCTGGAGATATATTGGAAGTGCTCCTTCTCATGGGTGGGGTTTGTCCGACCTCAGTTGTACAAGGACAACGAACGTGAATTGTTCCAATTTCATTCATTACTTTCCATTTCTATCATATTAATCATTCACGCACTAACTAACATTCTACTTCATAAAAAAACTAAGTATTAAAACTCAGGAAAAAAATATACATTCAAATATTTAAAAAAAAAATAAAAATGATCAATCATATTTTCCTTCATAAAATTCACAAAAAATCACAATTTAATGTTTTGTTTACCTAAAATAAGAATTAATCGATTGTAGCAGCTATTGTTATTGAGTCTGAGAAGTATTTATTGAGAGGATATATAAAAAAAAAACCTTTGATATTATGAATATGATATCTAGCTTCCCAACACTTGGACTACTTGGATGGGTTCTAGTGATCATAATTCTATTAATTGTTTGCTCATTTTTAATATGCTGTTGTATTGATGCTGATGATGAATTAATAACTTCTACTTATAATCGAAATTATCAAGCTCCATATGATCCAAGAAGTGATGGAACAGTTGATCGTGAGTTTGTAAATACTGGTCCATTAGATTTTTTTTTACATCAATATTGGTTGAAAATATGAATATATCTAACAAATAATTCAAAGATATTCCTCACAATTACAGTGGGTCTGATGTTATATTCGAGTCATTATTATAATAATGCACACGACATTCATCACAATTACTGTGATTTTTCTGCTGTGGGTGGAGAGGGTGGTGAGGCTGGTGTTGATGGTGGCGGTGGCTGTGGTGGAGATGCAGGTGGTGGTGGTGGAGGCGGTGGGGGTTGCGATGGGGGAGGCGATTGTGGGTAATTATTAAAAAAACAATAATATATAAAAAATTTTGTACTGCACAATTTTATATATTTTTTAATAATAACAAAAATAATTACAAGAAAATCAACTGATGTTACGTACAAACGTAAAAATGCCTTCTCAATGCACTCCGAATGGGAGAAATATATGATAACTTGTTGAATCAACAGTGGACTAGTTAAATACGGGTAATACCAAAAACCAATTTTTTTAATTTTGTAATAGATTTTAATGTAATTTTATGTGCTTAATAAATATCATGTCAATTGGACCAGCCATATTAGAAACGCCTGTTGATTGTTAATCCTCTTTATTTTTCATTTTTTAAGCTGGAATAACTCCAGTTTTATTGTCCTTAGTGATTAATTGAAGAAGAGCTCCGTTAGTTGGACGTTCTTGGTTCTGAGACCACTTCCAGAATAGACTGGAATATAAAATAACATCAGAAATTAAATGAAAATCATGATCTACTAGACTATACCGGATTTAAAATTCATTGGAATTTAATTATGATTCCATTGCAAAGGATTATATGAAATATTACTAACTCAGAGATAAAATCGAGGGATGTCCAGGTTGTAGTGTCGGCTTTGGGCATCCACTTTCGATTCATTGGAGTGTCGAGTGTCACTGGAAGAATTGCAGCTACTAAGGAATCTGCAGGAAGACCACTCTCCTTGGCTGCAAGAGATTTCGTCAATTGATGTACTGCTGCTTTGGCCATTCCATAACCAATCATACCTATGGAGAAACGTACATGAAAATTCGTCAAACCATTCAAATGAAAAATATCCAGACTGCTTTTCTGTTCAACTAACCAGGAGTTCCTTCGAGAGCTGCGTTAGCACCAGTTAATGTCAAGAATCCACCTTCTTTGAGATGATTTGCTGCAATACTAGCAGCTATTACGGAACTCCAAACACTCTGTTTCCACATTAATTCTGTATTTGTTAAGAAATCCTTATTCGCAGCATTGCCACCAGCCCAGCCTCCAGCAACGCAAATTATACCGTCAACTTTTTCACCACTGAGAATATCTCCAATTTTTGATAAAATGTTAACTTCCTGGGATCAAGAAAATGTGTAATAACTCATAATTGTCTATAATGGTAAGTTTTTCCTGGAAAACCGATAAAGACGAGGAAAATGCATAATTTACCTGCTCCTTCCAGCTACCTTCACCATTTACAACGATATTTGCATCGGCAGCTTCATTTTCCTTCATATCAATATTTCCAACCCACTAGAAAATTATAATCAAATCATTTTAACGAGTATAGAATTTTGCGCAGGCGACTAAAACTCATGATAATAAAATTACCCTACATTCGCCAATTTTTTTGCACTTTTTTTTAAACAAATAAATTGTTATAAAAAATTTGCGCTCATATTTTTGTAAATATTTTATATGTACATATTTTTCATTTTTTGGAAAATAATTTATTTATTGAGAAAAAAATCAAAGTTTTCAGTATCATAAAAAATTCTTGCAATTCAATGCCCTTATCGCTTCCAAAATAGATTCAAATTTTGTTTTTATCTCAAACTGTTTAGGTGAGAGGTCCATCTAATATCAGCTTCGCTTTCAAGAGATAATAAGAATAATTCCGTTATTTGTGAAAGTCATCGTGGAGATTGTTCGGTCCATTGACAACCTTCAAACCTTGATTTTAAAACCCATTCATGGAATTCCCTGAATTATCATCAAATATTCAAAAAAAAGCCAATAATTTGAAAGAACAGTAAACTTTTAAAGAAATTAAGGAGTTTCCACGGATGATCCTTTCAATTTTTTTATCGATTGACCTGAACGAGGACAAGCGTATATATATATATGTATATTCTATCCACAGGATAATCAACAAGTTGCTGTAATTATGGATATTGAATGAAGGCCTCGTTCATAAACAGGTAAAACGCTCAAATCACAAAGTAGTGAAATCGAAAAAAGTAAAAAAGCAATATAATACCTTTTCGGAATAAATAATTGACTCACCCAGTTTTGAGATTTGAATTTAGCGACACAGGCAGAGCCCAGGGCCCCCTTGCCCCCATAAACGAAAACACGACCAAGTGCGGTTGCCATTGTTTGATGAATGAAAGAGGCTTTGATTTTTTATACAAAAAACGAGAAAATCGTGCCTTTGGCCTTCGTCGATTCAACAAACACATGACCGAGCTCAGCCGAGCTCTTCCGAGCATCCCTTCGGTTTTTTTCGTCGATAACTGCGGCGTTGCCACATTTCCCCGTGACTTTACAAATAGAAAGTCTCTGCCCCGCGGCCATTTTGACGTGAACGAAGACTACAAAAGGAGGGGAAGACAATAATTTAAATGAAAATAATAAAATTTATTGTTTAACGAGATAAATTAATTAATTTTAATGCTCGCTAAAGAATAAGCGAAATTGTGAGACAGACCTTTTATTTTTGGCGCGAAGCGCGTCAATTTTGAATTTATTTGAAAGTTCGCATGTGTGTTTTCAGAGATCCGCAAAGATAAAATTCGCATTTTTTATTTTTTTATTTTTTTTTATTTCTGTAATATCCATCGAAAAAATTTTAATTACTCTCTTAATGAAAAATTTGGACTTTCAAATTTTTCATTAGTTTGAAAATTAATTTTTCTTTTTTAACAATTTTGATTACTATTGCAATTTAAAATTTGACTGATGGAATTTCATAATTATTTTCTTCATTAAACTTATTAAAATTTTTATTAGTTAAATTGAATTATAAATGTCATATAAGCGTCATTTAGATTGGATTAAATTATAAGTTCTTATTTGTGTTACATTTAGTTAACCCTCTCAACTCAAAATTTTTGTCTGAAAGACTGTTATATTTGGGAAGATTAAACATAGTAGCGTTGATTTTATTATTAAATTAATTATTCCAATCAATTAATAAGTAAGAAAGAATCAAAATTTCGAATAAGAAAAAGAATTATAAAATTTCATCAGTCAAATTTTTAATTACAATAGTAATCAAAATTGTTGAAAAAAAAAAATTAATTTTCAAACTAATGAAAAATTTGAAAATCCAAATTTTTCATTAAGAAAGTAATTAAAATTTTTTCGATGGAAATTGCAGAAATAAAAAGATTAAAAAATTAAAAATGCGAATTCTTTTTTTCCCCGATCTCTGTGTGTTTTAGGGCTATTCAAATTTCCCGCCATAACAATTTCAAAGCCATTCAAACTGGCAACCCTGTATTTTCCATTTAAATTACACATGCGTTTCAGCTGCAAGCCTGTATGTAAAATATATGACTCCTCCGTGAATTTAGTTCTATTATCACGTCACGTTATCCCAGTTGGGTTAGGTTTTATATTGCTGGGAAATTCTCAACGAAGTGAAAAAAAAAAGGAGAGAAAAAAAGAAGGAAAAAAATTCTTTTTTTTGTTCGACAGAATTAAATGTTTTCAACACCAGTGCAACTTATCACACAGTTAAAATTAAATTTTGAAATTAAATAAATAATCAATTAATTGTGTTTTTTTAAAATAAACAATTTGTGTGGAAAATTAAATTAAAAATCATTATAATCACGTGAATAAACGTGTGACCCATAGAGGCACCGTTGTATATTCCCCTTGTATATGATATTTCTAAACGGAAAATGAGTCGACATGAAGGTAAAGTATCCCAAAAGTGTCTCTGAGTGTCCTTATGAGTACATCTGGTTGGATAACTGTCTTTAAAAAAAGAAAAAAAAACACACAGAAAGAAACAGAGAGAAAAATTGGATGAAAAATTGATTATACAAGATTAAAATTAGGAAATATAGTAGATTGTTTTGCAAAAAAAAAAAAAAAATCACAAGTGATTTTATGCAAATGAAAAGAAAAATTATTTTCTCTATCAAATCTCATTTAACCTACGAGTTTATCGAGAAGAGAGATTTTTTCTTCTTTTCTTACAATTTATGTTAAATCAAAAATAGAAAAAGAAGTGACAAAATTTAGTTTATTGAGGGGGAGGGGGGGTCTAATGTCAGTGTCCAGATGGCAGCACAGCTGTAAAAGTTAATCAAATATTTTTTTTTTTTATTTAATAATCAAATTTTCATGTTTTTAAGGGGTTTCAAATTCCCCTGAACAGACATTGCTTTCACATTCTTGAGCTAAATGAGTGACTGTCTCCCTTTTTTAATTCAAAAAGACAATTTAATGGGTAAAAATTGACAAAAGCTTTTTTTTTCACTGTCAATAAACTTTTCTTGAATGATTACTCACGTTTTCAATCATTTGTCTCTTTGTGCTCATTTTTTACATTCAAAAATACCTCCAATTAGGTCCTAAAAGAGAATAGAATGGTTAAAAAAATTATTTGCAGAAAAATTTTAATTTATATTTTTTTTTCATAGTTTTTTGTTAAATAGTTTAGAATCATTTTTAACAGCAAAAATAAAAAAAACGTGGAGTAGAGCAAAAATACGACGTTTTTTTATTATTACTCTATCTTTTGACCTTTGACCCACTAACAACCTACTATAAGTGGTTCACATAGTGGTATTCACATATTATGTATTGCTAATAACTGCTCCATACATCTGATCCATTCACTATTGCCTATGGTAATGAGAAATTCCCAAGATATTTTCTAGCCATCAAGCAGAAATATGCAGTGAGGTTAAAGTTGCAAATATCGCATATTGCTAATTTGCATATAAAATCCTAATTTATGAATAGAATCTTGTCCATAAGAGAATTAAATAAAGAAATTTAGTCAAACCCTATTAAATTACTCGATTTGATATTTAAAAAAAATATGATCATATTCTCATCTATATTATCTCTAATATTCATGACGATATATAAATAGATTGATTGAGACACAGAGTCTCGACCTACAAATTCATAGGTGTAATATTTCTTCTTAGCACACCATTGAAGACCTATTACCTATTTATGTGTTCCTATGATATCAGTAATAATTTGAAGAAAATTTTTTTTTACAAATTTATTTATGACTTTTGTTTTTTTTACAGGGGTAAGTTGTGACTCTTGTCTGAAGGCGAATTTTCGGGGTCGCAGATACAAGTGCCTGGTATGCTATGATTATGACTTATGTGCCAGCTGTTATGAGGCTGGTGCAACAACTACACGCCACCTTACTGATCATCCTATGCAGTGCATCCTCACTCGAACGGATTTTGGTAAAAAATCCTTAATTTTTAAAAATTTACAATAGCATTTTCTGTATCCCGTGCGAAAAGTTGGCACTTTTCGCACGCTGTGCATGAAAAAAACAGTACTTTACATGTGGGGTAAAGTATTTTCAGACTCGTTTGATTGCAAAACTCGTCAGAAAAAAGCACTTTACCGCACTTGTAAGGTAATATACTATTTTTGTATACCGTGTGAAAAGAATCCACTTTTCGCACGTTGTACATGAAAAAAAAATGTACCCAACACGTGCGGTAAAGTATTTTTAGGCTCATGTGATTATAAAACTCGTCTTTGGCTCATTTTGCAATCTCACACTCGTCAAAAAAGTACTTTCCCGCACTTGTTTGGTAATATACTATTTTTTAGTGTGCGGTTAGTGGCATTTTTCACATATTGTACATAAAAAAAACTGTACCCAACACGTGCGGTAAAGTATTTTCAGGCTCATGTGATTACAAAACTCGTCTTTGGCTCGTTTTGCAACCTCACACTCATCGAAAAAGTACTTTACCGCACTTGTTTGGTAATATACTATCCCGTACTGTGCGGTTAGTGGCACTTTTCACATATTGTACATGAAAAAACTGTACCAAACACGTGCGGTAAAGTATTTTCAGGCTCATGTGATTACAAAACTCGTCTTCGGCCCATTTTGCAACGTCACACTCATCTAAAAAGTACTTTACCGCACTTGTTAGATAATAAAATTTTAAGTATTGTCTATTTCACTTCTTTTTTTTCGTTTTGTTTCTTCAGAACTTTATTATGGTGGTGAAGGTGTGAGTGTAGAACAGCCACAGTCTCTAACTTGTCCATACTGTACAAGAATGGGATTTACTGAAGCAACACTGCAGGAGCATGTAGCTGCAGATCATCCAGACACAACATTTGAAGTGGTAATTATTCATTAAAAATAAAAAAAAGGCTGTATTCTCTTAAATTTCATTGGAAAATTTTATTTGCAGGTATGTCCAGTATGTGCATCTCTGCCAGGTGGTGATCCAAATCACGTAACCGATGATTTTGCAAATCATTTAACTCTAGAACACCGGAGTGGACCACGGGATTTGATATCATTTTTGGATGAACCGACAGCAAGTCGGCATGGTCCACGACGAATACCACATCCATCAAGAGGTGTTGGTGGTCCAAGACCACGCAGGTATGATTTAATATCACAGTATCTAATTTAAGACAATTAATTAAATCAATCATTTCTTTAAATGAGATTATTAAAAAATGGACCTCAAGGTCCAACATGCATTTTAGTTCATCGGGTGGATTAAGCCCAAGCAGTCGAGATGGCATAGATCCTATTGCTGAATTGTTGTCCCAGTTGTCTGGTGTACGTAGAACTGGCGGTGGTACTGGTCAAAGCTCTCAGTTGCAACAATTGCAAATGCAACTACAACTGGAACGTCAGCAGGTCAGGGTAAGTACTGAATTTATGTCAGAAATTAACTCAAACCCTTTAATTTCGTTGTAAAATGTGTAAATTTTTCGATAAATTTGATATTTACAGTTGAGCATATTTTCTTGAACACGTGTCGATTAATCGAAATTACAAATTTTAATAGATTACCACATAGTATTGTTGTATAGGGGAGAGTGGGGCAAAATGGACCTTCATGGTCACATGATAAAGGAATTTTTTTCGGAATGAAGGACTCGACCAAAAAATCTGAAAAAATTTAAGAAAATTCTCCAACATGTCTATATTATTTTTAAATTTTTTCAGATTTTTTGAAGTAGCCGCTGCTTTTTTAAAAAATCTCGAGTCATCTCATCTCCTAGGTCCATTTTTCCCCACTCTTTCCTATGATTTTTTAGAATATGTTGAAGGGTTAATTTTTATTCTGTGTGCATATAATTTAGACCGCTACGAGACATCAACTGGAACGATTGCCAAGAAGGCAAACTCAAGTAATTGGTTCAGTATCAAGTGGTAATAACGGTGGGAGTGGTACAGCAAGTGGAAGTGGCGGTACTGCAGGCAGCCACTCAACAACAATGGCTGGTGTTGTTGCTAATAGTACAGGAAGCAACAATAATTCAAGTAATGCCGCAAACCCGTCCAGCGCCACATCTGCCAATAGCCAGAATTCAATGTTTTTGTTACCTAGGTAATAAATCCAAGAAAATTACAAAAAAAAAAATAATGTTCTTAATCTAGATTTTGAGAATGGTTAAAATTTGAAACTGGTTAATCGCCTGAGTTCAAAATCCATCGCGAGTAAACTATCCTTCTTCACTTTTCTTGTCCTCTTTTGTGTTCTCTCTCTCTCTCTTTTTTCCTTTCCTTTTCTTTTTTAGACTGAACCATATATAAACACACAGTTGCATGTCATGGTCAGTGTGTTGTGTGCCAAAAAATTTAACTCTAAGCAGCGACACTGAACTGAACACAATAATTTGACATTGAAATTTACTTTTGATATAGGGGGAAGGTGGGGTAAAATGGGGATTACAATGAAACGGTTTGAGATAGATTTTTTTTGAGGGTTTCATTGAAAAGCTGAGAAGAATTGTATCAGAATTGATTTTTTTTCAAATTTTTTTGAAAATTCGACCTTTGGTCAAGATTTGTACTTTCTTTCCATTTTTGGAAAAAATTCACTTTTTCGGGCATATCTTTGATTCTATTGGTTGTAGTGTTCTGGGGTCTTTCTCAAATGAAAGATGAGCTCATTTGCCATGATTTCTGTGGTTCTAACATTTTTTGAAAATTTATTTGAGATACTTATAGGCAATTAAATGAAAATCAGTTTTTTCTTCATAAGTACCTTAAAAATCGTTAAAAAAATGTTTTGAACTATCTAAATAAGTGGAAAATGATCTTACCTTCCATTTAAAATCATTCCCAAGTCAATACGATGATTATCACCAAAAATATCCCCAAAAAAATGAATTTTTTCAAAGAAAAGAAGATTTTCACTTTCAAAACCTGAGAAAAAAAATTAAATTTTTGAAATAAAATAATTTAAAAAAATGATTTCTATCAGAAATTTCCTCAATTTTTCAATGGAATCATCAAAAAAAATATGTCTCAAATATTTCCACTGATTTTCAGCAATTCCCATAATCCAAAACATCAATTTTAAAATGTTTTATTCATTCAATTAATCAATTTTCAATATATTAATAGATGCATTGCAACGACATTAACGGATTCTCAGCTACAAAGTATCGAACGTGAAAGTGCAAACAGAAGTTTATTCGCACGTGAACTTGTAATTGGTACACTGTCCCAGACATTGCCTGAATTAACGGAGGAACAGCAACAAAATCAGGAAGTATCAGCTGTACAAACACCTGCATCAAGTACAACGACAGCAACAACTAGTCCTGAAACACCTGGTACTGCTGTTAATAAAAAAACAACATTAAATGATACAAAAAGGGAACAACAGGCTTCTACAGCAACTGGTACTACAACAACTGGTACAATGATGAAATCAGTTGTATCAAATACTGGCCAACAATTGTCACTGCATTCTGTATCGTCTACTACTGGACAGGGATTACCATCAAATCCAAATGGCATTAATGCACAGAATCCAACGATGGTTCAAACATTAATGCACAGTGTTTTACCTCAACCACTGGTGAGTTCGCAATATGTATAAAAAAAATGAAAATAAAGATGATACTGAAATTAACAAACATCTGACAATTTTTTTGGATTTTTGAAAATGCCTAATTTATTGTAAAAAAAATATTTGAAAAATTTGCACTCATAGTTTTCTGAGTTTTTAAAATTTGCATATTTTTTATCTTTTTAAATCATTCATTTTATTTGTTAAATATTAAAAAAAGGAAAATAAAGGGAGATTTGAAAAAAAAAGAAAAAAAAAGAAAGATTTGTCAGATGTCTGCTATTTTTAGTATCATGAATAAAGATGAATTTCCACTAGATTTTCCATCAAAACAAGTTGAAATTCCGTCAATAAACTTAGGGGAAGGTGGGGTAAAATGGATAGAAGGGATAAAATGGACACGGGTTGATTTTAGTATTTTATACTATGAAAATGACTCGAAATGGATGAAAATATTGGAGATAGGCTTCTTCTGATGATTCCATTGGAAAGATGAGAGAATTTCCCTTGAAAATCATATGTCAGAAGTTATTTTTTTGAATTTTTCAAAAATTTCATTTTTTGCGCAAGATTTGAAGGTGAAAGCCTTCTGTTTTTGAAAAATTTCAGGTTTTCGGGAATATCTCTGGTTCTATTGATCGTAGCGACCTGGGGTTGATCTTAAATGAAAGGTGAGCTCATTTCCCATCGATTTATGGGGTTCTAAAAGAAAAATATCAATTTTTCAAGTACTTATAGGGCAAAAACTGAATTTTCAAAAAATGACATATAAATATTTGAAAAATTGATTTAAAAAAAATTTGAACCACATAAATCGATGAGAAATGAGCTCATCTTTCATTTGAGATCAACCCCAGATCGCTAGGACCATCAGAACCAGAGATATCGTCGAAAAAGTGAATTTTTTCGATTTTCGAAACTCTCACCCCTTCAAAACTTGGCCAAAAAAGTAAATTTTACCAAAAAATTGAAAAAAAATATTTTGACACTCGTTTCCTACCTAAAATTTCCTCCGCTTTTCAATGGAATCATCAGAAAATTTCTACCCCAAACCGTTCAATTAGAGTGTCCATTTTACCCCACCTTCCCCAAAATAGTTTCATTTTTTTTTTCTTTTTTTAATAATTTCAATGATGAAATTAATTCAAGATTTCAATACATAAAATTTCGAAAATTGAATATATATTTTTATCAGGTACTGCAGCAACCACTGCCACCCCCAATTCGAAATACTGGAACTGGAACGATCAGGGAACCGATACCAAGTCCAGCACCAGCATATCTACGTGGTAGTGTTGGTCCTGTTGGTGTTACAGGTCCATCACGTAGAAAACCTGTAAGGGCAGTTGACGGTAGAAACCAATCAACTGAACCACCACCCCCTCACTAACCCCCAATCCTCTAGGTCTTTACCACTGTTTAATTATTATTATTATTTTTTTTTCTTCTTTCTTTCATCCTCCTCTATCTCTCCCAATCGGATAAGAACCGAACGAAAAAAATAAAAAAAATTCCTCCTCCCTCCTCCTATTTAGCACTAGTCCTAGCACTGTTTAGATCACTCCAATCATTGTTGTTATTATTAAAAAAAAAAATATATATTATTAATTTTTCGACCAGGAAGAGAAATATCCTAAACCCATCTGCCTGAATATACCCCAAGGAAAGCTCTTTTACCTATTTTCAAAGGAATGAGAGTTATTATTATTTTTTTTTTCTTTTGAAAAATAGAGAAAAAAAAGAAGAATCTGCAAAATATGAAAAAATAATAATGTAATGAATAATTTTGTCATTCAATTGATGAATTCTAAATTAAAAACATTTCCACAGATTCTTTCATTTAGTATGCAGATTTGTTCAGGAATTAATTTCATTATTATTTGCAGCGATTGAAAAAAAAAAAGTTTTTGTAAAGTTATGAATTGAGAAATTACTGTTTTTCATCTCTAATGTCAATTCATCTTATTATTATTATTATTTTTTTTTCCATGTCTTTACGTACTATTTAACTTGTGTATAACAATTTCGGTGATCCCTGGATGAATAACACACAACAAAAAGGTGTATTACAAGTTATGAACAGATTTCTGTGGTTTCAATTAAAATAAGAAGAAGAAAATGAAAATTAACGAATATCGTAATCCTGTAATTTTTATTTTTACTTTTCTTCGGTCTTTTTTCTCAATCAATTTATAATTTCAATTTGATCATTTATCTCGTGTTTTTTTCTTTTTTTTCCTTTTGAAATTAAATGAAAAGCTCTTCTTCAAAATTTTTAAGCATGCAAAATTATAAAATTTATCGATTTTCCATTTGAAAAAGAGCTCAAAAAATTATATTCATGTTTATATTCTACACAAAGCGTACTTGTTGAAAAAAATGGCTTTAATTCCATTTGTGACGATTATATTTCGATATTTTTCATAATTTATTTGATCAGAATAATATGAATTAATTTAATGAAAAAATTATTGTGTGATAAATTGAATAAATTATTCTAATGGAAATCTATGAAATAGATAACGTGAACATAAAAACACACGATGAAAAAAAAAAAACACAACACAACTTGTATTACTATTTGATTTTCATGTCATTTATTTATTTTATATAATACATTTTTTTTTTTTCTGCCTTTTTTTAGAGAAAGAAAAGAAATTTATAAATTTTTGAATGGAAAAATATATATATATATTTTTTCATTCTATAACTCATTTCCTTGAAACTTTTGCGCTCCAGTAATAAAATCTACTAAAAGGAGATTAAGTCTATCATACGATTTTTTTAAAAATTCGCCCAAAATGGAAAATTTAAATATATTTTCCTAAGTGTAAAGGAATTCTGAAGAGGTGTATTCGGATGATGGGCTTCATATTAATAAAAAAATTGAAAAATTAAAGAAAATAAAACAAAAAAAAAGGATTGGAGTTAATGCAGAAGATAATTATAATTTGACATAAAATTTTCCAACTTCCCATGTATCTGATCTGTTGCTACAATTAATGCAATTATTATGAATTATTATTATATCCGTCATTACTAATTACTAACATTATAAGGCTTGTGTCTATATAGAAATACCCCGTGTTTTCGACGAAAAAAAAAAAAAAAAAAAAAATTATCACTGGGGCCTCATTGTAATATATTAATTATTCAATTTAAGGAATGAACAACAAAAAAATGAGAAAAAACAGTAAAAAAAAAAGAAATAAATAAATAACGAGCGAAAATAAAAAAATAAAAAAAAAGCATTGCTGAGATTGTACCTCCAAAATAAAAAATCGTTTAATCCATGTAGAAAAACTACATTATAATAGAGTTATTAATAATTTCCTCGTTTTCCGTCAATGATTTTTTTGTATTAACAGTTTTCCAAGTATAAAAAAAAAGAAACACTGAATTTCTAGGAAATAAAAAAGAAGAAAAAAATTTTAATGAAATGAACATGTGAACATGATTAGGCTGAGTACTTGTGCACTGTCTCTAGACTGCACTAATTGTAGGAAAAAAAAATTGATTAATTAAAGAAAAAAACGTAATTGGAGTGAGAGAAATTTTAAAAAAAATCAATAGAGGTGATTGGCGATTAATCCTTGAAATGAGCTTTTTCTGGTGTGCGGAGGAGGATTACTAGATTTAATTAGTTCTAAATATGAATCTTACCCAGGCATAGACTTATTTATGTATTCAAGAATGAAAAAAATTTGCAAATATATGGATTGTGAACGTATGAGAAAAATAGTTAAATCGTACTATTATAAAAAATTTGAAAAAAATCGAAACAAGAAGGAGGAAAGAAATATTTCTCGAGCAATGTAAAGATCCATTGCTAATGATACATTTAAAGAAAAAAAAAAAAACAATTTTTTAAGCTTTTGAAAGTGTGTAAATAAATCTATAAGAATTACATTGCTCGAGAATATTTCTTTCAACATTGAACAACGTAAAGAGAAGAGAAAAATTACGTTCACATACTTATTTATAATTATAATCCTGAATTGAAATTGATAATATCATGAAAAAAGAAAAAAGTTGAAAATAAGCTAATGAGTTTCACAATTTTACAATTTCCCAATTGTGTTTTAAAGTTATATCCATCGAATGTTTTAACGTGTTTCTGTCTCTAAAGTAAAAAAAAAAAGTTAAGTTTTTGTATAAAATTATTAATAACAATTTGAAGGACATAAAATTCTCAAATTTGATGAAGTGAATCTGTAAATAATGTAATGAGGGATAAAATAAGTCTTAGAAACAAGAAATTAATTGAAAATTGGAAATTTTTCTGCATTTTTTAAATTTCTTCATTTTTTCAAGTTTCGAAGGAATTTTCAAAATCACAGAAAATTCCACAGTTTTCAACCAATTTCTTGTTTCTGGGACTTATTTTATTTCTCATTACATTCTTTACAGATTCACGCCATCAAATTTGGGAATTCTATCTCGTTTAAATTGTTATTAACGATTTTATACAAAAATTTAACGTTTTTTTTTCACTACAGGTAAATAAAACATTCAATCGACGGACTTTTGGGCAAAAAAAAAAATAAAAACATTTCTAACGACTAATTTTCAACAAGTTAATTATTAAATCAATGAATATGTTTTAAGAAAAAGAAGAAATTGAAAAAAACCATCGGAGAGGGATGAAGGATATCGTTGAAAGAACATTAATTACGTACACAGGAGAATTGAAAATTTAAAAGAATTTTTAAAGAAAAGATGAAAATTCTATCTTATAAATAATTAAAAAGATAACCAGAACGAGGAAAAAGAATAAAAAGAATGTACATTTGTGTTTGATTGTATTCTGTCTTGATTAAGTGGCTCGGATGCTGAATATAATCGAAATTCAATCAACAATTACATTTATTTCGTATTTTAATGTTTTCTTTTTCACCAATAATAACCGATATTTCAGATTTTCTCATCGACCAAAAATAACATCAAATTATGAAAATTTAACATTTTTTTGTCAAACATAGAGGAAGGTGGGGCAAAATGGACACATCTAAATTTTTAGGCAAATATTATGGAAAAGTCTTGAAATTAATAGAAATATTGGCGATGCCAGAATTGATTTTTTTAAAATTTTTGTCGATTTTGACTTTTTTGAGCATTTTAGAGGAGTAAAAACCTTTCATTTTTTGAAAATTTTCAGTTTTTTGATAATATCTTCGGTTCTATTTGTCGTAGCATAAAAATTCCGATGGGAGGTGAAAGGTGAGATCATTCGCTATCGATTCATAGGGTTTTCAATTAAAAAATATCGATTTTTAAGGTATTTATGGGCATTTTTGTGGAACACTTTTGTGAAACAGTTTTTGGTCTATAACTATCCCAAAAATTGATATTTTTGAATTCAAAACCCCATGAATCGATGGGAAATGAGGTCACCTTTGATTTGAGACTAACCCCGAATTGCTACGACCAATAGAACCAGAGATATTTGCAAAAAACTGAAAATTTTCAAAAAAGGAAAGACTTTCATCCCTCACAAATACCAAAAAATATCGAATTTTCAAAAAAATCTAAAAAAATACATCTGACACTCGTTTTCCGGCTAAAATTTCCTCAGCTTTTCAATAGAATCATTAAAAAAAATCCATCTCCAACCGTTTCATTATAATGTCCATTTTGCCCCACTCTCCCCTATATTATAACAAATTATGTCGAATTTCTTCATTCAATAATGCGCATAAAAAGGCGCGCAGATAATTCGGCCAATCAGAGAAGAGTATGATTTCAAAGTATGCAGTGGTCGCGGGAATCGGCTCACGTTTTTTCTTCTGCATTTCACAGAAAAATTTGAGCTACAAATTAGCTCAATTTGAAAATATGGGACCACTTGAGAGTGCTAAAAAAGCAGCAGCTTTTAAAGCAGTGGATGAATATGTTAAGGTGAGATATTTTATCAATATAATATGTAATAAATCTTTGTGTTATGATTTTTAAAGGCTAGGTTAGAAAATGCAATTCATGGTAGTTCACGTGTATTGGCAGATGCATTATTACCCCTTTTTCTTTTTCTTCAATTACAGACGAATAGTGTTGTAGGAATTGGCAGTGGATCTACAGTCATTTATGCAGTTCAAAGAATTGGTAAGACTATTAAAAACAAGTGGATAATACTATTGCTTTCCAAATGATATAGGGGAGAGTGGGGCAAAATGGACATTATAATGAAACGATTGGAGATCGATTTTTCTTGATGATTCTATTGAAAAGCTGAGGGAATTTTAGCCGGAAAACGAGTGTCAGATGTATTTTTTTCGATTTTTTTGAAAATTCGATATTTTTCGGGATTTTTGAGGGATTGTCCACACGGCAATTTTTTTCCCGTGTCCACACGGGAATTTTCTTCCCGTGTACCACACGGGAATTTTCCCGTGAATCTACGGATATCCGTCGTTGAAGCACCGATCTGACTGGAATTGTTCCTTGCATCCATGGATCACTATCCGTAGAGGCACGGTCAATTCTCCGTGTATATACGGTTAATTCAAAAGTTTTAAATACTTTTCTTATCCTGTAGCCACGCACCCACTGCCCCCACACCCACCCCCCTTCCCTCACCCACTGTCCCACACACATCAAACGTGTAACCACGCATCCACTGCCTCTGCACTAACCGAATTCACGGTTCGGGATCTGTGAATTCACGGGTACTAAACCGTGTATTCACGGGTCGTGCAAGTAACCTTGTCCGTGTTTCATCAACGAAAATCCGTAGATTCACGGGAAAATTACCATGGATCTACGGCCAAAAGACCGTGTTTCTACGGCAAATGACCGTGGATCTACGTTGAAAAAATCACAATCAAAAATTCTGATGATTGAATTCGGAAGCAAAAACATTAAAATGGCTATTTTTCCCTTTTTTTCATAAAATCTCTTGAGCATGGACTGTGCAGGGGTCACTGACCCCATCACATCATGTATTTACGTCTTTTTGCATTTCATCACTAATTCGATTGCGTCAATTTTTGCTTTTTTCAGCTGAAAGGATCAAGACCGAAAATTTGAATGTAGTTTGTGTTCCAACGTCTTTTCAAGCTCGTCAACTCATTGTTAATAATCATCTTGTATTGGGCGATCTTGAGACACATCCGAGGGTAAAATATAATATCTTTTCATACAAATATTACTTAAAAAAAAAATAGGAAAGATTGGGGCAAAAGGGGCCAATGACATAGCGGATCAAAATGATTCAGGATTTTTTTTGAGGATGAAGGAGTCTGTGAAAAAATCTGAAAAAATTCACCAACAATCTTCACATATTGGAGCATGTTCTCAAATTTTTTCAGATTTTTCCGAGGAGTCCTTCACCCCTAAAAAAAATCCCGAATCATGTTGCAACGGAGGTCCATTTTGCCCCAGTCTTTTCTATACATGTTTCGATGAGTTTTTTAATTATGGAAATTCTCGATTAGCTGGATTGTGTAATTGACGGTGCTGATGAAGTCGATGATGACATGAATCTGATAAAAGGAGGCGGAGGTTGTTTGCTGCAGGAAAAAATCATTGCCTCATGTGCAAGCGAGATGATTGTCATCGCTGATTACACGTAAAAAAAACAAACATATTACTTTCGAATATTCCCCCTTTTCTCATTAGCATTCGTTGTATCAGAGTCTTCTTTTCTTCTCTATTAGAAAAAATTCAGCGAGACTGGGAGAACAGTACAAGAAAGGAATACCCATTGAAGTTATTCCAATGGCTTACGTACCTATAAAACACAAAATTGAAGATAACTATGGTGGTATGGCTAAAATAAGGATGGCTGTTGCTAAAGCAGTAAGTTTTTTCCTTTCAATTACATATTGAGGTCCCAAATATTGCGGAAATTCATCTCTAATTGTCTTTTTCGAGCCTTGAAATAGGAAAATGTCTTATAATTACAAAAATTATACATTTTCGACTCCTCCACTCTTCAAAATATCGTTTCGAAAAGAATTTTCGGCGAATTTTTGAATGTTCTGAAATTTTGAGCGCATTTTATTAAATTTTGGAGAAAGAAAATTCAATAAAAAAAAGTTTTGGAGTTCTGAAAATAGGGAAAATCGCGAATTACCGGTTTTTAAAGGGTCACCGGTTTTCAATGTCTTTTTCTTGCTTTTCTCTTTAATTATTTTAACACTGTGATCAATAGCGTCAATTAATCAATAGATAGGGATTAATACAACTAATCAAAAGAATTTAATAATTTAAAATAAATAATTTTCGTACCAACGATTTAAAACCACTGCCTAATCCTCCTCAGAGTACATTTATTTAAAATTAAACATGAAAAGTCGAAAATACACTGAATTTGCCCTTTTCTTGCATTTTTAGAATAAGGAATTATTGGAATTATTGTTTTTTTTTTCCTGTGGAATTTAGGGACCAGTCGTTACTGATAATGGAAATTTTATCCTTGATTGGCATTTTCCCAATGACTTGGAAAAATCATGGAAAGTAATAAATACAGAGATAAAAATGATACCTGGAGTAGTTGAGACTGGGCTCTTCATAAATATGGCTAAAAGAGCGTATTTTGGACTGGCTGATGGAAGCGTAAAGGAGCAGACATACGAAGCATAAATAAAAAAACTTATTCAACAGTTGTTTCTCCTACAAATCTCGCCTTTTTCCAATTTTAAGTTCTCTTACATTCAACATTTGCTCAAATATTTCTCGATTTAATTAATTTTAATGGGTCAAGAAAGTCATCTTCGTTTCTTTTGGGAAATTCAATTTTTTTTCTCGTTTTTTTCCTCAAATTCCATTTTCAAAATGTCTTGGGTTGTTTCATTTTGACATATTTATTGGGGGCTATTGAAAACTTCAGTAATTAATGAATGGATTGATGCACTGTCAAAATAATTGATTGAACTCAGGATAATACAATTAATATGAGGGCAAACATATAGTACAAAGCACAAAACATTTAATTTGGAAGGCTGTTACGTTTATATCACGTGTAATTGCTAATATTTAAGTACACCCCCCCCCCCCTCACAAAAGCACGTGTTTCTATCACGTGTTTAATTGTTCAACAATTTCTCTCTCTGTGATTTTCTGTGATTTTGATTTGTCAATAATCGATGTTTGGCTTCAACTTTGCTGCTTTATCCGTTAAACTAGTTTCGATTGAAAAAATTATATTGATTTACTGGAAGTTAATTAATTACGATTGAGGAAAAGCTCTGAAAAGCTCTTGAAAAGCTCTTTACAGGAGGGGTAACATGAATAATCGATTTAAAAAATACGATTAAGCCTTGAAATTGCAGTTTTGTAAACTTTGAGAGAAAAATTTTAGAATCTCAGGAAATTACTGTATAGGGGCAGGTGGGGTGAAATTGACAATCCAATTGAACGGTTCAAGATTGAAATTTTTTGATGATTCCATTGAGAAACTGAGAAAATTTTAGGGTATAACATGTGTCAAAATTTTTCTTTCTTAATTTTTGGAAAAATTCACTTTTTCGGCGTTATCTCTGATTCTGTTGGTCGTAGCGACCTGGGGTTGATCTCAAATGAAAGGTGAGCTCATTTCTCATCGATTTAAGTGGTTCAAACTTTTTTGAAATCAATTTTTCAAATATTTATAGGTAATTTTCTGAAAAATCAGTTTTTGCCCTATAAGTACTTGAAAACATTGATATTTTTCTTTTTGAACCCCATAAATCAATGGGAAATGAGCTCACCTTTCATTTAAGATCAACCCCAGGTCGCTACAATCAATAGAACCCGAGATATTCTCGAAAAACTGAAATTTTTCAAAAACAGAAGAATTTCACCTTCAAATCTCGCGCAAAAAATGAAATTTTTGAAAAATTCCAAAAAATAACTTCTGACATATGATTTTCATGGGAAATTTTCTCATCTTTTCAATGGAATCATCAGAAAAAACCGATCTCCAATATTTCCATCGATTTCTCCTAATTTCCATAGTATAAAACACCAAAATCAACTCGTGTCCATTTTACCCCACCTTCCTCTATCCTTGATTTTTGAATGATCGACTTTATAAAATTGAGGGTATTCACCCTCTATCAAAACACAGCAGGATCTGATGTATAAACGTTGTAGTACTTAACTCCAACTGGCATTTCTACTATGATTTATTCCATTCTTATAGTAAAGCTTGTTAAATTCCACTTCCGGTCAAGAATTACTATAAAAGTTTTGCTACCAATGATATTACAAAAAATCTCCTTTAAAATTTCAATATTTTTCACATTATTTCATATTTATAACGTAAAAATTGAATCGAAAATGAACAATAATTCGCAAAAACACAAAAATTCGCACTTTTTTAGTGTAATTATTACAATTTCTCAGTGAAATCATGAATATTCACGAACAGCAAACATCTCGAATTATTCTGCGGTAAGATGTATGAAAATGCAGATTTATAAATAAACATTTGTAAACATATTGTATATGTAGACATGAATAAAGCCATTGAATCTTGTCATTAGCAGTGATTCTTGTCATACGAATTTGTCTCTTTAATAAATTTTACTCAATTCACATTTCTATGTCAAGAATTTGACGTTTAGTATTCAGTCTATTACAAATTAAATACATTATAATTCGTGTATTCATATGTGCGCATGTATTTCATCCCCCTTTGCTGCACACTTCTTCTAGGAATGAAATTTATCCAATGGTGGGGGATGTATTTGAAGAGCTGTACGCGCCACTTCAAGCTCAAATACAATTCTTGCAAGTGTACGAATTCTATTGTCTTATATGATAAAGTGTTATATTATTGATGCTATTATAACTTGATTAAATTTTCGAAGATTAAATTTTAATTGAATATTCGAATCCTTCTTCTTAAATTCAAATAAATCGCGGGAATCTTGTGATTATCTTTTCGCACGTTTTTTCGAAAAAAAACTCCAAATAATTCGCGCAAAAAGGGGAAACATGAAGGTAAGTTATCTTTTAAATTTAATTTAATTGTTATTTTGGTCTTCAAACCCTCACAGATTTTTGTCACAATTAAGTAACTAATTAATTTATTTTTATTCACTTATTTATTGAATTTTTGTCTTTGAATAGTGTAAAAGAACAATTGAAATATTCTCTGAGTTTCTAGATTTTAATTTTAATTTTAATATTATGACAACTTAGATTTGTTTAAAAAGCCTGGAAAAGCTCCTGATTAGGAGCAAAATGTCGCGAATTTAGAAAATAAATGTAAAGATTGATATTTACAATTTATTTCATTTGGTCGAAATTTCCTAGATAAGCTCAAATTAAATCTAATAATTTGATTTAATAAAATGCAAAATTTCGATAAATTGATACTTAACAGACGCATCATAAAATATTACTACAATTCCATTTTTCCATTTAGATTCATAAAAATTTAGCATGTTTCGACTGTTCAGAGGATCATTCACACAATTTCAAGGCTGAGAGAAAAAATCCTAATTAAATTTATTGAAAAATACAACTAACTTTTTCCTGGGAAGTTTGAACCATTTAAAAGAAAGAAAAAGAACAAATTCAAACTATCAAACAAATTTCCTAAAATTTCTCATTTAATCGAATTAATAATTTTCTTTATTTATTGTTGATTTCGAAAATCTAGGCTTTATTTTTTTTTTAAATTGAAAGAGATAAAGTAAAGTGGCCAGTAGCAATAAATCGGCGCTTTTATTGCATTTTAAAGAGTGGCGCTTAAAATGTTAATTGTTTTTATCTAACGTTCATCATTTAATTTTACTTTTAACTTTTTAACATTTCTGTTCAACTTTTATGTTTTTTTTTTTTTTGAAGATTGGAAAATTGACGAATCTTGTACTGTTGCTCGTTAATTACGATCATCATTAGAAATTTCATCTCATTAATAGAGATATTACATGAGTAGTAATGACTCGCATAAAATCAATTATTTAGATGAAAATTTTACTCGTGATAATCCTTCTCTTCTCTATACTCGTAACATTAATAATATAAGGATAGATCCTGCCTATCATAATTTATCCGTTATATAATGCAATGCATAATAATTATTCGACAATTATAAGCTTCTCTTCTCATTTCTGAGAATTAATCATAGGAGACTGTAAATTAATGATATTTCTATATCTTCAATCACTTTTATCCTTTAAATTTCTTGACTTTCGATTACTTTGAATGTTAATTTATTGGATAATCATGTTTTATGCAGATAAAATCGTTTATGAAGTTGGCTCTGGCCGGATTCGTGCTAGTATCTATAACTAATGCAGTTGATGCTGATGACAAGGTGAGCTTTTTTTTTATAATATAATAATCGTCATCTTAGAAACAAAGGGGCGTAAGTGCTGTGTATAAGCCGAGCACTTACGCCCCTTTGCTCCTAAGGCGATGATATTATCCTATTTACATTAGGGAAAGATGGGGCAAAATGGATATAAGGGGTAAAACAGACACATTTGAGTTTTTTTTATTTATTTATTTATTTATATATTTTTATATATTTTGATGTCTATATTATGAAGAACATGCGAAATTTTAAAAAATATTGAAGATAGATTTTTTTTGATGATTCTATTGAAAAGCTGAAGAAATTTGCGGTGGAAATCATGTGTCAGAAATTATTTTTTGTCATTTTTTAAAAATTCTACTTTTTTGGTCGAAATTTGAAGGGGTTTTCCTTTCCATTCTCGAAAAAATTCACTTTTTTTGAAATATCTCAGGTTCTATTGGTTGTAACGTAAAAATTTCGAATGGAGGTGAAAGATGAGATCATTTGCCATTGATTTATGGGGTTTTTAATTAAAAAATATGGATTTTCGAAATAGTTATGGTGCAGAAACTAATTTTTTACAAAAATGCCCATAAATACATTAAAAATCGATATTTTTGAATCGAAAACCTCATAAATTAATGGAAAGTGATCTCATCTTCCACCTCTATTCAGAATTTTCACGCTACAATCAATAGAACCAGAGATATTTCGAAAAAAGTGAATTTTCCCCCCAAAAAAAAGGAATAACGTTTCAAAAGCTGCCCAAAAAAATCAAATTTTCGAAAAATTCGAAAAAAATAATTCTGGCACTTGTTTTCCACCCAAAATTTCCTCAATTTTCCAATAAAATCATCCAAAAAAATCTATCTCCAATCGTTTCATCTTAAAATCCATTTTTCCCACTTTCCTCAATTTCCGTTAAAAATTTAATTTATCTAATAAAAAAATACAAATTAAAATTTAATTTAGAAGATTCTAATAATCAATGGTATTTCGAATACAGGATGATCAACGAATTTTGTCTTCTTCCGTCCAAGAGGATTTTTCGAAATCGAAACGCCCATTCTGCAATGCTTTTACAGGCCAGTTACCAATAAAAAAAGGCACATTTATCATAATTTCATTTAACGAGAAATTTAACGATTATGTCTTTTTCTGAGTAGGCTGTGGGAAGAAACGTAATTATTATGAGAGTCGACTAGACGAGAAGCAACCAGGAAATATAGAAAAAATCGAAATTCCAGTAACAATTTATAAGGCACTGATTCGTGGATTGTCACAAGAAATACGTAATACAATTGATCAACAAGAATACATTGACGAGAGTCTTCCAGATTCATTTTATCAGGATTATTCATCAATTTCAACACTGAGACGACCAATACGTAAAAGATATCAGAGTTAATTTGGATGAGCTGGTGGTGCATAATGTTTAATACACGCATAATGGCTTCATTAAGATATGTACCAATTTCAATGTCTCCAATTTAAGGTATTTCTGTCTCTAAAGCCCAAAAAAAGGTAAATTTTTGTATAAAATCGTTAATAACAATTTAAACGAGATGAAATTCTCAAATTTGATGGAGTGAATCTGCAAAAAATTAAATGAGAAATAAAATAAGTTCTAGAAACAAGAAATTGGTCGAAAAATGTAAAATTTTCTGTGATTTTTAAAATTTCTTCAAAATTTGAAAAAATGAAGAAATGTAAAAAACACAGAAAATTTTCTAATTTTTAATCAATTCTTTTTTTCTAAGACAGATTTAATTGTTATTAATGATTTTATACAAAAATTTAACTTTTTTTTCTGACTTTAGAGACCGAAACACGTTTTAAAAAAAATGCTTATCTTATTATGGACCAAAAGGCAAATAACAGGGGTAACAAGTAGTAGATAAAATAATGTTCGTGAAAGAAAATTTCATAGACTTAAAGTATGTTTCTCTGAATGTAAAGCACAAATTCATTATTTATCACAGTTAATTTTTAATTTGAAAGAAAAAATCTGCGTTAATCAATAACGATTTAACGTTTCGATGTACAATAATATAACAAATGATTATAAATTATCGATGAAATTAAATAGACAATTAAATTGATTTATTCACAAATAAACAGTCAATTTAATGAAAGCATTGTCATGCCAAGTGTATTTATTGTTGTTGAAAAATGTTGTACGTGGAATACTGAGACCCACACACTCAGGATTATCGAAATTTTCGATTGAACTTGGTTGACCCCAGAAATTAGCTGAACATACGGTGGAAGGATCCCAAAGTCTTGAACGACGATCTTTTCGCTGATATTCTGGTGAATGATCGAGAATCTTTGGAAAAAGAAGCGAATACATAAATTCATAAATCGTCTTCATGACATTTTACATTTTAACGTGTTTCTGTCTGTATAATCATCCCAAAAAGTAATAAAAATTGAAAAAATCACAATATATCACATGCATGACTTCGAAAAAATTCCAAAATACAAAACCCAATTGCTATATATATATATAGCAAAATGTGAAAATTACAATTTTCCTGCTGAATAATTTTAATTATTTATTCATTAATTAAACTCAATTACTGGATTATTTAACATTAAGCTTAATTTATTTAATTATTAAATTTCATTGTTTAACATAATGAATAAAAATTAATTAACTTGATTATTATTCATTAATTATCATTCATTTGCACAATTTTATTACATCATTATTTCCCTTTAATCTGCAAATATGCAAAATTTCGTTGATTTTTTCGCTGCTTATTCGATTTTTTTGGCATATTTTCAAAAACCCCATAAGTCTGTATTTTATATTATTTATTTAAAAAAATATAACAATTAAAGAAGACTGCAATTTCGATTGGGATTTTTCCAATTTTTTTTTTCGATATTTTTAGGAAATTGTAAATTTTCGTTAATTTTTTTGTGGATCAAGAATACTGACAGAAACACTTCGATAATATCGTCGTTTTGAAGTAAAAAGGGCGTAAGTCCACTGCATAAGCATAGTACTTATGCCCTTTTAATTCTAAGGTAACGATATTTAAATTTTATACTTTTTTTTTTTTGTTATTACCTCTATTTGAAGCTTCAAAGAAAATGGCCATTTAAGATAATTATCATGTGTTCCACGTGTTATTCCAATGCTAATAAAAATAGTACCATCAGGAAAATATTTTGGTGTAAATTTCATGTACATTGCATATCTGGCTTCGTCAATATAAAATGTAGAACTACGTAACGAACTTGCAGTTTTCCACTTCAATAACTTTTCTTTTATATCATCTACTTTCCAGTAGTAAATGAATACTTTGAAAGATTCTGCAATATAGAGAAAAAGAAAAAAAAAGGAAAAAAAAAAAAGAAAACTTGCTTATTTTATTACATAAGACTGTAAGAAATAGAATTTTATTATCAAACCTTCAGTAGTTGGAATTATGCTTATAGTATTATTGAATTTATCAATTTCATGCTGCCTGGGTGAACTTGAATATTTTTTATCAATTGATTTATTAATATCGTTCATTTTATCATTTTCATCCTTCAGTAATTTATTTTCTTCAATGTCAATTTTTTTTTGAATTAAATGGATAACTAGACTCTTTAATTCACTAAATTGCTCGTTTAATGCAACTTCCAGGCTTCTAAAACGTTCGTCTATGACTTCTGCAAGGCAAATTGATTGATTATCCAACAAATAATTAATACTATTGATAATTAATAAATTAATGAGACAATAGGGAGTAACTTACTGGCATTACATGCACCAGTTAAAACTTTGGTAACTGTTGCTTCTGCATCTGCAATTAGTTGATCCGAGGAAATCCTACAAATTGTATGCTGTGTTTCCATTGTATCATTACTGACAATATTTGCTGTTGCTATAACTTTAATATCACGTAACACTGTATAAGGGAAATTGGGGTAAAATGGACCATTTCAATTGAACGGTTTGAGATAGAGATTTTTTAATGATTCTATTGAAAAGCTGAGAAAATTTTAGGGGAAAAACATAAGTCAAAATTTTTTTTTCTCAATTTTTGGAATAATTTCCTTTTTTGGTCAATTTTTGAGGGTTTCTCTTTCGAAAATCGAAAAAATTCACTTTTTCGACGATATCTCCGGTTCTGTTGGTCGCAGCGACTTGGAGTTGATTTCAAATGAAAGGTGAGCTCATTTCCCATCGATTTATGTGGTTCAAATTTTTTTTAAATCAATTTTTCAAATATTTATAGATCATTTTCTGAAAATTCAGTTTTTGCCGTATAAGTACTTGAAAAAATTGATATTTTTCTTTTTGAACCCCATACATCGATGGGAAATGAGCTCACCTTTCATTTAAGATTAACCCCAGGTTGCTAGGACCAATAGAACCAGAGATATCCCCGAAAAACTGAAATTTTTCAAAAATAGAAGGTTTTTACCTTCAAATCTCGCGCAAAAAATGAAATTTTTGAAAAATTCAAAAAAATAACTTCTGACATATGATTTTCATGGGAAATTTCCTCAGCTTTCCAATGGAATCATCAGAAAAAACCGATCACCAATATTTCCATCGATTTCGATCAATTTTCATGGTATAAAAAACGAAAACACGTGTCCATTTTACCCCACTTTTCCCTTTATAATTTATATTATTGATTCCGTAATCATTTTTAAATAAAACAAATGAGACTCACAAGCATCAACTTTTTTTGAATCTTCATAATTGTTCATTTCACATGTACAATTTAATATTAATAAAGAAAAAAACGAAACCATGCACAATATTAGAAACATCCTCCTCCAGTCTGAGACACTAACCGAATAATTTTGATGCTCTAGCTACGGAATTTATTAATTTTCCTCTCGCTTCCTAGAAGCAAAAATAGATTTTATCACGACTTTGATGTTTCATGTTTGAAGAAATGAGACTTAATATCTCGAATTAAACAAACATTCAAATCGCACATATCCTCATTCTATCAAATGATTAATAAAATTAAGGTTTCAGGATTTTTTTTCTTCTATCATTTAAAATCGTAAATCGAAATATTATAATCATCTCATATGTATACTTTATTTCTCATAAAATCATACAGTAAAAGCTGTAGTGTTTACAAAGAGCACATAAATTTCTTGTTTGATTTTGGAAAAAAAAAACACAATTTTCGGAAGTACGTCAGATAAGTTATTTCTTTCGATATAATTGTTGGAGAAAAGAAATTTTTCGACGTTTCTATTCGGTTCCAATGATTAATATGATAACGCAAATCCACAATTTACTTTTTTTTACTCATAAGCTTATAAGCTACCTTTTTTTTTCTCCCTTTCTTTTCTGTTCAATTTTTTTTTTATTTATAAAAAGGAAATTGAATGTAATTTCATTTGGAAGTCTATGATTAGCTTCAACTTATAGATAATGCTTGATAAATAGAAGTAAAATCATACAGTAAATGCTACAAGTCTGACGATGAAATTTTAAGCTGCAGCTAATACATTTTTTTTTTTTTAGTTATCTCAAGTATAATATAATTAATAATGCCTTAAAAAAGAATTCAGAGCCGATTTAAATCGACGACATAATTAATTATCAATTATAATATTAGAGTATGGCTTTTTTTCACAATTCAAATAAAATGGCTTTTATACAAATATTTCTGTGCCACGCATTATTCGTATGTATATAGATATATATATATATGCATATATATATTTATATTTATGCTAATAAATTAAAACTTAAAAATTAACTTATAAATATTTTTTTCTGTTTTGGTATATTTTTATTTTTTACCAATTTTACATAGCAACAAATTCACCAGCGCACTCAAAAAATTCACGTTAGCACTAAATTAGCTTATTTTCAAACATCAATTTTTTTTTTCAATAATTGAGAAAAAAAATGAATCTCAACAGATCCATTTATTTTCCCTTTACCATTCATTATCTCTCTTCAACTATCATTTTATCCAACCATTTGCTAAAACATTAAATGGAATAAGTCTTTGTATTTTCATTATTAAATTCTACTTAGACTCTCTTTAATTGTTTTTTTTTTTTTCATTGAATAGTGTACAAAAATGTTAAAAGCATGCGTATTTTACGCCTCGTTATTCTGTGATATTCTCGTTTTTTTTTAATGATAAAAACGTGGCTCCTTTGGTTTTTTTTTTTTTAATATGAAATTGATAAAATGCGATGAACCCAATTGACATCAGCCCTGTTTCAGTATTTATTTATAATTATTTCTTAACAACAGCATTCATTCATGTAGTTTAAAAACAGAGCATACATGAATATTTCAAAAATTTCATTGAAAAATCGTACATAAAAGATTCCTGCCTCTTCTTCTCTTTCTTTTTCCTCTTTTTTTTTTCTTCATTATTAATTAATCATTGTCTACCGTAAATTACTCTATAATAAGAAGCTCACAAAAAATTTGATCCATATCAATTGTTTTTTGTTTTATTTTTTTCGTCCGGAGACAACGGATGGAATAAACAGATATTTTTACAGGAGAGACCGAGATAAAATGAACTAAAACGCTTTTTTTTGCATTTTCTGGTCCATTTTACCCCAGCCTCCCCGACTCTTTCGTCCACAGCGAAAATTACGAGATATAAAAAGGAAAAAAAACGAGATTTAAAACATCTCTTCATTAAATAAATTCATTTTTAATCCATTATATCTCAGAATCTTCAACAAATAAATAAATCCTCGATGATCAGTGAACTTAGTATTTATAAAAATTAAAATCATTAATTTCTATTCAGTTTTTTTTAGAATTTGTGATATATCTATGAGCATCGAGCGAAAGAGTTTTTAGGTAGCATGGTTGAAGACTAATTGATAAATACATCTTTAAAAATGTGGAATGAATATAATATTTTTTTTTTCAGCTCACAATCGTTGAGAATAATTTTTCAATTCATCTACAATTGAATTAATGAAAGTTTTTTTTCTTCCTGCATTTTTTCTCTCATTTTAACGAGATGGAGTTGGCGTTTGACAATGGAAAAGAAAAAGATTTAAAAAAATTGAATGCCATTTATTCTACGTCACTCCTAGGAGATGATAAAGTACAAATATCTCGACGTTATCGAGTAATCGACAAGGCGATAAGCGACACTGCCAATCGAGTGAATTTCTATTCGGTATTGGAATTTTTTTTTTAAATGCAAAAGCTTGATGGACGAAGGAATAAATAAAATTCAACTATTTCCGATGTTGAAGGCATAATTCTTGATTTTTTTTCTTCTTTCTCACCCATCAATATCATTTTAATTTCCTGTTTTAAACACAAGAATGAGGGAATTCACTCATTTTTCAGGGCAAATTCGAGAATTATTAGACGAACGGGATAAGCCGAACATTGAGACACATACCTATCTATACAGAGAGATAGAGATTTAGCTATACTATTTTTTTTTTCATCTATTTTTCTTTTTGAACAAACAGTGTGATTTAAAGTTTATATATATATATTCAATAATAATATATTAATATTATTAATCCCAACAAGTGTAAGTTTATCATTTTTATCATTATTATTTAAATTTTTCTTCTTTTTTAATTCTTTCGTTACTGTTTTATCGTTCTGTAACTTCTTTAATCCCCATTTCGAATTTAATTCGTTTACTCGTGTATTGACCTATTAATTAGTTTTAATTTCATATTTATTTTAAAATTTTTTTTGCAATAATTTAGAACAATATTTCATATTGATCTGTGGATTCATCAAATATTTTTATATATATATATTTAGTCTCTGTTTTTTTTAAATTACTTCCTCATCGCTACACATTTATGCAAAGATATCAACATGTAGTTATAATTTATTTGGCTCAAGTGTTTTTTCTATATATTAAATTTGAATTTTTCATTTTTTTTCGAAATTTTTTTATAGTTATCTAGTGATGGGAATTTGCTTAATCTCTATTCATTAATGAATAAAGCCTATTTATTGAGATTTTTGGCATATTCTATTATTCTTTTCAATTCAATGCCATTCGAATGTTTTGTCAGAGTGATAAATTTATAAAATATATATAATTTTTTTGATTAATTAAAAAAATTCTAAAATTTTTCCTTAATGGCATGATTTCAGATTTTAAAAAAAATTTTCAGAAAAAATTTAATTAATCAGCCAAAGATACGATTTCAACTCAAATTTTTCATGATCCATAATTTTTAATTTTATGGCAGTTTATCGATTTGATAAGTATAATAGATACTGCAAAACAATATATTCGACTTAATATATTACACACAAATTCGCGATTTCTTTCATGTTAATTCAATTGCAACAAGTTTTCATTTAGTTGCCCTGTTGTCAAGCAACATATTAATATCAACTTTGGAGATTCCTGTAGAGTATTTTGTTCAATGACTTAATTGATGTTAAAACAATTACTATTACAAAAATTTTCCATTCAAGAAAAATTTTCTCAGAATCTTTGGATTCCTCGTGAACATTTTTGTGTCAAATCGTCAAAAGCTGTTTTATATCTATAATTATTTGGTGCAATTAACGATTCAACATGTTTTTTATGTAATTATATCCATCTGTTGTTTCTTTGGAACAGATTTTCAATTAAGAATAAATAATAGGCTACTTTTATTTTATTGAGATTTTTTTACGAATGTGCAGCATTATGCTTTTCTTCATTTTCAATCCCATAAATGGCATTTTTTCACTTTCATGATAAATCTCTTGTTAATTCGAAAAAATTAACAAGTTTTTTTTTTGGAATTAACCATTTTTAATTCGAAAAAATTAACAAGTAGTTTTTTTTTCGAATTAACTATTTTTAATTCGAAAAAATTAACAAGTAGTTTTTTTTTCGAATTAACAATTTTTAATTCGAAAAAATTAACAAGTAGTTTTTTTTTTCGAATTAACAATTTTTAATTCGAAAAAATCGAAAAAATCACTACACCTCGAGGATCAAGTTAATCCTTTTTTCTTTTTTTCTTTAGGATGATGCACCTGAATTTGTAGTAAATTGGCTTTTTCTTCATAATCTTGAGCCTCAAAAAATAAAAATTGAGTGATTTTGTCCTTACAATAGCCACTTAGCAATTAAAAGCATAAGAAGATGTGGTGTCAGTCTAATAATTGATGCACCATCACTTCCTCCAGCAACAGTTAGATCAGCCTCTGTTAAAAAAGGCTCATCAATAACGTGAATTATTCCATTTGTACAAGCAACATCCGGTCGAAATACCCGAATCCATTTTCCCTTCCATTCAATTTGATAGCCTGGAAAAAAAAACAGAAAAAAATTATTCATTGAAATGATTTTAAAAATATTTTCTTTTTTTTCGTCGATGCATTTTATTTTATTGAATTTGCTACTCTGTGCAACACACACAGTGATGGATTTTTATTCCAGCGCAAAAGCTCAGCCCTTTCAAAAAAATATCTCTCTATATATACATATATATATAGAGAGATCAATTCAATTTGCCTTTTTTATTCAACTTTTTTTCGAATAATTTTGCATATATATTTTTGATGAAAAAGCAAGCTTGCAGGTGAGATTATCAAAGATTGTACAAAAAAAAATAGAAAATAAATTTAAAAAAAAAATAAATGTTTATGGAGAATGAAAATACGTGAGACTATGGGGATTGCAGAAATAAAATTGATTGAACCACACACACGAAAAAAAAAGGGGGGGAAATACGAAATATACACCCAGGAGAGTGTGAAAGCTTTTCAAAGCTTTTCATTGGAGAGTATATTCGAAGAGGGATTCTGTGAATCGAAAAAGAGAGGGAGAAAGAGAAATAAAGAGCTATACAACTTGCATCGTCGAGTTATTTAACCTAACACACAGCAATTAGCACGTGGGGATGGGTAATCAAGGAATTTGCATTTAAATGACGCTAGAAAGGTCCATAATAAATTGTTCTCACATTCTCCCACGACAAGAGAGTACAACGGGCATAATGAAAAAGCTTTCCTTGCTCCTTTTTTTTTTTTCAATTTCAGTAGTATGAGGGTGTTGATTCAATGAATAGAGAAATTGAATTAAAAGTGCGGGATATTAATTATAAATGTGTGAATAATGAGAATTTTTAAGAAATGAAGTTTTTTTACTGTTAAAATGGAAATATAGGGAAAAGAGTAAAATGGACAGTCCAAATTTTAGGTGGAAAACATGTGTCAAAAATTTTTTTCTTCATTTTTTGGAAAAATTTGCTTTTTCGGCCAAGTTTTGAAGGGTTTTCCCTTTTGAAAATCGAAAAAATTCACTTTTTCGACTATATCTCTGGTTCTGTTGGTCGTAGCGGCCTGGGGTTGATCTCAAATGAAAGGTGAGCTCATTTCCCATCGATTTATGTGGTTCAAATTTTTTTTAAATCAATGTTTCAAATATTTATATGTCATTTTCTGAAAAATCAGTTTTTGCCCTATAAGTACTTGAAAAAATTGATATTTTTCTTTTTGAACCCCATAAATCGATGGGAAATGAGCTCACCTTTCATTTAAGATCAACCCCAGATCGCTACGATCAATAGAACCCGAGATATTCTCAAAAACCTGAAATTTTTCAAAAACAGAAGGCTTTCACCTTTAAATCTCGCGCGAAAAATGAAATTTTTGAAAAATTCCAAAAAATAACTTCTGAAATATGATTTTTATGGGAAATTTCTTCAGCTTTCCAATGGAATCATCAGAAAAAATCTATCTCCAATATTTCCATCGATTTCTCGGAAATTTTATAGTAGTGGAGAGGGGGGCACCTTTGAACACTTCTTACTTTTTTAATAATTTATTTTAACATAATAAAATAGTTAATCATCAATATATTTTATCTCTATTTAATGTTAACAATGCACTTTCGTTAATTGAAAAAAAAAATAATGAATCACAATTATATTATCAATGTAAATTTTTTTTTTTTTTTCAAAAGTGCCCCTCTCTCCCCTATAAAATACCCAAAAAAAACCCAAAAAAAACCCGTATCCGTTTTACCCCTTGTGTCCATTTTACCCCACTTTTCCCTACATGTTGACCAATAAATATATCAAAGAGAATTCATGAGTATAGTCTCCGGTTCTCAATCGTTTCTACTTGCGTATTGACTTAGGAGGTGGGAAAGGGGGGGGGGGGGGTGGGGGTGAGGACGATATCACGCAAAAGCCGCTAGTGAAGTCGATTTCTACTCTCTTCCGGTCCATACGATTTATATGAATGGGGGATAAAATTCTTTTTCATAGGGAGTAAGGGAAAGAGAAAAACGCATACGGAAGAAAGACGAAATTGATGCAGAGTGCAGGAACTCGGAAATATAGAGAAGTGAGTACGTTACAGGGGAGTGGTATAACGAGCAGATTTATCGATTTGATCGTTTGGCATTCGAGATGACCACCATGTATCTATATCGATATATATATTTATGGTAGAACATAAATACTGTCTTTATAGACGTGTTCGTTTGAAGCTTAATACTTTTGGAGGATATGAAGTAGTAGAAACCTTCATTTAGGTGAACTTCAGATGAGTAAGATAGGGTGAATTTTTTTTTTTGATGCTTTATATCATGAAAATTACTTGGAATCGACAAAAATATTGGAGATATTGATTTTTACGAAAATTTTTATGAAATCATTAAGAAAATTCCCACTCGAGACGTTTCATGGAAATGTTTATTCTATCCCACTTTCCCTTATTTACGAATAAAGAATGAAAAGCTGCATTTTCTATCAAAAAAAAAAATATATGAGAAATAAAAGATAAATGAGGTAATATATTCTTTAATAGTATGATGGTGTTAAAAAAAAAATGCTCATATTGGATACTGCTCATCTATAATGACTGTCATATATAGATTTTTGATGATACTGCAGCAAGTGTCCAACGTTGATCGTGCAGTACTTGCAACTCTTGTCTCTACATTGTAAATAAAGCACGCAATTTAAATGCAACTTGAGAGCGATAATAAACATTTGGTAGCATGGGGAAAAGACCCTTTTAAACGCCATACAACTAACGGAAACTCACCGGCACCAGTCGCATTACGAGGATGTATTGCATTTTCATCGTACTTCGGATCGTCTAGATACAATGAAATTATACAACTATGGTAAACATTTAAAGGATATGACTGTGCCAAAGAGAGATTTTGGGTCTGGATTTTCTCATTTTTTTTTTAAAAAGCTTACAAAATAGCTTTTCACTCGGAGGGATGAAAAGAGGAATGAAGAGTGAGGAAAAAAGGGGGAGAAGAAAAAAAAATTCAGATAAATGGCGAGTTAGCCGATACGTTGCCAGTGCGATAAAGGTAGAAATGGGGGATTTACACGGATGGAAAATGGTGTTCAACCATTGGTTTTTATTACGAGAGGGGGTGAAAAAAAAGGAAGGAAGTCGAGTAGTTGGTAATAATATAAGAATAGAATATATACGTACTGCCTTCGTATTCTCTGATACGAATTTCCAGTTTATCTCTCAGTCCATTGAGAGTGAAGACATTTCCATTGCTGCCCATTTTCTTCAAATCTGCCATCGTATATGCTGTATTAGCAAGTATCACGTGTCGTTCAAGTACCTGCTTTGTCTGTTTTAATAAGTGCATATATATTAAAATGTATTCATGTAGTCGCCTTAGAGTGAAAGGGGCGTAAGTGCTATTTTTTCCGATTTTTTTCTTCTTAAAAATAACAAAAAAGCGTATCTCCACTATTATTGCTTCAATAGGCTTTCCAAGGCCTTTTACGCAATATTAGTAAAAAAATAAAAAATAATAACATATAGGCGTAAGTACCATTGACTAATAACAAAAGGGCGTAAGTGCCGGAGATACGCCTCTTTTTTTTCAGTGTTTTCATTGAATTTTCTCTAATTATCGGAAAAAAATTGAAAACAAAGAGGCGTAAGTGCCAAAATTCGGATGAAAAATCCTAAAAACAAAAGGGCGTAACTCCAAATATTCTCATGAGATAACGAAAATCATAAAAACAAAAAGGCGTAAGTGCGGAGATACGTCCTTTTCACTTTAACTTTAACAATTATATAGCGTTTAAAAAGAGAATAATAAAAAGGCGTAAGTGTGGAGATACGTCCCTTTCATTTTAAAATTGGTAATTACGCCAATTTGTTATTTTAATTTTCAATTATCCAAATAATGTTCCAGAGGCCATAAAAAACCTTTTGGAGTAATAAGTGGACATACGCCCCTTTCACACCAAAATTTCGTGTTTTTGGCACTTACGCCCCTTTAACTCTAAGGCGATGTATTTTACCCATTTTGGATAAAAAAAAAATTCAATTTACTTATTTTTCCTCTGTTATACATACATGATAATCGTAGTGTGCCATGAAGATTTTTTTATATGCAGATGGAATCATAATTCTGGCATTCTCCCAAGCTGAGTCACGTGGTACAAAGTATGTGAAACGCTTCTTCGTATCGTTCAATTGCTCGTTGAAATTACGCTGAATACCAAGTGTATAAGTTGCACTGAAATTGAAAGAGAAAAACGAAAAGAATAATTTTTTTTTAACAGTGAAATGACAATACAATAGTATAAAAATGGAAATTGAATCTGCTTGAATCCACGTGGCTTTTGTTGTTTCATGTACAGAGGAATGACAAAGCGTTGAAATCTGACAAATCGTATTTTTTCAACGCAGACCACATCATAACTTTTATTTCTTGTGGTGGATTTTTTAACTGGCTTCTATTTTTTTTTTTAACTTTTATCCTGTGAACCGCGTGGATTATCAACGTGATAAATGTCCCTTGTTCTCTCATTCCATATGGTATCTTTGTTGCGTTCGTGGATTTCGGTCAAAAGAGCGTGTATCAAAGTTGCCGCATGTATAATTTCGAAAATTGGAGGAAGAATATACGTTTAAAAGGGTTTAAGATGTACTTTCGATGTATTTTTAATGTTTTTTTTTGGAGATTTTGCATGAACTAGCGATCGGTTCACGAAGTTTCCTGGCCTTACGCCGATTTTTCTGTTTTTTTCTTCATAGGGGAAGGTGGGGCAATACGGACATAAGGGGTAAAATGGACACATTTGAGTTTTTATGCATACATTATGAAAAAATCGTTAAATGAGTGAAAATATTGGAGATGGATTTTTTTTAATGATTCCATCGGAAAGCTGAGGAAATTTTAGTAGAGAAACATGTGCCAGAATTGATTTTTTTCAATTTTTTGAGAATTCGATTTTTTCTGGCATTTTTGATGGGTGAAAGCCTTTCGATTATTGAGTAAATTGAGTTTTTTGGAAATATCTCTGGTTCTATTGGTCGTAGCGACCTGGGCCCGATTTTAAATGAAAGGTGAGATCATTTCTCATCGTTTAATGGGGTTTTGGATTCAAAAATATCGATTTTTTACATAGTTATAAGACAAAAACCGATGATCATACATTTTCACAAAAGTTCCCATAATTATCTGAAAAATCGATATTTTTGAATTCAAAACCCCATAAATCGATGGGAAATGATCTCACCTTCCATTTAAAATCGGCTCCAGGTCGCTACGACCAATAGAACCAGAGGTATTTCCAAAAAACTGAATTTACTCAAAAATCAAAAGGCTTTCACCCCTGAAAAATGCCAGAAAAAATTGAATTCTCAAAAAATTGAAAAAAATCAATTCTGACACATGTTTCTCCACTAAAATCTTCTCAGCTTTTCGATGGAATCATTGGGAAAAATCTATCTCCAACTGTTTCATTACAATGTCCATTTTGCGCCCACGTTCCTCTAAAGTTCTTATATTCTCATAAAAATGTGCAAAAAGGGGTCTTCGCTACTTCTTAACTTCACAAGTCAATAAATAAGGATTTCACCATAAAAGACTATATTTTTACGCATCAATCGGATTAATCTTATGTAAGAAATCTCCAAATAATGATAAAAAATTACTAATAGCAACAGTAAATCCTCAAAAGTGGTGAAGGAATAAATATGTTAAGATTTTTTATTAAAAACTGCATATTTGCTAATAAATTTCATTAACTGCAGCAACTGATCCTCGATTTTACAATGAAAATTTCGTAGCCTATTATATATATTGTCAGAACAAAACGTGAAACTGACAAGTGGAACAAACGATCATTGGTTAAGGTATTCACTGTAAAACAAAAATGAAAAATAAAAGTATAAAGAGAAAGAGAGAATAGGCAAGACTGAGAAAACTATGGAGGAGAAAGAGAACGGAACTACTATTAAGCCGTTGGTAATTGCACGTGCACCGAGTCAGTTTAAACTTGCCAGTTAGAAATGGCTAGGTCTTCTCTCGTTGAAGTCCACCGGTGGACGTGCTCCAGAAAATTGCCAATTTGCATTCGGTTTTTTCTCCTCAAGTACTCGCACCAGTCTACTATGTTCTCATTCAGGGCATTCTCTTGGCTCTGGCATTTTTTAAAAAATTCCATTCTTTCACAATTGCAACGATTTTTATGAAGTTGATGAATCAAATTCTTACAGTCAACTGTATATAGGGCATGGTGGGGTAAAATGGGTATTTTAATTGAACGGTTGGAGATAAAGATTTTTTGATGATTCCATTGAAAAGCTGAGAAAATTTTAAGTGGAAAACATGTGTAAAAAAAAAATTTACAATTTTTTTTCGAAAATTTCACTTTTTCAGTCATGTTTTGAAGGAGTTTCTCTTTTGAAAATCGAAAAAATTCACTTTTTCGGCGATATCTCCGGTTCTGTTGGTTGTAGCGACTTGGGGTTGGTCTCAAACGAAAGGTGAGCTCATTTCTCATCGATTTATGTGTTTCAAAATTTTTTTAAATCGATTTTTCAAATATTTATGGGTCATTTTCTGAAAAATCAGTTTTTGCCCTTTAAGTACTTGAAAAAATGGATATTTTTCTTTTTAAACCCCATAAATCGATGGGAAATGAGCTCACCTTTCATTTAAAACCAACCCCAGATCGCTACGACCAACAGAACCGAAGATATCATCTAAAAAGTGACTTTTTTCGATTTTTAAAAGGGGAACTCTTGACCAAAAAAGTAAAATTTTCCAAAAAAATGGTTCGACACATGTTTTCTCCCTAAAATTTTCTCAGTTTTCCATTGGAATCATTAGAAAATCTCTATCTCGAATCTTTCAATTAAAATACCCATTTTACCCCATCCCCCCTACATTTACGACTAACAGAACCAGAGAAATTCCCGAAAAACTTAAATTTTCCAAAAACAGAAGAGAATTCCCCTTTAAATCTTTTGCAAAAAAGGAAATTTTGAAAAATTCCAAAATATAACTTCCGACATATGATTTCCATGGTAAATTTCCTCAGCTTTTCAATGGAATCATCAGAAAAAACCTATCTCCAATATTTCTATCGATTTCGAGTAATTTTCATAGTATAGAACACCCAAAACTATCAAAATGTCCATTTATTCCCACCTTTTCCCTATAATGTGAAGGATGGGAATATAAAAAACGAAAATATGCAAAAAAAAAGAGGCAAAAGAGCAGGCACTATTTCATAAGTCATGATAAGGTATTAAGAGTCCCCTGCGTCTCATGAAAGGTTAGTTTTTGTTTCCTTAAATGCCCCCAGGGCCAACAAGTTAAATTGGACGGCAAGACAATATCGTAGCAGTGTAAGGTAGTTAATGGCTTTTACGGTGTTCCACTCTTCATACAGCCCATAATATAACGAGTATAAAGAGGCGGGTTGCTTTTCCCTTTAGTCGAACAATTTTCCCCTACTTTCCCCTTTTCTAATTGAAAAGACAATTATCGTTGATTTGTTATTTGATTAATAAAACATGACAATTCATCAATTGAAATTGAAAAAATCTTTAAAATTTGATTTTTTATGATTGGTTTGGAGTACACTTCAACATTGATGAGGGGAAAATTTGATTATACCTACGTATTTGATGAGAAACTACAGTGAGAGGCAGCGAAATCGGATTACTTTGGAAAATTGAATTATTGGTTTTCGGTAATGGCAATTCCATTAGGGTATACATTTGATATAATTAGATATTTTCAGAAGGATTGTTGTTCTCTGGCTTCCAATACAGTGTAGTAATGTAACACTTGTATGGTCTCATGGTTACAATACGAAATATCATTTTTGAACTTAGAAATTTAATGTTTTCCGCTGAAGATAAGATTCTGCAGTGAAAGTAGGGGGAGGTGGGGTAAAATGGGCATTTTAATTAAACGATTCGAGATAGAGATTTTCTAATGATTCCAGTGGAAAGCTGAGAAAATTTTAGGGAGAAAACATGTGTCGAACCTTTTTTTTCTTTTTTTTTGGAAATTTCACTTTTTTGATCAAGTTTTGAAGGAGTTCCTCTTTTAAAAATCGAAAAAACTCACTTTTTCGATGATATCTTCGGTTCTGTTGGTCGTAGCAACCCGGCGTCGGTCTTAAATGAAAGATGAGCTCATTTCTCATCGATTTATGTGATTAAAAATTTTTTTACATCAATTTTCCCAAAACTTATAAGCCATTTTCTGAAAAATCAGTTGTTTCCCTTTAAATACTTAAAAAATTGATATTTTTCTTTTAAAACCCCATAAATCGATGGGAAATGAGCTCACCTTTCATTTAAGATCAACCCCAGATCGCTACGATCAATAGAACCAGAGATATCTCCAAAAAACTAAAAAATTTCAAAAAAAGAAGAGTTTCACCTTCAAATCTTGAGCAAAAAAATGAAATTTTTGAAAAATTCCAAAAAAAAACTTCCGACATATGATTTCCATGGTAAATTTCCTCAGCTTTTCAATGGAAGCATCAGAAAAAATCTATCTTCAATATTTTCATCGATTTCAACTAATTTCCATAGTATAAAATACCAAAACTAACACGTGGCTTACCCCATCTTCCCCTAAACAAAAAAATAAAATTAAAAGGCTTAAATCTACTTACTTAAGCATTGGATCCGTCCTGAGTTTATCCAGAATTGTTGTATATGGAATCCCAAGTACTCTGTCAATTATATGTATGATTCCATTGGTTGCTGCAATATTTGCAGTGACAACAGTCGCATTTACACCGCCACCCTCTACTGTTACGATTTGACTTCCGTTTGATCCATCCACTACATTGAAATAGAGATTTTTCCATGCTGCTGCTGTTGGCACCTTTCAAAAAAAAACATATACATATATATTATATTGTGGGCAATCAGTTTCTATTTTTTTTTCATTTTTTCAACACGACATGGGAATGAAAAAATATAAATCTCTGAAATAAATTGATATTTTCCATTTTTTTTTGTTGTGCAAACATTGATTTTTTGGTGAAAAACTCACTAAAAATAAAATTGCAGGACTATTTCATCAGTTTTCTATTTATTTTTACATGCATTCTTGTGTATTCACTTTTATTGTACCTCTCTTCCATTAGAGATTATTAAAAAAGAAGATTGTATGTAAAAAAAAAAAAGAAAAAAACATCTGAAATGAAATGCCGAAGCAACTAGATGGTAAAAAGTCTGTGTACAGATTTTAATTTATATTGGAAAACTTTTTGCCAGCCTGTGAACGACGAAAAAGAAAAAAAAGCAGTACTGCGACCAGAAATTCAAATATTCTTCCTTCATTCGTGAACAATTTGGGAAAAAGTAAACAGCAGAGGTATAAATACTTGTTTTTTCTTCGTTTTTCTATAAAAAAAACTGTGAATTATCGTGATTTGTTTTTCAATGAATTTTTAATCATAGAAGACATATATATATATATGTATGGATCTTTTACAATGTTCAGCAAAGAGTGAAAATCAGAATTTCCATCTGGTTTCATTTGAAAACAATCGCAGAAATCCATGAAGACATGGGAGAAAATGAATTTTCTCATGAATAATTTTTAAATTTCTGAATACTGAATTTTCAATGAATCTCAATAAAGTCTATGTAATATTGAACGAAAAAAAATATTCAAGGAAACGATAACATGGATTGTTGTTAATTCCCACTGTATAGATTCTATGGATTACTTGAATCAATAGATATGTAGTGAATAGGAATTAGCAGAACTGTACTGAATCTGTACTGAAGAGGATATTTCAGTTATTGTTCGTATTCTCTCGAATGCCTGATTGCATTTCAATATTCTCCTCTCATTGAGTTGAATCCACTGGTTATTATCTACATTTAGTGATTTAAAACAGAGATCGACAAAAAAAAATTCGCATTTATAATTTTTTTAATTTTTTTATTTCTGTAATTTCTATCGAAAATATTTTAATCACTTTCTTAATGAAAAATTTGGATTTTTAAATTTTTCATTAGTTTGAAAATTAATTTTTGTTTTTTAACAATTTTGATTACTATTGTAATTTAAAATTTGACTGATGGAATTTCATAATTATTTTCTTTATTAAACTTATTAACATTTTTATTAGTTAAATTGAATTATAAATGTCATATAAGCGTCATTTAGATTGGATTAAATTATAAGTTCTTATTTGTGTTACATTTAGTTAACACTTTCAACTCAAAATTTTTGTCTGAAAAACGGTTATATTTGGGAAGATTGAACATAGTAGCGTTGATTTTATTATAAAATTAATTATTCCAATCAATTAATAAGTAAGAAAGAATCAAAATTTCGAATAAGAAAAAGAATTATAAAATTTCATCAGTCAAATTTTTCATTACAATAGTAATTAAAATTGTTAAAAAAAAAAATTAATTTTCAAACTAATGAAAAATTTAAAAATCCAAATTTTTCATTGAGAAAGTAATTAAAATTTTTTCAATGGAAATTACAGAAATAAAAAAAATTAAAAAATTAAAAATGCGAATTTTTTATTCGCAGATCTCTGATTTAAAATATTCTTATTTTTTTTTCCATAGAATAATAATCAATAATTTCTGCATGATCTTCATAAATTCATAAATTCACGTATGAATTGGCGGGAAAGATTTGAATTCAGTTAATACCCACTACTCAAGATATATCGCGACTAATTCCCGAATTACTGGCAATTTCATACAATAATTGATTCGCCCATTCGAAATTGTATGTGTAGAATGGTCTAATGCTCCTTTAATCACGACAATCAATATATTCCGAGCTACTGCTTGTTTCCAAATACCCTGTACACATTACGAGTACACTGAGGTATCATCAATTACGATAAATATCCTTCAACATTTGAGATAATTGAAATTTCGTGGGAAATATTCGTGCGATGCTTTCATCGCTGCTCTCACAATTTACAGGCAAATAACGATGGTATATTAAATACAAAAGGATTCGGAAATTGCAAAAGAATTCATAAAATATCTTCTCCACTGTGTGCATTGAATGCGCAACAGAGCAAATTTACTCATTTTCCTCTTGAAAACAATGTAAAATAGGGTAGGATAGAAATGATAATAGTAGATTTGCTTGTGCACTAGTGTATATAGTATACCTGATTCATAAATTCGATAACAACGCAATGCAGATAACCATAGAGAGAAGCCACAACGAAACAACGATTGGTGAGGTTGAATAAACTTGATCGAATATTCCAAAATACCATCCTATAACTACGAAATTTATCGTTTTTATCGGAAACTATGAGCCTTCATGCACCTACAGATATTCATGCGAATTCGTATTTTTCGAGAAAAATCCTATTTATATATTAGATTCTATTAATGCTGTAGGGTTTTTTTTTTTCAGCACTTTTCTCTATTCAAAATGGACACATTTGAGTTTTTATGCATATATTATGAAAAAATCTTTAAATGAATGAAAATATTGGAGATGGATTTTTTTTAATGATTCCATCGGAAAGCTGAGGAAATTTTAGTAGAGAAACATGTGCCAGAATTGATTTTTTTCAATTTTTTGGACAATTCTATTTTTTCTGGCATTTTTGAGGGGAAAAGCCTTTCGATTTTTGAGTAAATTGAGTTTTTTTAAAATATCTCTGGTTCTATTGGTCGCAGCGACCTGGGACCGATTTTAAATGAAAGGTGAGATCATTTCCCATCGATTTATGGGGTTTTGGATTCAAAAATATCAATTTTTCACATATTTATAGGCGAAAAACCGATGATCATATTTTTTCACAAAAGTTCCCATAACTATCTGAAAAAACAATATTTTTAAATTTAAAACCTCATAAATCGATGGAAAATGATCTCACCTTTCATTTGAGATCGGTCTCATGCTGCTACGACCAATTGAACCGGAGATATTCCAAAAAAACTGAATTTTTTCAAAAATTGAAAGGCTTTCATCCTTCAAAAATGCCCCAAAAAAATCAAATTCTCAAAAAATGAGGAAAAATTGATTCTGGCATTCAATATCTGCCTAAATTTTCCTCAGCTTTTCAATAGAATCATCAGAAAAAATCTATCTCCCACTATTTCATTACCATGTCCATTTTGCCCCACGTTCCCCTATATGTCAAAGCCCAAGGGCTGATACTATGTAAAAAATTCTTAATTACTCATCGTATAAAATTTTTATATCTTTTGTAATGTTGATTAATTGTTAATAAAACCTTTAATAACGTAATATATACATCCTATTAATATAATCCTATTTTGCACAAGCATCACTTGTTTTTTTCTTTTTTAAAGCTGCAAAAAAAAATAAGCGAGCAAACTTTTCCCGGTACTTGTTCAGTTTTTAACTCGCCCGCATCTTAGATAAATTCCTATTTGAATTGGTACGATGCTCCTTCAATCGCTCCATATCCTCTCGTATTCTTGTGAGCTCACTCACTTAGCCAACGCTTTTCTCTTGCCTGAGATACTAACATCGCTAAGCATCTCAAGCAAAGTTTCTGCCAACAGAGAAATAAGAGATCTATCTATCTATCTTTTTCTCTCTTTCTCTCTTTCGTCTAAAAGAACGTACTGAGAAAATCGTTGTGGCGTAAAATTGAATTGCTGCAAAGAATCTTTTTTTGTTTTCACTTATTTCTTCGTTTATTTGTTTTGTTCATTTGCATATATATTTTTTTTTCGATCTTTTTTCTGTGAATTTCCTTTTGGAGTTGCAGTACAGAAAAAAAAGGGACTCATGCACTATTTATGGTAATATTTTGAAACGTGCAAATTTCAATGAAAATACAGACCAGAAAATAACAGGAAAACACAAAATCTCTTGGTGGTAAATACAACATTCTATGATATCATGTTTTTCAAAAAAAATGAAAAATAAAAACCGCATGTGAAGAGAAGAAAGTGAAATGGAAATATAATAAATGCAATTATTTGCTACTGTGTAGTTACCCCAGCGAATTGTGGTCCCTTTCCAGTTAGCGGCATCTTTTAAATATAAAATAAAAAACCATTTTCTTTCAACTCTATCAACATTCGTGATATCTATCATATCATAATACCTATTGGCAATTAATTTTGATAACTGACGATAATTGTTTTTCGGATTTACTGTACTTTTAACTCGGATTTAATGGCTTTAAAGATATTAGTTACACTGTTAGAAAATTTCCAGCTGAATTTTTTGTGTAAAATCCTGGAAATTTCTAACAAGTCACATTTCTACTGAAATTTCATCATTGATGATTACATCATTGAAAAATGAACAGATCATCGATTTTCAAATAATTTTATGCCTAAATATTAATGAAATTTGTGAATTTCAGTTTAATTGTTTCTTGAAAATTTCGTAAAAATAGGAAAATTCAAAAAAAAATTGAAAGTTCAAGTCATTTTGATTCTGAATATTCATATTTAGTTGAAAATTCAAGTAATTTGTAGAATTTTCGTCTCAATTCTACTTAAAATTCATAAATTTCTTTAAATTTCCTCTGAAACTCACAGATTTCATAATTCCCATTAAAAAAAATTAAATATCACGTTTATAAAAATTTCCATTTTTCTAACAGTGTAGGGTAACATGACCAATAGATGGACGGTTAAGAAAATATTAGTCTTCATTAATTCACATGAAATAGGCAAATCACGTTAAAAAGTTGCAGTAAAGAATGATGTACAGAAAAATATCCAGTGAATCGACTAAAAATCAATTAAACTCGAATAATATAGAAATAATGAAAGAAAATCAAGGAAAAACTCGAAAATAACTTGAACCCCCAATAGATGAACACAGTTGCATATTTGCAGTAGTATAATTCTAAATTTCCATTAATCGATATGTAATAAAAACTTTATAAATCTATATGAATGTAATAATCAGGAATTGTCGTGAAAATTATGAAAATCATTTATTTATGAAAATCCTCGATAATAAAAACCGTCCATCTTTCGGTCAGTGTTCATCTATTGGTCGTGTGTGACCCTATTATATATAATTGACGATTAAAGCTCACCTGACTGATGCTTTTCTGCTTAATTTTGTCGAGTGGTAATTTTTCTCTGACATAATGAAGATTAAGAATTTCTCGAAATCTTTTTTTATCATTGAGAATCATTTTAACACCTTCTTCATCCCAAGCTGCATTACTCGGTGCAAATAGTGTAATATCCTGTAGTTTTGTGATTCTATCCATGAAGTCACCTCCATAATCCAAAATTGCTTTGTAGAACTTATAAACTGGTCCATCTTCTTTATCCTGTTTTAAAAAAAGTCCAATCATTGAAACATTAATATTGTTCATTGTATTGTGTAAAGAATAATAATTGAAATAAATAGCAAAAATACAATAACTGTCGTTAGAAAAAAAGGATAAAAAAAGGGAAAAATCATAACGAGTACTGGAGAATTTTTCAACAAAAAGCAGAAAACATATTTCACCAAATGGTTATTTTATTGGGGCTAATGGTAGATAGCTATATATATGACACCCATATTTGTGCTCTAATCTCGTGGGATGTCAACGGACGGTGGGATAAAAGGAATGGAGAATAAAAATAATAAAAAAAAAGGAGAAAACAAAAATAAAGAAGAAGAAGAAGAGGAAAGAAAAGTTTGCTTGGTTAATGGTACTCTGGTTGGGGGATAGAATTGTAGAAAAAAAATTTCCTCCACTCGTCTGTCTAACATTTTTCTTTGGATTCTCGATGAGAAACAAAGAAAATAATCATAGAAAAAAAAAAGAAAAAAATCAGAAGTAAAAAAAAAGTAAAATAAAGACAAAAATGTTTCTCGCTTTTATCTCGAATGATTGCTTTCTCGATTCACGTTATTTTTTCTGTCTGACAGACGTGGCTCCACTCTGTCCCTCATTAATCTCTTTCTGCAAATGCCAAGAGAATCTAAAGGGAAATAAGCGGAGATGGAAAAAGGCAAGAAGCGAATTATCCAGTTGAAAAAAAGTAGCAGGATGATAAAAAGGATATTTTAAAAAATACGGATGAAGAAATCATAAAAAAGTGAGAATTAGAGGATGATGAGTGAAGTAAAGGTGTTGAGATAGAAAAAAAATCCTCTTGGCAAAATCTCGAGATTAAATCAAAAAATATTGCAGTTAATTACAGTGAATTCAACTGCAAATGCTAAAATTCATATTTTTTCTCTTTTTTTTCTCTATACACTTCATTATTTATGTTTTATCACTTATTTAACGATGATAAAAAAAAGGGGGGGGATAAAAAGGAGGAAAATTCAAAAAATAAGAAATTTAAACAGATTTTCTGCAAATTCTCGCCTCATTTTTCTCTATTAATTACATCCCCTCCAAAAAAAATGGCTAATATTCAATTTTTTTTTTTTAATTAATATTCAGTACTTACGATGCCCTATACGACATGCAGAATCCAATAGAGACATGCAAAGCACCACAAAATAAAATCATTGAATCAATGAAAAATATTCAATACAACATGGAGATATATTAAAAATTAATTATAAATAATTTGCCAAATGGAAAAATAATAATTAATCCCTGTATTTTTGTGAGAGTTATTTTTTCACTCATAACTTTCGATTTAGGGCAAATTACAAAATTCCACAATGACAAATTATTTGTACACAAATTAGTTCAGCTTATACAGTTTTGACACAAGTCTATGTTGAATATTTCAGAGCTTAGCCCCAATTAATTAATAAATTTTCATCTAAATTAGGTCAAATTTACACGGAAATTTACGTTCTCTCGAAGATAATAATCGGATTATATTCAGGAAGCTTGCTGACACTTTCTCATTCACATTTTATCGAAAAAATGAATGAAAATATTTGAATATTCATTGGAATTCTTCGCAAATGGACACACAAAAGCTGTGAATTATTCAAAAATATTTCTTTCACAGTATAATTTTCTTCCCAATCACATCTTCACCTTAGCTTAAAAAAGGCACTTATGCCCTTTTGTTTCTAAGGTGATGATATATTTATGATACTGAAATTAGCAGACATCTGACAATTTATAGGATTTTCTTTTAAGCAGATAAATTATTAGAAAAAAAAAAAATATTTACAAAATTTGCATTTGTAGGTTTCTGAATTTACTATATAGGGGAAGGTGGGGCAATACAGACATAAGGGGTAAAATGGACATTTTTTTGAATTTTTTGAGAATTCTATTTTTTTTTTGACATTTTTGAGAAAATTCAGTTTTTTGGGAATATCTCTGGTTCTATTGGTCGCAGCGACCTGGGACCGATTTTAAATGAAAGGTGAGATCATTTCCCATCGATTCATGGGGTTTTGGATTCAAAAATATCAATTTTTCACATATTTATAGGTGAAAAACCGATTATCATACTTTTTCACAAAAATTCCCATAATTATCTGAAAAATCGATATTTTTAAATTCAAAACCCCATAAATCGATGGGAAATGATCTCACCTTTCATTTGAAATCGGTCTCATGTCGCTACGACCAATAGAACCGGAGATATTCCAAAAAAACTGAATCTTTTCAAAAATCGAAAGGCTTTTACCCTCAAAAATGCCTCAAAAAATCAAATTCTCAAAAAATTAGGAAAAAATCAATTCTGGCATTTTGTATCTGCTTAAGATTTTCTCAGCTTTTCAATAGAATCATCAAAAAAAATCTATTTCCCACTGTTTCATTACAATGTCCATTTTGCCCCACCTTCCCCTATGCATATTTTTCATTTTTTTTTTGAATAATTTATTTGTTGAAAGAAAAGAAAATCTAAAAATTCGCAGATGTCTAATATTTTTAGTGCCACACATATTTTCCCATTCATAACTAAATCTACAGCCTGAAAAAAATTTCAATAATAATAATAATTTATATTGTTACTATAATTCAAGATTTTTGAAGTATCTTGAATAAAACTGAAAAAAATCGTTATTTCAATTAATAATTGTGATTAAAAAATTCTGATTATTGGATGAAAATAGTTTAATAGGAAAAAGATGAAGTGAAATGAGCCCCTCAAGTGAAATGTATTACACAGAGAATAAGAAAAATTGTTCTTGTAGTTGATTCTCAGTGTTTGAGAGTAAAAAATTGGGAGATTTGTCAGCAGAGCCATGAAAAAAAAAGAATCTTCAAAAAAAATTCCATTTAAAGTAAGGAATTATCCCTTTTCTTCCTTGATGTTATCTTGTATAACATTAATTTAATAATTAACTTTGCATCATTTATTTTTATTTTAATTGTGATACGAGTGATGAACTCTGTTTTGTATCTTATGAATTTATAAAAAAAAATTTATTATTCCATTATTATTGGTGCATTGCGTGCAGTATTGGAGCATGCAGTTTTTTTTTTTTCCAAACACACATTTCGCTTCACTAGACACAAAATTGAAATGTTTTTCAATTTAAAAAAAATGAATAAATTCATATTATATGGATATATACGTGCAATTTTATTTTGTTGAATAAAATTTTATTTCAATCGTATTCATATCTGACAATTCATTTTCGGTATTTACTGGCCTCAGGACGAAAATTCATTTGTCAAAATCGAAATAAATAAATTTTTATGAAAAATAAATAAATGAAACTGATGGAATTTGCACTTTCAATGAAAGTGAAATACTCCATCAATTTAGGGTAAAACATGACCAATGGATGGACGATTAAGGAAATATTAGACTTTATTAATTCAAATGAAATAGGCAAATTACGTTGAAAAATTGCAGTAAAGAATGATGTACAGAAAAATATAGGGGAACGTGGGGCAAAATGGACATTGTAATGAAACACAGTGGGAGATAGATTTTTTTTGATGATTCTATTGAAAAGCTGAGGAAATTTCAGGCAAATATTGAATGTCAGAATCAATTTTTCCTTATTTTTTGAGAATTTGATTTTTTTGGAGCATTTTTGAAGGATAAAAGCCTTTCGATTTTTAAAAAAATTCAGTTTTTTCGGAATATCTCCGGTTCTATTGGTCGTAGCAACATGAGACCGATCTCAAATGAAAGGTGAGATCATTTTCCATCGATTTATGGGGTTTTGAATTTAAAAATATCGATTTTTCAGATAGTTATGGGAACTTTTGTGAAAAAGTATGATCATCGGTTTTTCGCCTATAAATATGTGAAAAATTGATATTTTTGAATCCAAAACCCCAGAAATCGATGGGAAATGATATCACCTTTCATTCAAAATCGGTCCCAGGTCGCTACGACCAATAGAACCAGAGATATTTCCAAAAAACTCAACTTACTCAAAAATCGAAAGGTTTTTCCCCTCAAAACTGCCAGAAAAAATCGAATTCTCCAAAAAATTGAAAAAAATCAATTCTGGCACATGTTCCTCGACTAAAATTTCCTCAGCTTTCCAATGGAATCATTAAAAAAAATCCATCTCCAAAATTTTCATTGATTTAAAGATTTTTTCATAATATATGCATAAAAACTTAAATGTGTCTCGTAGAAATAATTAAAGAAAATCAAGGAAAAACTGGAAAATAACTTGAACCCCCAGTAGATGAACACAGTTGCATATTTGCAGTAATATTATTTCAAATTTCGATCAATCGATATGTAATAAATAGTTTATAAATCTATATAAATGTAATAATCAGGAATTAGCGTAAAAAGTATAAGAATCATTCATTTATTTACGAAAATCCTCGATAATAGAAACCGTCCATCCTTTGGGTCAGTGTTCATCCATTGGTCATGTAACCCAACTCTAATGTTTTTTCATTGAGAAAAAAAGAAAAAGGACGTTTTTTCCTTTTTTTAAGGGGTGGGATAAGTCGAGGGGATAAAAATAATGCCGTATTTCAACCTAGTGAAATACTACACCTTAGTGCATACACACACCCAAACACACAAACACACAACCGAATAGTGACAGGAATGTAGACGCATGCGGGCTATGTGTAAAAGCGTACGTAAATTTATGAGCCTTGTTTCAAGTAGACATTGCTGGCTAGAGAGCTAGGGGGCATTTTCTTCTTCACGACACATACAACACTCGCTTTTTCAATGGTGACAAGAAAATTTTTTATTCAACCCCCCTATCTCCCCCCTCCCCCATGTGTTGTTCTCTATTTTTTTTTTCCAGCTCATTCTATTCCATTCGCATCATGGAATACGTACTTTCTCATTTTTACCCCCAAGAAAAATGCATTGCGAAAGGATTTCAACTTTTTCACATGTTTTTCCCTTTTTTCTTCTTCTCTTTCTTTATTCTTCCAGGCAAAGACCGAGATTTTTCCCATTTATGTAATAATTTGGAAGCTGTCTAAACTTTTACCTCTACATACATTATGTACATTATTATTATTATTATTATTTGTATGTTATTTTTTTTTTGCCATCCTATTCTATTGTCCAGGGGCAAAGTTATCTTCATGCAGTAGTTGAAAGAGGGGCAAAAAAAAAAGGACGTGCGCTATCAGCAACGCTGGCGCAATGATAATTCTCTGCACACGTTTCCATGACACGAGAGAGGGTAAACAGGGAGTGAGGGTGAAAGAAAAAGGAGAAAAAAAAATGGGGAAACGAATGAAAAAAACCGCAAGAACGCGAACAAGCGGAATACTGTACGCTAAAATATCCTGTTAAAAAAAAATACACTATTCTCTCGAATAGCCATGGGCAGAGAAAAAAAAAGTGTATTGCTAACAAATTTTTTTTTTCGTGAAAAGCTAAGAATTCTGGGTTATTGTATTAACGGGATGAATTGTGTGAGAGTAATTAAAATTAGTATAGAGATAAAATGGTTACATTGATCCAGCGAGATGAAAAAGCGTGCATTAAACAGGCGTGTATATATATATGTATATTTACAAGTACAATCCATGCATCAGGACAATTAGCGTTGAATGAAAAATAGGAGGAATTTGAGGAGCCTATTGAATTGCGAATAATAACGAGAGATATAAAAATTATGAGAGTGATATCCCAAAATATATATATATATATATATATATAGAGTTATTATAAAGGTTGTTAACGAGTAATTTCACTACTATACAGTATTATTATTCAAAAATTATCCAAAAACAGTAACTTGATGGAAAAAAATTTTTACAAATAAATTTTTTTTCTCTTCTTTTTTTTTTTTATTTAATAGAGAGAATGCGATGGAGTGTGAGAAGAAAAAAAAGTAAGTGAGATAAAGAAAGTACTTTAATGAAAAGAGGATATGGTGAAATTACCTTGAAGGACTGCATAGAGAAACCAGAAACCAGGGAAGTTGGTCCGTAACATAAGAAGCGAACAGAAAACAGAGAAAAGGTGCGTTGTATTAGGTTGTTCGCTGGAACGTGATGTTTGTCTTTTTTTTTTTTTTTATTTTTTTTTTTAGTTTCTCTTGTTATCTTTATTCTCTTCATGGACTTGAGGTTTGCTATTGATTTAGATTGATACAAGCTTTTGGGATATGAAATTAACAATCGTATGAGCGTTTTGTAACATCAATTAGTATCTTAATACTTAATACCTTTTTTTAGCAACATGATATACATAGGGGAAGGTGGGGTAAAACGGGCATGGGTTAATTTTTGTATTTTTTGTATGAAAATTACTCGAAATGGATGGAAATATTGGAGATAGGTTTTTTCTGATGATTCCATTGGAAAGATGAGAAAATTTACCATGAAAATCATATGTCGGAAATTATTTTTTGGAATTTTTCAAAAATTTAATTTTTTGCGCAAGATTTGAAGATTTTTGAGAAATTTCAGGTTTTTGAGAATATCTCGGGTTCTATTGGTCGTAGCGATCTGGGGTTGATCTTAAATGAAAGGTGAGCTCATTTCCCATCGATTTATGGGGTTTTAAAAGAAAAGTATCAATTTTTTCAAGTACTTATAGGGCAAAAACTGATTTTTCCGAAAATGACCAATAAATATTTGAAAAATTGATTTTAAAAAAATTTGAACCACATAAATCGATGAGAAATGAGCTCACCTTTCATTTGAGATCAACACCAGGTCGATACGACCAACAGAACCGTAGATATCGTCGAAAAAGTGAATTTTTTCGATTTTCAAAAGGAAAACCCCTTCAAAACTTGGCCAAAAAAGTAAATTTTTCCAAAAATGAGAAAAAAAAATTTAGACACATGTTTTCCGCCTAAAATTTCCTCAGCTTTTCAATGAAATCATCAGAAAATTTCTATCTCGAACCGTTCAATTGGAATGTCCATTTTACCCCATCTTCTCCTATACACAAGATAAATTGTAATTTACTCTGATCAAGGGATATTCATTATAACAACTCTCGTGTTAGCATTTAAGTGCAAAATTTATCGCATTGTGTGTCAGAGAATATTGTTCAAGTCAACTGTAGCAAACAAGATGAGTATCACAGATTTTGTAGAAAAACATGACGATGTCAAGCCAGTTACAGGAGGGACTTGCTTTGTCTGTTCGTTTATGAATTCATTCGCCTGCAATTATGTTGGATAAGAGCCTTATTACGTCGTTCTAATTATGCACAACTTCGCCTCTTTTTCCCCCCTTTATTTTCTTTCACATTTTCCCGGAGTTGTTTACAGGAAAACATGCAAGAGATATTATACTATTGCATGTACCTTCTCTCACTGACGCATGGTACTAATATAAATTCATGAAACTAGCTTCTGAAACGATTTTTCAGTAAATCCGAGAATTTTCTAGCCATTTCTAGAATTTCTTTGCCCTTATTCCCTTTTTTTTTTTTTTTACTGTGAAAATAAACATAATTAAATTGCAATGAATAAATGAAATAAATAATTGCAACAATCACGTAGAAATTTTCACACGAAATTTTAGTATTGTCATTTTGCTTGCCCATTATTCTTAATACCGGTCAATAATCGGCTCTTGTTAAGTACTTTGTGCTTTTGAATATTTATGAAGCCCACCAAATCGTTTAGCATTATCTATATAAATATATGGCCTGTGTGTCTGTGAATGTTGAATAAAACCATTATTGCAACGATTATTCGATTATTTGAGGGTGAACAAATTAGTGAGCGATGAATTACTTTATCAGTCACTAAATTTGCCATTCGACATTTCTAAATTACATTTTTTTTTTGAAAAAAGAACATAGGAGAAGGTGGGGCAAAATGGACAAATCTAAATTTGCAGGCAAATATTATGGAAAACTCTTGAAATTAATAGAAATATTGGCGGTAGATTGTTTTTGATGATTTCATTGGAAAGCTGAGGAAATTTTTGGCGGGAAAAAAGTGCCGGAATTAATTTTTTTGAATTTTTGGTGATTTTGACTTTTTTGAGCATTTGAGAGGAGTAGAACTCTTTCTTTTTTTGAAAATTTTCAGTTTTTTGAGAATATCTTTGGTTCTCTTTGTCGTAGCGTAAAAATTCCGATGGGAGGTGAAAGATGAGATCATTTGCCATCGATTCATAAGGTTTTCAATTCAAAAATATCGATTTTAAAGGTATTTATGGGCATTTTGTGGAACAGTTTTGTGAAACAGTTTTTGGCGTATAACTATCCTAAAAATTGATATTTTTGAATTCAAAATCCCATAAATCGATGGGAAATGAGCTCACCTTTCATTTGAGACCAACTCCAAGTTGCTACGACAAATAGAACCAGAGATATTGGCAAAAAACTGAAAATTTTCAAATAAGGAAAGGCTTTTACCCCTCAAAAATGCCGAAAAATATCGAATTTTCAAAAAAAATCGAAAAAAATATATCTGAAACTCGTTTTCCGGCTGAAATTTCCTCAGCTTTTCAATAGAATCATCAAAAAAAATCCATCTCCAACCGTTTCATTATAGTGTCCATTTTGCTCCACTCTCCCCTATGTCACTGCGCTCTTTTTTTATAGGCTGAGAACTATCAGCTGTGTGTGTTTTCAATGAAAAAATATTCAATAGAATAATTTTTCATAGTTTTTCGATTCAGAGACAATTCAGTATAAAATATATATGTTTATATATATGTATAGGTATATATTTGTGAAGTAGCACATTCGTGCAACAATGATTGCGAATAGGGGAAAAGATAAAATATGTAGAGAAACATATTGTGGACATTTGGCAGATGCATTTATCTGCTGTGTGGTACAGAAAAACAATAAACAGTGCGGTGCAGTTAACGGCAAGAATAACAACTCCTCCACTTTTTTTAAAATTAACTTTATATAAATAATTATCGCTGAATTTTGATAGGAGCGTGATTTACCTGGAAATTAAGCGATTAGTCGAACGAAATTTCCTAAAATTTCAAAATAAATATTTTACTCAAAATCAATCCATTGAAATTCATTTCAATCGATTATTTTAGATATCAAATTTTTTTTCTCTCTTTTTCATTGAATAAACATCACATATTTCACAATTAACGTACATAGATCTTGAGCTTGAAATAACAATGCTCTCTACGTTTATGTTGGATCAAAGCTTAATACTCGATAAAAGAAAAGTGAAAAATTCTTTATGCAGTCATGAAAAAAGTTTCATGCCAAGAGACTTGTGGAAAAATATGTAGATTGAAATTGAGAAAAAAAAATAAAAATTTGCAAGCGCAATAAAGGCATATTTGTTTCGAGAATGTCTTTGATCCAACATTATGGGACAAAACATTGAGGCTCAGGTGCTGACAACACAGGCAGTATGTGCTATAAACTCGTTGAATGTTTGTTTTAGAATATTTCATTGATCCTGGAGTGAAAAGGGCATAAATAGTACATATTTCCTATTTAGTTACGTCCTTTTCCCTTTAGGACGACGATTTAATAATTAAAATGGGAAAGTATTTTTATAATTTGGGAAAGAGTCATTAATTTATTATTAATTAAAACTTTTTTTATGTATAGACAGCAGAAATAAATTAAAAAAAAAAATTAAATTATTTTTATTTATTTGGAAGTCATTTGGGAATATTAAGAAAATCAATCTTATTGCAGGAAGAAATCTCGAAGGAAATGATCTTTTCCATTAGTTAAATAAACCTCTTTTTACTACTACTGCTGAGAAAAATGCGAATTGTAGGAAAGATGAATTTAAGAATGTGGAACGGAAACTGAGGTTGTTGTTCACAAACATTGTAACCCCAACAGTGGTTGAGCATGTACAGTTTTACAGAACAAGAGACTTTGGAGTAGTACTGTGATTACGTTTGTCACTGTAGAAAGTCGGAATAGAGGAAGAAAGGAATGAAACTAATGGTTCGATGGTTGGTAGTTACAGGCCAATCCAACTACTTGGAAACCCAAGACATGTGGCACACAATTCTCCTTTTTTTTTTTTACCTTTCCGAATTAGATTTTTACGTTGATAGAAAAGGGAACAATGCAACGTGAAGTTCAACGTTGGATTAAACGCGAGATCCAGGGTTCATATAAATGTAGATGTAAAAGCAGCACGATACGAATTTACAGATAGACATCAAAGTGTATCTGCATTGACTCATTGGAATAATCTTTGAGCATTACCATTTTCTAATTTTCCTATAAAATAACCATTTCATTTAAGTTGTTAGTCTTGAAATGGCTTTTTTTCTATTTTTCCGTTTGCTCTTTCTAGATAAAAGAAATGGATAAAGATAAAAAAAAGCCTTTTTTTGCTAAATATTGTACCAATGATTTCATTATTTGAATGAAAAACCGCATTCATGAAATTTATGATAGCGTATATTTGATCAAATAATTCCACCCATCATGGAAATTTTAAAGCTCATTCTCCTTTAACCACAACTTTATTCCACGCTATTTTCTTTTTTTTTTGAAAAAGTATGATACTGTGGTCCAACTCGAACAAATCAAAATTCAATACCATCAATATGAAATTCTATAAAATTAGTATTCACACAAACGTTGATTTTGGCCATGGGTTTTGAGAATGGGATCAGAGAGAGAGAGAGAGAGAGGGGTTGTTGGAAACGTGTTATCCGGTTGGATATACGTGACGTACGTAATTGAGCATGAAGGGGGTGTGACGTTGTTTTGACGTGACTGTGGAGAGGTTGTTGCAATTCGGTCCTTGTATAATATCGGTCCATCATTATGTGACTGACACACAGGGTTAACCGAACGTCAGGGCTTTAACTATCGGATTCATCATATCCGGCATCTGCAATAATACTGTACAGGTGGACGAAAAAAAAACGAATTTAACTAAAAAAAAGGAATATGTCATGTGTTAACATACTCCTTGTCTATTAATGATCTAATTTCGATTGAAAGAAGGGGTTCATAATTGTATCGGTAGTAATTGAAATATTGCGGTAGATAATTTGTCGAGCACTCCATTAACCAGAGTATCCGGCCAGCATGTGCCTATATCGTATTCTAGCTGCACAAGGACACTCTGACACAAGAGAGACAGAGAAAATCACATACTTTAAATGTACGTGAAGTGCCTCTTTGACCAAGAGAATGTTCTGTATAGTGGATGGTACATAAAGTTTTGAGGTCTTTGAAAGTTTGAGCTAATAACTAAGTGTTTGGTCGTGAAACCTGCGAATCTTCAGAAAACCTCCATATACTTAGCAGATAGAAAAATTATTTTCAATTCTAACTAATCCTAAACTATTTTTATAATTTGGGAAAGAGTCATTAATTTATTATTAAAACTTTTTTTTATGTATAGATAGCAGAAATGAATTTAAAAAAAATTGAAATTATTTTTATTTATTTGGAGAAGTCATTTAGGAATATTGAGAAAATCAATCTCATCATTTAGGAATGAATAATTATTTAATTGAAATGAAAATTATGTATTGGGTCTTCAAGCGCAAGAAAATCTATATAAGCAAAAATTAAAATTAATTTTCCTATCTGCTAAGTATTCGGAGGTCCTCAAATATGTAGTGAAGGAAGTCATAATAATTTTTCATGATACAATGAGAAGAAGTAGAAAAATAGAAAAATAAGGTACTGACCGCGAGGAACTGCTGAACTGTTGTATCGACTACCATAAGAGGTCGTTGAATCAAATGGACCACACCATTCTTGACTGGTATATTAGCTTTTACTATTTCAGCAAGAACTACTCCAGTTGGATGGGTCGAGTCACCAATCAGTGTATTGGACTTGACGTATGCTGAAAATAATATTAATTGATAATATTGTAGCGTCAATAAACTAAGATATTTTAATTTTGCGTTGTTGTTAAGAGGGTTTCCCTCGATCAATCGAGAGAAAGTCTAAATTAAGAAGTTAAGAGTGTTATTCTTGGTTATTTCGAGTCGATATGCAAATAAAAGTAACAAAGAACTTTGGCAAAATTTAAAACGAGTTTTAAGATATTTGAGAGGATCAGCTGATATTAAATTGACGTACACTAAAAATAATTATAAAGATCTCTTGTGTGGATATGTTGATTCAGATTGGGATGGTAGTAATGGAACATATCAGAAGAGTACAACAGGGTTTATATTTAAATTATATGAAAGTTGCTCGATCTGTTGGAATACAAAGAAACAAGCATCTGTAGCTGATTCTTCCACAGAAGCTGAATATATGGCTTTGTATGAAGCAGTTAAAGAGGCACTATGGTTAAAATCACTTGCATTAAGTGATAATCCAATAATCAGCAAAAATTTTCAGGACCTAGAGTTCAGTTAATTAAAAATATCATTTTTTATGTGCAAAGTATTCTTTAATGAATGAATTTTAATTACAACTTACTTCTGCCTTTATTGTCCGGATCAGTTAGGAAGCTGATGGTGACTTTGAAGTTATCAGTATTAGCGAGAGTCTCATAGGGTTTATCATTTGGTGTTGGTGCAGTGAATAAAACGTGATTTGGTATCACGTGTCCATCGATTACCTGTCGATCCACTTTGCTCGGCCTAACAGGTGACTGGAATTAAAAAAAATTTTCATCTTTTTTTAATCTTCATAAAGTATAATCACTAGAATTAATAGTTCCATTAAATTTTTTTTATGAGTAGACAAAAAAAATTTACCCAAGAAGATTTAAATTTTATGGTAAAATTTTGATAATCCGTCGTAATCTGCTTTGTCCACATAATGCTTTGTGGTTTTTCTCGTGGTTAACGAATGGTTAAATATTTAATTAGCTTAGGCACATTAATTCCACGCTACTCTAACATTTTACCCTTCCAACGTGATACTAGTGTGTCTCTCAACCAATTTTCCTGCACTTCTATAAAGTAAAACTACTTTACGAATGCAATTACATAGCATAGATGAATAAGATCTCGAATCTTCTGAGTAATTAAAAAAAAATTTACCAAGTATTCTAATTAGGAATATGAATGATCTTATGCTTGGTTAATTAAACGTTCTCCCTAAATTTCCTAAATGAAGATGAAGAAGACTGTTTCAATTTTGTGAGAGATTTTCCATTTGGGGCATCTGTAACTCATTTAAGCAATTAAATAGTCATTTTCCGAGGCTCTGATGAATCACAAATGGATGCAATTCACTGTGAAAAATTGTTGGTATATTGAAAAATAAATGGATGCCTTTATGTGCTCATTGTTCTATCAATTCGCGTTATTTCATTCGAGTGAATCCCTATCTCTCGCAAATAAAAATAATGGAAATTAGAGGGAAATTGTTCTCTACGTTGATAGGATCAGATAAAATCAATTTTTTTAAAAAGGACCTTCCAATATAAGGGGAACGTGGGGCAAAATGGACATTGTAATGAAACAGTGGGAGATAGATTTTTTTTGATGATTTTATTGAAAAGCTGAGGAAATTTTAGGCAAATATTGAATGCCAGAATCAATTTTTCCTTATTTTTTGAGAATTTGATTTTTTTGGGGCATTTTTGAAGGATGAAAATCTTTCGATTTTTAAAAAAATTCAGTTTTTTTGAAATATTTCCGGTTCTATTGGTCGTAGCAACATGAGACCGATCTCAAATCAAAAGTGAGATCATTTTCCATCGATTTATGGGGTTTTGAATTCAAAAATATCGTTTTTTTCAGATAGTTATGGGAACTTTTGTGAAAAAGTATGATCATCGGTTTTTCGCCTATAAATATGTGAAAAATTGATATTTTTGAATCCAAACCCCATAAATCGATGGGAAATGATCTCACCTTTCATTTAAAATCGGGCCCAGGTTGCTACGACCAATAGAACCAGAGATATTTCCAAAAAACTCAATTTACTCAAAAATCGAAAGGCTTTCACCCCTCAAAAATGCCAGAAAAAATCGAATTCTCAAAAAATTGAAAAAAATCAATTCTGGCACATGTTTCTCGACTAAAATTTCCTCAGCTTTCCAATGGAATCATCAAAAAAATCCATCTCCAATATTTTCATTCATTTAAAGATTTTTTCATAATATATGCATAAAAACTTAAATGTGTCCATTTTACCCCTTATGTCCGTATTGCCCCACCTTCCCCTATATTTTCAATTGTAGCCTTTGATTTTTTAGCAGTGTCGATTGAACAGTTGCATCGATGGCTAAACCACACTCTTCTCTTCTTCTCTTCTTCTCTCCAAGGTTCTCTTTGGTATGCCAGTCCATGTAAGTATCGTGAAATATACGCATAAAAGGATTGCACATGGAGTTAGATGTGAAGAAGTATGGAAATTTTCACGTTTGCAATGCACGGAAACGAGTGCCAGGAGGCAGGAAACCGAGTTGCCAGAGAGAAGGCACGAACGTTCACACCCTGAAAACGTCGAGCCGAATGACTTTGATGCCTTCATATCGTTCAATATTTCACGTCACGTTTCATACGTCAAGGTGAATTCACAGCGATAAGGGAAAAGAGGAAAGCCCTCATAGATGGAACTTCCTGTCATTCTCAAATCTACCACATGAGTTTTGCAAATCCAACACAGACTTGTATTTCTCGCCTGATTAACGCTTTTTTAATGCACTTTTTAGGTTTTTTAGTGGAGATCATTTCCTTTTACCTTGAATCCTTCCTCGTAGGGAATGAAAAATGTGTATCGTCCATCAGCCTTGAATATTTCCTCCTTCTGGTTGTGCAAAACGCATTGACGAAAAGTCCTGAAAAAATAGGAATAAAATAGTATGGATATTATTATTGAAAGCAGAGTGTTTTTCAGAAAACTCGTTTAATGTAAAATGCATCATTTCTGTACATTTCCAAGAGAATTATCAAACAATAGACACTTGAATTTCTTTTTCTGCACTTTTTTTTCACTATCTTGATGATATTCCAACTTCAGAATCGAGTATGAAGGGGTACAGGTGCGATTCGCATTTTTCTTCAAGCAGAAAATTGCCTTTGCATAGACATCTAGTGGTGCGAGAGCTTTTCGTAATTTTCTCCAAACTCACGTGGGCTATACTTTGGTATATTTATGATGGAGAAACAGCCCGGATCGTTTACCTCCACTTTTTTCTTTTTCTTTTTTTTTGGCTCACCACGTTTTGTAGTTGATTCTTTTTCCCTTTCTTCCTCATTTTTCATAAAACTCTTTTACTATACAGTAGAAAATAAATAGAGTTGGGATTGAAAAAAAAACAGAGAAACTCACCTGATTCGAAGCTGTCCAAGTTTGAGATTGTCACTTTTATTTAAAAACTGAAATGCATTTGGATTGGAGATTGGAGATTCTCGGGAAATTGATTGCACTGGCTCCAGTACTTCGGATATTTTGTGGAGAACCTGAAATTTTAAAACAAAAAAAAAATCATGAAAACTTTATAATGAGGAAATTTTTGAAAAAAAAATATATTTCTTTTTATTAAAAGTTAGAAGAATAATTGAATGGTTTTTGAACTTTTCTCTTTAATTTGTGATTCTTTAAATAAAAAAAAAAAAAAAAAAATTTGTGATTCTATATATAGCACTTCGAATATGCTACTGTCCATCTATTAGAGGGTTGGTTGTCCAAATCCCATTTTTTTCCAGATTTTCATTAATTATTTCTTCATTACTCAAGTTCAATTTATTTTTAACGTTATTCCATATATTTTCCCATTCGTCACTTCTATCTGCAGTTTTTCTACGTGATTTGCCTATTTTATACGGTCCGATAAACCCCAATTTTTTTCTAAACCGTCCATCTATTGGTCATGTTACTCTATTTTTTTTTGTTTCTTTTTTCACTGTATTTTATACAAAATTGGAAATAAATAAAATGGTATATCTGTTGAAATGCTCCATCCATGAAAGTCCTCTCATTCCCCGTGACATAAATGTATCCTAATACATTGGGGCTTTTGGAACGAAAATACACATATACACACGTGCGCGAATGAATAGAGAAGCGATGTTTTCTATGAAGCGCGCACACACATTTTCCTTGTCTCAACAAAACGGGCGTGCCCCATTTATCCACACCGTTGGGGTTGAAGAGATTGTAGGGATGAGGAAGAGAAACAAAAGTGTGAGGGAAAAAGAGAGAGAGAGAAAGAGAGAAGAGAACCAGGACAATCAGAAAGGTCAATGGACTTTACTCTATGCCTGACCACTCTGACTATTTGTATAATTTATTATGCCCTCTGGAAATTTCAGCATTTTGAGGAAAAGTAAATAACCATGATTCTAAATATGGAAATGCAAAAGTTCAAGATATAGTTATACTTTGTTCATAAAGTACTGCAAATGATTATTTTCCCTACATTCATCGTATTTTCTATCTTCCTCTCTCCATTTCAAATAGGGGAACGTGGGGCAAAATGGACATTGTAATGAAACAGTAGGAGATAGATTTTTTTTGATGATTCTATTGAAAAGCTGAGGAAATTTCAGGCAAATATTGAATGCCAGAATTAATTTTTTCTTATTTTTTGAGAATTTGAATTTTTTGGGGCATTTTTGAAGGATAAAAACCTTTCGATTTTTGAAAAAATTCAGTTTTTTTGGAATATTTCCGGTTCTATTGATCGTAGCAACATGAGAACGATCTCAAATGAAAGGTGAGATCATTTTCCATCGATTTATGGGGTTTTGAATTTGAAAATATCGATTTTGAAAATAGTTATGGGAACTTTTGTGAAAAAGTACGATCATCGGTTTTTCGCCTATAAATATGTGAAAAATTGATATTTTTGAATCCAAAACCCCATGAATCGATGGGAAATGATTTCACCTTTCATTTAAAATCGATCCCAGGTCGCTACGACCAATAGAACCAGAGATATTTCCAAAAAACTCAATTTACTCCAAAATCGAAAGGCTTTTCCCCTCAAAAATGCCAGAAAAAAATCGAATTCTCAAAAAATTGAAAAAAATCAATTCTGGCACATGTTTCTCGACTAAAATTTCCTCAGCTTTCCAATGGAATCATTAAAAAAAATCCATCTCCAATATTTTCATTCATTTAACGATTTTTTCATAATATATGCATAAAAACTTAAATGTGTCCATTTTACCCGTTATCAAGAGAAATTTTACAGTTCAATGAATACAAATATAGTTTTAACATCGAAAATTGTAACATTTCCTCTTGATTTTACTCTAATGAAATTACTCTAAAATTTTGCCTGTGATCGGAAAATTGAGAGGTGAAAGATAAAACGAACTGTAAAATCTGTAACAAGAGATGTTTGAATTTCATGAATGGTATAAATGCATCGAAGTAGTCAATGGGGAGTCATTGGAGAACAGAGTCGACTAGTCGTGTCGTTTGAATTATGACCACAGTTATTTTACGTTCATGGACAGACGTTGTTGGGTGGACGAATGAATAAAAAAAAAAAAAAAAACGAGCCATGGGCGATAGAATGTCCTGGTCATTCCCCTTTTTTTCGGACTGTTTTATTGCCTGAAAAAAAATAAATTCAGTGAATAGTAAAAAATCTCATCAAATATAGAATTATCCAAAAAAAAGGATCTATCCCCAGTATTTTTCAGGAATTTCAAGCGATTTTCTTTATTTAAAGGATAAAAAATCAACTAGAAACATCGATTTTGCCCCACCCATACTCCGTACGTAATCATAATTACAATAAATATTCATGGAAAAAAGAAAAGGAAAGACGAGCGAAAAAATGAGAGCAAAAAAAAGCAAATATTGACGAAGAAAGAAACAAGTATCATGAAAAGAATATAGCGTCTGGCATTTTTTCAATTAGAGACTGCCTGGGGTGTGTAACGATCCAACCTCCTGATAGTTATTAACCAAACGACGCGGAGAGTGAAAAAAATAAAAAAATAATAGAAAACACAGTGTTGTGCCGTATCTCTTTTATTTTTTAAATTAGTAAGTTTGCGATAGAATCTTTGATGGTGATGATGCGCATAAAAATGCTTAAGGGGTAACACCACTGTAAAAGTCTTGAAAAAAAAAGCGTATTTTGGCTATTTTTTTTTCTATAGAAAAAGTGGCAGTGAAATAATGATATTTGAGGGGATGAGTGAGCATATATTGGAGTCTTCAGAAAAAAAATTCATCAAAAATATCAAAAAATGACGACACAAGAGCCATTCTTGCGAGGCCCCTCGAATTTGAAACACTCTGCGGCACGCAGTGTAATTGGTGCGAATTTAAATTGAAAAAAAAAAAATTGGCTCACTCTAGATACATATAGCTACATAAAAACGTAGGGGATTTCAAAAATATTGTTTTTTGTGGGATTGGTGACCATTTGAATGAAAAAATTCAAATTTCGCCCAAAAAACCGGCAATTTTTTATCAATAAAAAATGCGCAAATCAATTTTTTGGAAATTCCCTACGTATTTCTGTTCGAAATATTGTTTTCAAGATGCTGTGGGACATTCAAATGAAAATAATGAAAATTATTGGAGTTATGCTGCGTGCCAATTTGAAAAATCATGTTTCGAGAAAAACACGATTGAAGTTTTGACTTGGGCTATGAATATGAAGAAATGACTTGGGAAAAATTCAAAATTTCATGTGAAATAATGGGTTTTAGGTAACTTTTCTTGCCCGTATTCTGGAAAACCCAAAGTAATTTTTAAAGCAAGAAAAAAAAAATGATTTTTTGAAAATTCCCCTTAAAGCGAATAGAAAAATAAAATTTATCATCATAGATCTAGCATTAACGTAAAAATTGAATGAACAAATTTTTTTTTATATTCCCACAGAATAATCCATAATAACTGTCTCTTTGATACTTTTTCAGCATCAATTGAAGCTTTAAACGGGGCAATCCTTGAAGCCCCTAGAGAAGAAGCGATCGGATGCCATTCCAGGGGAGTTCAGAGACATTAATCTTTCCGTTCAGTAGATGCTCTTCCATTGAGTGGAAAAGACGTAAGGGTGTATAATAGTGAAAAGAGAAAAGGGGGGAAAAATGGAAATCACGGGGTTTGTATAAGACAAGGTTCTCGATATTAAAGGGGAAAGGTACAAAGAACATTTCTCGCAAAGAAATATTTGTATTCTAGGTATTTCTTTATTTTATTCCTTCAGCTTGACATCTGAGAAACTCAGCAGAGGGTTAATTCTCATTTTCCACATTTTTTCATTTGATTTTTTTATTCTTCTCTTTTTATTAATTCCGTAGTGAAGAGATAAAAACAGGATAAATCGACTTATCTTTATGATCATTTTGAAGGAAATATTCCGGAAATTAAGCGAGATAAGGCAATATTGCCTATCTTTTTTGATACATAATTTCAAGAGTTACAAAAGAGGTTGGGGGCAAAATTCGCCCTATTCCGCTCCTTTTCTAACGTATTTCCAAATTAATAAATGAGAAAAAAACAGACTTATCTCGTTTTACCTCTTCACAACTAAATTGAATTGAACGATTTAAATAAAACGTCCTCAATTGAAAACGTTATTTTAATTATGAATAATATTCATACTACTGAAATGATTCGTACAGTACAATTTTGCATTTAATTCAGCGAATTATGCGGGACATGGCACACAATATAAAATATCAAATAAATAAATAAAAATTCACGTATGCATCGGCGAAACACCGAGAGAGGGGTGGAGAGAGAGAAATAGTGTGTATGCGTAACCAACGATCCAATTTTGGAAAATCCTTGTAAACGACGTGGTTTATCCTGTGTGTGTTCTCTGGTGGAGTAAACGAGACGAGGAGAGTAGTATAGAGTGTGGCGTCGCGACGATCTGGCGCCAATCCACAGTCCACAGAGGTCTGTAACCTACATCCTGTTCCTTTTTTTTCTATTTTTATTTTCATCCCCTATAATTCCTAGCGTTAAATTCATCCAATAAAATATTTCCAACGGAATAAATAATCAATAATTCCATTCGAAATTTAAATTCGCTTAAATGAATTCAGTAGGGAAGAGGTAAAACGAGATAAGTCTGCTTCTTTTCTCATTTAGTTATTTGCAAAGATCGGCAAAAAAAAAATTCGCATTTTTAATTTTTAATTTTTATTATTTCTGTAATTTCCATCGAAAGAATTTTAATCACTTTCTTAATGAAAAATTTGGATTTTTAAATTTTTCATTAGTGTGAAAATTAATTTTTTTTCTTTAACAATTTTGATTACTATTGTAATTTAAAATTTGACTGATGGAATTTCATAATTATTTTCTTTATTAAACTTATTAACATTTTTATTAGTTAAATTGAATTATAAATGTCATATAAGCGTCATTTAGATTGAATTAAATTATAAGTTCTTATTTGTGTTACATTTAGTTAACACTCTCAACTCAAAATTTTTGTCTAAAAGACGGTTATATTTGGGAAGATTAAACATAGTAGTGTTGATTTTATTATAAAATTAATTATTCCAATCAATTAATAAGTAAGAAAGAATCAAAATTCCGAATAAGAAAAAGAATTATAAAATTTCATCAGGCAATTTTTAATTACAATAGTAATTAAAATTGCTAAGGAAAAAAAATTCATATTCTAATTAAGAATGTGATTAAAATTTTTTCGATGGAAATTGCAGAAATAAAAAAAATTAAAAATGCGAATTTTTTATTTGCCGATCTCTGGTTGCTTGGAAATACGTTAGAAAATAAGCGAAATAGGACAAATTTTGCCCTGAACCTCTTTTGTAACACTGGAATATTCTCTACCAAAAAATATAAGTAATATCGCCTTATCTCGCTTAGTTTCCGAGATATTTCCTTAAAAATTATCACAAGGATAAGTCGATTTATCCTGTTTTATCTCTTCACTACTGAATTGTATAAATTTTTTATAAAGAGATATTGAGAGAATTTTTTTTTTTACTGCAAGTAGAGAAGGAGGGAGGATCGAAAATGAGAAGGCATAAGAAAATTCATGGATATATACATAAGAAGAGCAAAAAGTCGACAGTAGAGAGCTTGGTACCCTCAAGACTCTCCTCTCGACTATATATTCCAGTAGCGGCATATTTTTTAATCTCGAAAAATACTCTCTTTTGTACCTCGTTACGACGTCTGTGAGATCCGAGAGAGAGTTGCCGAGAGGAGAAAAAAAAATGTACATAACAGTAGGGAAAAAAAGGAAAAAAAAAGGGGTTGGGTGTATGCCTCGAGCCTTCTTCACGAGAGCTCTTGTTTTTTTGATAATACCGAGAGAAACTTGTTGACATTCTCTTGTTAGAATAATTAAGGGGGTTGAATTAACATATATATATAAATATTTTACTTGGGATGTATGAGTTTTGGGAGGCGAAAAAAATTTATAGGGGAAGGGTGGGGCAAAATGGGCGTAAGGGGTAGATGAGAAACGTGTTTGTTTTAGTGTTTTATCCTATGAAAATTAGTTGAAATTGATGGAAATATTGGAGATAGATTTTTTCTGATGATTTCATTGGAAAGCTGAGGAAATTTACCATGAAAATCATATGTCAGAAGTTATTTTTTAGAATTTTTCAAAAATTTCATTTTTTGCGCAAGATTTGAAGGTGTTTTTGCAAAACGTAGCGACCTGAGGTTGATCTCAAATGAAAAGTGAGCTTATTTCCCATCGATTTATGTGGTTTATAAAGAAAAATATCAATTTTTTCGAATACTTATAGGGCAAAAACTGAAGATTCCAAAAATGACCTATAAAGATTTGAAAAATTGATTTTAAAAAAATTTGAACCTCATAAATCGATGGGAAATGAGCTCACCTTTCATATGAGATCAACTCCAGGTCACTACGACCAACAGAACCGGAGATATCACCGAAAAAGTGAATTTTTTCCATTTTCAAAAGGGAAACCCCTTCAAAACTTGACCAAAAAAGTAAAATTTTCAAGAAATTGAAAGAAAATTAATTTTGACACATGTTTTCCACCTAAAATTTCCTCAGCTTTCCAATGGAATCATTACAAAATTTCCACCTCGAACCGTTCAATTGGAATGTTGATTCAATCCCACCTTTTCCTCTAAACTCGATAATTAAAAAACAAACTTACTCGCCGATTACTCGCACGATATACTGTTATTGTTGAAAATAAAGCCATAGCACAGCTTGCTTTTCACAGAAAAGTAGAACTAGTTAATGGCAGTTGCAAATTATCCTATTTCTACATGAGAAACTGAAGTTTTGAATAGCCCAGCATGAGTATACCTTCCCCCTCCCCCCTTTGTGCTATATATTTTCTAATTCAGCATTGGTCGTAGAAATAGTATTTATACAAATTCTCTACACAAAAGGTTATAGGAGACAAGTAACTAAGAGAGAAACCCAAGTTTCGTTTAGTTTTCACCAGTTGAAAACAACTTATTTAGCCCGAAGAAATCTTGTTGAACCTTCTCGTGCAAACTGAATTTATAATTACAAGTACTATTTAGATTTTCACAATTTTCTCGAGCGTCAAGTGTGACAAATATTATAATTTCGTTTAACTTAATAACTCACATTTGGTAAATTGAGAGAATGTATGGAATATTTAATTGGTACGTAAAATTTCAAGGTTTGCTGGAGAATGAGTGAATTTTAATATAATTAACAGGTTTTTGAGATTATTTTAATTACACTGAGAGAAAAAAAAATTAAATTAAATTGAATAATTTAAAAAATTGTTGAATTTAGTTGATTCAAACATAATAACTGCTTTAATTAACTAAATTTCATAAATTCCACAACTTTTTGAATTATTTAAACGAAATATTTGCTGAGGACCAATGGTATCACTATTTCATCATTTTTGCAGTTTTTTTTCAGTGTACTGTAGTGGCTTTGGTTTCTGATACTTTAGAACCCATTTCTGACAGAATAAATCGAAGAAAACCACTATTTGCTCATCGAATGTAATTTGATTATATCAATACATATTTGTTGCACCAAACGCGCTCAACAATCGAATATTAAACACTATAATGTACATTTAAATAGGGAAGACCGGGGCAAAATGGACCTGCGAGGTGAAATAATTTAATATTTTTTTATAAAAGCCGCGGCTTTTATGAAAAATCTGAAAAAATTCACCAACAACGGAGACACTTTGAAGCGACTTCTCAAATTTTTTCAGATTTTTTCACGAAGTCCTTCATTCCCAAAAAAATTCTTCAAAAATTCCTAAAAATTTCAAGAAATCTCCAGACGCCCATTTTGCCCCACTCTCCCTTTTCTATAACTGAGAAATTTGCAAAAATTGTCAGTAACTGAGACACTCATTCAGAAACCACTGTCACCCCAGTAGATTATCTGAAAATAATCATTTAACAATAAAATCCACTCTACCTGTATCTTGACATCACCAGATGACAGCTTCAACGTTGATTTAAAATTGCTCCCCTCCAATATTCTAGCATTATTTATGTATATTTCCTCATTCGGATAACCTGGTTTTCGTGTCACCCATAACGGTGGATTGCCATCAAGTTCTGATGAAATTGAATCGCCCAATTCGTCCGTTGTCCTAGGTAGATTAGCTGGAAAACAATAAAAAAAGATGCAAATTAGTTTTCATAAAAATAAAACTGTCTCTTCTGCTCTTATCTCACAATATTCAATTTGTTGAATAGTTTCGCAGTTAAGGCATACCGATGAACATTGGAAAAAGAAGAACACAAGTAAAATGAAAAAAAAAATAAAAAAAAAAAGATGCATTATTATGACATTCATGGAAAAGTTGGGGAAGGATGGTGGTGATGTTGAGGGCGATATCAGGCGTGAAAATACCCAGTGGCAGAAAGTTTTCCTCGTGTCGGTCCAGATAAAAGTAACTTCGATTACGTTGAAAAGAGGGGGGTGGAGGGGGGTGAGTAAGAGAGGGCGAAAAATATACAGTAATAGTATTTGTGAATAGGACGCGACGAGATTACACTGTCATACACTTACAAAAAAACATTATAAAAAAAAAATTGGACATTTTCTTGCTCGTTTCACCATGACATTGTGCTTTTGATGCTTATTCCATTTGGATAGTCTACTTACAAGCAACTGTGCAATCTGTAATAACGATTCTACGTGTCTCTTCTTGGCCACAGAGACAAAATTGCAAATATTTATACATTTCTACTGAAATTTCAGATAATTAAGTCATTGAAAATGACAAATCGGTCTTTAATTACTAATCCAAATCTTTATTTACCGTGAAGGGGGATTTATTAGCTAATTAATGGGTCACTGGAATCTTCAATCGAAAGTAGTCTCTCGTTGTTCACGTTAAAATGTGATAGATATCTCTGTTTGTGAACGAACTCATTTTTCCAATTAAATCAAAACTTAAAATAATAGTTAGTAAATACGGTGATTGAAGACAAATTCCCTGGCATTAAAAACCCTTTACGGAAGACGGTCGAGGGAATCACCTTTAGATAAGGTGTAAACTTAAAATCCTAAATAATTAAAATGAATATTGAACGAAGAGTGAGTACCGTCAAACTTAAAACATCTAAATTCAAACTTTCAACGTTAAATAAAATTGTGAAAGCTTATTATCAATTCTGCTAAATTATCAGTGCTTGAAATATTACAAAACTTAATTAATTTTTGTCTCTCTTTTATAAGACATTTGGAATCTCCTTTCCATAAAATTCATGAAAATATATTCCCTCATCACGACATTAAAAGATACAAAACATAGTTGCGTTTTTTCTAAATAAAATTATAATTCCAAGTTTAGTGTTCGGAAAAATATTAAATTGTCCTCAGACGCGGGGGACATCTTCGGACATAACATTGAATCTTGAAAATTTAGTAAAAATGGGAAAAACAGAACTTACGTCTCAATTCTACTTAAGATTCTAAAAAAGAATTTAATATCACGTTTATGAAAATTTTCATCAAATTATCTTATGAAATTGCCATTTTTTTCTAACAGTGCTATTCTGAGTATTTCAAGAAATTCAAGAGTGAGAATTGAATTAATTAATAGAAATAAACGAAGCATTGCACAATGAAATAATATAAAATTGTCTGTGTTTTTATCAGTAAAGTTGAAGCGTTTAATTATTCCAAACACACACACAGAGTCTTTTCAACTCAAACAGCATTGTTTCTGCTTTCTTGTTTTCTCCTAAGGCAAAGCAGCATTCTTTCTATCATTTCATAAAATATAATCACATTTTACAATATTATATTCGTCTTTTAATTCAACTGGCAAGTCAGAGACTTTTTCCTTTGTACATTTCCCAACAAGAGGAAGTAAAGAACGTGAAAAATTCGCTTTACTTTTCACCGTTAACCCAAGGAATTGCGTAAAAGCTCCTGGGTGTGCACAAAAGCTCCTCTCACAAACTCGGTATACCGATTATTTCTCCAGTTTCCTTTTTCACAATATATTTCACCGTTCCTTTTTTCCATTCGAGTCAAAGTGCGAGAGGGGACCATCGTGTTATTCTCGGGCTTTCTTCGCGATTCTCCTATGTCAAAGAGCTTCACACACACCAAATTCACTTAAGGAAAAATCCTATTCCAAAAAAAAGTTCATACATGTTCAATGTAATGCTAATACTGTCACATCTATTCCGCATTGGTTGACCAAAAATGCGCGCTTGATTCAAAAAACAAAATAATAGAAATAAAGCATAAAACCATTTTTTTAAAGTTGTTATCAATCTTTGGTAAATAGGTTTCAATTTAAATCGAAGAATAATCATCAAAAAAATTGAAAAAATTCATTTAATCGATCCTTAACAAAATTTTTTTTTCTTAATAATTAAAAAAACCGTTGAATTCGATGAATTTAGTCAATTTAACTAGTTTATCTGTTTGAATAAACTAAATTCAGTGAATTCACCAACTTTTTCAATTATTTGGCATCAATATTTGATTATTTCCACGATTTGTTTTACTAAGTTTCATGAAGTAAAATAAACTTTTTATTAATAAGATTCAGAAAGGATTATCTATCGATAATTTGATCAACTAGTTAAAGTTTTTTTTTTGTTGTTCATTGAGAAAATATTAGTGTATGAATAGATGGATAAACAAATCTCAGAATGTAATTAGCATATACAAATGTGTTGGCTCCAGCATCTTGTTTAGACACCTCTTTAAATCAATTATCCAACAAGTTTAGTATACTACGTAAGTTTCAAGGTGCAACAGAATTTCAAAGCTAAAGTGAGGGAATACAACATCTGCCATCTTCGCTGATTCTCTCGCTTACTCTTCTCATGATATCTTTCTCTCTCTATCTCTCTATCTGCCTCTTCCCAAAGAGACTATGAGAAATCTTACTCGCCCAATTGTTTATTCGTTGATTCACGAAATTTGCGATTCAAATGATTCAGGAAACTCGAACGTCTTGTGCAAAGTAGCCGATTGCAAAATGAGAAGATGATTTGAGAGAAGACGACGCTTTCAATTGACACATTATCATTGGAATTTTAATTTTTGACTTTGTAATTATGGAAATTGGTTGAAATCAGTGGAAATATTTGAGATGGTTTGTTCTGATGATTTCAATGAAAAACTGAGAAGATTTGGATTAGGAAAGTTATATGAAAAATTATTTTTGAGCATTTTTATGGAAATTGGATTTTTTTTAAAATCAGAGCTTGAAAATTTTTACTTTTTCGGGGATATCTCTGTTTCTATTGGTCGTAGCAAATTGAGAGTAGTCTCAAATGAAAGGTGAGATCATTTGCCATCAATTTATGGGGTTTTGGCAGGAAAAGAAAGATTTTAGAGATAGGGAATCTGGGGCAAAATGGACACATCTAATTTTTTAGGCAAATATTATGGAAAACTCTTGAAATTAATAGAAATATTGACGGTAGATTGTTTTTGATGATTTCATTGGAAAGTTGAGGAAATTTTAGGCGGGAAACAAGTGCCGCAGATAATTTTTTTGAATTTTTGGCGATTTTGACTTTTTTGAGCATTTAAGAGGGGTAAAACCCTCCCTTTTTTGAAAATTTTCAGTTTTTTGAGGATATCTTCGGTTCTATTTGTCGTAGCGTAAAAATTCCGATGGGAGGTGAAAGATGAGATCATTTGCCATCGATTCATAGGGTTTTCAATTTAAAAATATCGATTTTTAAGGTATTAATGGGCATTTTTGTGAAACACTTTTGTGAAACAGTTTTTGGCCTATAACTATTTCAAAAATTGATATTTTTGAATTCAAAACCCCATAAATCGATGGGAAATGAGCTCACCTTTCATTTGAGACCAACCGCGAATTGCTACGACCAATAAAACCAGAGATATTCACAAAAAACTAAAAAAATTCAAAAAAGTAAAGGCTTACCCCTCAAAAATGCCGAAAAATATCGACTTTTCAAAAAAATCGAAAAAAATACATCTGATACTCGTTTTCCCGCCAAAATTTCCTCAGCTTTTCAATAGAATCATCAAAAAGAATCCATCTCCAACCGTTTCATTACAGTGCCCATTTTGCCCCACTCTCCCCTATATAACATTAATTATTGTGTTTTTTGTGATTGACTATGTTTCATTGGTCTATTTTTTTCTTCAGTTCTTATAATTCCCTCTCTTCTCACTATAATGAGTTCTTCGTTTGAATTTGAATTAAAAAAAGTTTTCGAAACACGACTAACACTATTGAGAGGTGGCAGCAGTTCCACGACAGCTGCAGACTCAGCTGTGTTCTGTTAGTGTGTTAGTGACAGTTTGTGTGCCCAACCGCCAGTTTCAAGACTTATTCTAGTTTAGTATACACACCAGTTTCTCATGTTTCTCTCAGTATACAGTACATGTTACAACAGAGTGTGTCTAGATATTTTTGAATATTTTTCCATCAACTGTCTGGATCATGTTAATACTTGAGAAACATTTTCATCCATAATAATTTGTCAAGTATTGAAAGTATTCTGCTGGATAAAATGGATAACGTCTCTGTGTCAAAGGTAAAATTTGACAATTGTAATGTTACAACAACCTGTTGCTCTCTAAACACAACGTAACCTCAATTTTCTGAGTAAATCTCTGGTAGACGACGAATATATAATGGAATGCCTACATAAATGATTAGTTTCTTCCTTCGTTAACTTTAATTATTCAAGTAATTGAACTTTTGGAAGGATACATTTAATATTAAGAGGAATTTATTTGTGGGTTAGACTGATTGAGTTATTGAATCATGAGACTGATCATTATTCTTAATTTATTCTTGATTATAATGAAATTAGGCCGGATCTGACAATTTTTTGAATTTTTTTAAACGGTTAAATTGTAGAGAAAATCTTGAAAAAAATTTGGATTCATAGTTTTTTGAATTTTCTAAATGGACATATTTTTTTTAAATTTATTTTTTAGGGGAAGGTGGGGTAAAATGAAGATTCCGATTGAACGGTTAGAGATGGAAATTTTCTGATGATTCCATTGAAAAGCTGAGGAAATTTTAGGTGGAAAAGATGTGTCTAAAATTTTTTTTCTCGATTTTGGGAAAAATTTCCTTTTTTGACCAAGTTTTGAAGGGGACCTTTTGAAAATCGAAAAAATTCACTTTTTCGACGATATCTCTGGTTCCGTTGGTCATAGCGATCTGGGGTTGATCTCAAATGAAAGGTGAGCTCATTTCTCATCAATATATGTGGTTCGAATTTTTTTAAAATCAATTTTTCAAATCTTTATAGGTCATTTTCTGAAAAATCAGTTTTTGCCCTATAAGTACTTGAAAAAATTGATATTTTTCTTTTTGAACCACATGAATCGATGGGAAATGAGCTCACCTTTCATTTAAGATCAACCCCAGGTCGCTACGACCAATAGAACCAGAGATATTCTCAAAAAACTGAAATTTTTCAAAAACAGAAGGCTTTCACCTTCAAATCTCGCGCCAAAAATGAAATTTTTGAAAAATTCCAAAATATAACTTCTGACATATGATTTCCATGGGAAATTTCCTCATCTTTCCAATGGAAGCATCAGAAAAAACCTATCTCCAATATTTCCATCCATTTCGAGTAAAATTCATAGTATAAAATCCCTTTTTTGAATAATTTATTCGATAGGGAAAAAAAAAACTGGAAATACTGAGAAATCTGTTACTCTCAGCATTATTATTTTTAAAGGTCTTTTAATACTAATTCCCATAATTTTATTCAGGGAATATTTGCCTATAAAGGTAGATACAAGATAGGACAAAAGAAACGAAAAATTAGCGATGATTCCTTGCTAAATGAACCGTGGTATCAGTCCTATACAGAGGCATGGTCGATAATAAAAAATGCAGCAGAGGTAATTCTTCCAATCCAATCAATCAATTAATCCCTCAATAAAAATTAATTTCTCCAATTCCGATTACAGACAATCAATATAACTATGTTTAAACAAATAATGTCTGACCTGGAATCCTACATGTCTGATATAAAACACTCGAGTGGAGATAACTTTTTGGGTGAAATACAGACTGCTATTTTATTAACAGGTAAATTGAAGTGAGAGAAATCTCCGACTTTTCAGTTATTCATTGCTTCTGATTTTTTTCCTATTTAGGTGTAAATCTTCCTGACCACGAAGTACTGTTCGCCAAATTGGCAAAGCATTTTTCCAAAATCACCGAACAAATTGCTATTATTCAATCGAGAGACTCTGGTAATATGAAAAATTTAACAGAGGAGACTGTATTCCAATTGATAAATGGTAACAGTGAGGTAATATAAAATTCTAGAAGAAGATCCATAATAATGTGATACTAAAAATTGCAGATATCTGACTATTTATGTTTTTTTTACGAAATAATTTATTAAAAATAAATTCAAAAAATATGCACGTATTTAAAAATTGAAAAACTATGAGTGCAAATTTTTTTGGATATTTTTTCAGTTATATTGTCGCCTTAGAAACAAAGTGGCGTAAGTGCTATTTATAAGCATAGGACTTACGCCCCTTTGTTTCCAAGGCAATGATAGGGGAGAGTGGGGCAAAATGGACACTATAATGGAACGGTTAGAGATGGATTTTTTTCGATTTTTTTTGAAAATTCGATATTTTTCGGTATTTTTGAGGGGTAGAAGCTTTTCTTTTTTTGAAAATTTTCAGTTTTTCGCAAATATCTCTGGTTCTATTGGTCGCAGCAACTTGGAGTTGGTTTCAAATGAAAGGTGAGCTCATTTCCCATCGATTCATGGGGTTTTTAATTCAAAAATATCAATTTTTGGGATAGTTATAGGCCAAAAGGTGTTTTACAAAAGTGTTTCACAAAAATGCCCATAAATACCTTAAAAATCGATATTTTTCAATTGAAAACCCCATGAATCGATGGCAATTGATCTGACCTTTCACCTCCCATCGGAATTTTTACGCTACGATAAATAGAACCGAAGATATCCTCAAAAAACTGGAAAATTTCAAAAAAGGGGGAGTTTTGCCCCTCTAAAATGCTGAAAAAAGTCAAAATCGCCAAAAATTCAAAAAAGTTAGTTCCAGCACTTATTTTCCGCCTAAAATTTTCTCAACTTTCCAATGAAATCATCAAAAACAATCCACCGTCAATATTTCTATTAATTTCAAGACTTTTCCATAATATTTGTCTAAAAATTTTGATGTGTCCATTTTACCACTGATGTCCATTTTGCCCCACCCACCCCTATATTTGTTTAACAAAATCAATATAATAAGCAGATGTCTGCTCATTTTATCATTCTATTATCAGATAATAATTCATTTCACTCAAATCATTAATTATCATAATGATTCACTTTTAATAGAATGAATGTCCAGAAATACGCAAAAATCAATGCACTTTTCGGGTACTTGAATCGTGGTACAAGGAGAGAGAAATCGAGGCAAACACTCCACTCATAATTATAATACCAGACTTTGAAAGCTTTAATCCAGTTATACTCCGAGATTTTATTCTGGTTTTGAGGTAAACCACTAAACCCCCAAATTTAATTATTCAATTACAACATTTATATACATATAACAAAAAAAAGGGATCATTTAAATTTTCAGTTCATACGCAAAAGTCATGAAAATTGTACTTGTATTTGGCGTAGCAACGACTTTGCATGCTGTTCACAGATCTCTTTCATATGATGTCACTTCCAAGCTGCGGGTTAAGGTGAATACAAATATCTTTTGAAATTCACTCATCACTGTGTGTTGGAATCTGTAATCCTCCTCCTCCCTTTCCTCCCACACTTTTCCATTTCGGTCCATAGCTACTCTGATAGCAAACAAAATTCCCTCCCACACACATACACATGAGCAATTGTGAAGGTGAAAATGAAATGAGGGAACAATATGAATTGCTAATTTTCGAGAGATGTGGTTTAAGGGTAAAAGCCTGGCTATGGCTGCGTGGCAGATTACCTTCTTAATTGGAATATTTAAATGGGAGAAAAACTCAAACACACAAAATCTACTTCATACGTATTTCTACCCCACACATATACAGTATATTCTATTATACTTGGAAATTTTTTATTTTTTTTTCTCTCTCTTCATTTTCATGTAATAATAATGTTAAAGTTATTTTGTATATTCTAGGTGTTTCATACACAAACTCAGATAAAGAGCTTGTCAGATATTTTAGAGGGTACTGTATTATCTGGTAAAACAGCATTTATGTTAACTGGAAGAGCATTTCAATTGCTAACAGATATATTTCTTTTTTACGATTTTTCTGTTCATGGATTTTTACGTGGATACAAGGTAAAACTTTTTCAAAGTCATTGACAGTACTTTTTTATTGAGAGAAAAGAAGAAAAGAATATTTTTTTTTTTTTTTATTAAGAAGAAAAGAATAGAATTGACATTAATTTTCTTTTAGCTCTGCATGATTCAACATTTTTATGGCAACAACCTTACTGCACTGTGCTGTGATCCCAAATTTACAGAGCAACGTATGGATTCATTGACCAAAGAAGAGATAAAAGAACTGCAAAAACTTCCATCAATTGTCAAGTTTATGGAAAAGTTGAAGAAGAATAATAAGAATACAGATATGAGCATTGAAGAGTTCAAAGATGTCATTAGAAAACTTTTACGAGACTTTCATGATGCTATGAGTGGCTTTTTTACGATTCTCAAGTGTCTTCATTCATTGACATTTTCTCTTCCTGGTGCACCATTAGGAAAACAGGTAGATGATAATACCTTTTTTACGTAAGAAAAAGAAAAAAAATTTATGTTGAATTTAAAGTGTATTTATATAAGTGTTTATTCTCATTATAATTTTCCTGTTAATTTTTATACTTTTTAGCTGCGTGAAATTTATGCAAACGCTGTGACTTGTGACATTGTGGAAATGCCAGAATACAAAGAGTGTCTTCAGTTATTAGGTTTTCTCTCTAAAAATGAACTTTTAAACAAGTTGGATGAGATTTTAGTTATCATAAAAAATGCAAATAAACTTAATCTCTTTGAGTTTGAGGGAAAATTAAAAGAGCACATAGAAATTATAAAAAATGCTAGTCTTGAAGTTCCTCAGAAATCGAGTGAAACAGTCAGTATGAATGATAAATTGAATAGACACCAATTGAAAGAGGTTCGTAAATATATTAAAACCCTTAAATTTCCTTTTTTACAAATCTTTTAATGGATTAATATCAATGCTAATCATTTTTACTTCCAGAAATTATTAAAAATGTCGCAGAATCAATCTAGGTCACCCTACAAACAGGCTCAAATTGATTTGATGGACTATCTAGACCGTGACATATTCGCAGTACATCTTGTGAATCCAAATCGACTTGCAGCCAGTGAAATATTCAGTTTCAGTGATGCCAATTCAGCCAAGCATCATCTTAGAGGCTCTCTAAGAGCAGCAATACACACAGGCTTGAACGATCCTCACGTTTACTTGAATGTGAGTTTTTCGGTTGAATATTTTTTATAAGAAAATGTCCTAAGTATATTTTTATTATTATTATGTGCCTTTTCCCAATGAAGAATTGCGAGTTCTTCACCCTCAAAATGCAAAAAAAGAGAAATTGAGGAAGAGAGGATCATTAATACGCTCGTTAACTATAGAAATCATCCCATGAAATTTAACTGTTAGATTATTCCATAAAAAAAAACCTTCACTCCCTCTTTTGCCATCAATGAATTGCAAATGACTATTCTCCCCCGGTTATATCTCTCCCTCTGGAAAATTCATCCAAAACGAAAAGATATGTATTACAAATGAATGTCTATTTTATTATCAGTGTACTTGCTGCAAATTGGAGAATGAGGAGACAATTCAACAGACACTGCCTGACATCAGTATTATTTACAAGCTACATTTGGAGTCAAGGAAACTGATCAATATGTACGACTGGCTGCAGGTAAATCATATAGTACAATCTCTACCTACAAACAGTTCTCATACAAAACCATTTATGCGTCACGCACATGTTCAAATTCATGTCCATACATTGTGGTGCGAGATCATATCAATGGTTGATTTATTCATGCTCACCCATTACACGGGATAGTCGTTATGAAACCTCTATAGACGCAAATTCAACGCATGTCTTTTCGCCTTAAAATCATTAAAATTACTTGGGGAGGGAGGGGGGGGGGGGGGGTGCCATTTGATTTTCATTCACATTTATCTTCCGCAACAGGAAATTCATTGAAAATCACCTATTTATGATTATATCTTGTTAATTGTGATTATTACAGGCCTTCCTCACTATCATCAATTCATCAAATGACACTGATGAACAACAAGAGATTGATCCAAAGCTGCAGTATCCTTTGAGAGTATTTAAACTCAATCATTTCAATTTTTCATTCATTTTATTTCTGAATTTCCTTAATAGAATTATAATTAGAGCGCGATTCACACGAGCAGTTGCAGAACTTCAATTTCTAGGATTCATAAAATCATCACGCCGGAAGACTGATCACGTAAAACGTCTCACCTGAATTGTTTCTCTACTATCATATGGGATTTAATCATTAATTGTAATACTCGTTCATTTGAATCTCAATAAAACCCATTATTTTTTCACTTTAATCCAAAAAAAAACGTATTTCAATATTATTCGACCTTTATACATAATTTTCCAGCAGAAAGATGAATGAAATTAGTAGTGAAGATGTAAAACAGGATAATTCGACTTATCTTTGAGGTCATTTCGAAGGAAATATCTCGGAAACTAAGCGAGATAAGGCGATATTATTCATCTGTTTTTGTGGAGATTTCCAAGAGTTACAAAAGAGTTTGAGGGTAAAATTGCTCTTTCTCGGTTATTTTCTAAGGTATTTTCAAAAAATTTAATGAGAAAAAAAGCGACTTATCTTGTTTTACCTCTTCACTACTGAAATGTATTCATTAAGTATTATAGCTTTAATTTGAACTATTGTACTGCATTGAAATCGATAATGTTACACAAAATTCATACTATTGCCGGGTTGTGTCATTCATCGAAGAATAATGTTGAGTATAGTTTTGTTCTATTGCCAGGAGTTTCATCGATAATTGGGGCTATCATGAAATTGTAATTTAGTGATCGTTTGCGTACATTTCCGCTCGTTGCTTGATTTCGCGTGTTATTAGTGGGATGGAAATATAAAATTTTCATGTTGAAAATAAACGATGTGGACGAAGAGGAGAAATGAGGGAAAACCAGTAAATGATCTGAGTTGACCAGGGGTATGTTTTAATTAATGTAAATGCTGAATATACTGGTAATTTTCCATGAGTGGCATACAGATTAATGGAAAATAATTTATTAAATATTTGCGTTTCGTTCGATTACACGAATTTTATTTTTTTTTTAATTAATTTCAATTTATTATTTTTTTGAATCTCCCGGCAATTGATGGAAATATGCGAGCATCGTTAGGCACGTTATCTATATGTGAGCAAAATAAGACGGTCAAGTTGTAGACGTTCATTATATACATTGTATTCCTGGAAAGTTGGCTCCAAGCGCGTTCAGAATGTTGGCGAAGTCTGAAATAGGTCCTGTGAGGTTACAGTACGACCCAGGATAGGGTCAAAAGCCCCATGGGTTTAACCCCCCCTCCCCTCCCCCTCCTGCCGAACCCTCAAAAGCTCCTATCAGCGATGAAACGTTAACCCTGGCAATGAAAAAGCACCGTAGAACACCAAGCTCAACTATTCCGAAATTTGCTTACATCTTCCAATATTCTAACTTGACTAACACTTTGAAGCTACAGTGATTAAGTATGCGTTATTTCGTAAAATAAAAATGTTCTAATCAATTTATCAAGCATGATCAATAATTCCATCAGAGTATATCATCAAAGTTTGTTAGTTTATGGATTTTTTTTTTTTAAACAAACAACCGGAATTTATGCCCCACGTCGAGAAACATGAATACGCGTATCATATTTTGGGCTTCATATTCATTATAACTTTCATCGAATTTTCCGGAACTATCATACCTTGGAAGCCCTCACGTGTGCATCTCATCGGTGGAAAACTTTACAGTCTAACATGACATCGTTAAAATAGTAAATAATCAGGGTATTTTGTATCCTAAGTATACTTGAATTTTACGCAGAGAAAAATGGTTTCTTGATTTAAGAATGTGCAGTCACTTGATTTAAGAATGTGCAGGTCACTTAAATTAAGAAAGAAAAAGTCACTTAATTTAAGTGAGAAGAGTCACTTAATTCAAGTGACTTTTACTTTCTTAAATTAAGAAAAAAAAGTCACTTAATTTAAGTGCGAAAAGTCACTTAATTTAAGTGCGAAAAGTCACTTAATTTAAGTGAGTTTTACTTTCTTAAATTAAGAAAGAAAAAGTCACTTGATTTAAGTGCGAAAGTCACTTAATTTAAGTGCAAAAGTCACTTGATTTAAGTGCGAAAAGACACTTAATTTAGGTACAAAAAGACACTTAATTTAGGTGCAAAAAGTCACTTAATTAAGTGAGTTTTACTTTCCTAAATTAAGAAAGAAAAAGTCACTTGATTTAAGTGGAAAAAGTCACTTAATTTAAGTGACCTGCAAATTCTTAAATTAAGTGACTGCACATTCTTAAATTAAGAAAACATTTTTCTCTGTGTAATCAATTCAATATTAAAAAGCTATAAGTATTTCCTTTTCCTTCCTATAATCTCATTTCCTTCAGTGCATGATTAATTAATTTACCGCCTGTCTTGTACTGTTCCACTCTCCAGGAAAAAGAGATAGAGAAATGGGAGGGGGGATGGGGGGAAATCCCTGGTAGTGTGATAAGTGATAATTCGTATATTGCTTAGATGAAATCCAGTGGGACATTTATAGGTAACACGTAGGCTCTCGGGGACCATCTTCCTGAAGGTAGGAAATTCCAACCCAGTTTGATCGTCAGGATGAGATCCAAAGAGAAGAGGAAAAGGGGAAGGGTACAACCATCACAGCTACAGACATTTCCCAGGAGATGTCCCAGAGACATATCCCTTTTCCTTTTTTGGTTGTCACCTTGTTCCCCCATTTCCCTCGGTTTTCACTATTTTCTCATGTCCTTCCAATCCTCCTTCACTTTGAAGCTATCACTCTTCTTATTTCTTAAACTCTAAAAGTATCTTCAAGCGGGGACGTTCTTTTCAACGCAGACACGAGTCATGAGAAAATCAATTTCGGTCCAACTCAAGTGTACCATTCAACACCTCAATTCTATCTTAAAATCTGAAGTTCCCCACAAGTATTGAGGAAAATTCAATGGTCAACACGAATTTATCATACTTCTGGCTAACAATGTACTCCAATAATCGAATAATGGTGACGAAATCTAACAAAATAGACAGAGAAAAATGTTTTCTTAATTTAAGTATGTGCAGTCACTTAATTTAAGAATGTGCAGGTCACTTGAATTAAGAAAGAAAAAGTCACTTGATTTAAGTGAGAAAAGTCACTTAATTTGAGTGAGAAAGTCACTTAATTTAAGTGCGAAAGTCACTTAATTAAAGTGCGAAAGTCACTTAATTTAAGTGCGAAAGTCACTTAATTTAAGTGACTTTTACTTTCTCAAATTAAGAAACGAAAAGTCACTCGATTTAAGTGAGAAAAGTCACTTGATTTAAGTGAGAAAAGTCACTTGATTTAAGTGAGAAAAGTCACTTAATTTAAGTGAGAAAGTCACTTAATTTAAGTGCGAAAGTCACTTAATTTAAGTGACTTTTACTTTCTTAAATTAAGAAACGAAAAGTCACTTGATTTAAGTGAGAAAAGTCACTTAATTTGAGTGACTTTTACTTTCTTAAATTATGAAAGAAAAAGTCACTTAATTTAAGTGACCTGCACATTCTTAAATTAAGTGACTGCACATTCTGAAATTAAGAAAACATTCTTCTCTCTGTATAGTAGAAAAAAGGGGGAGTTAAAAATAAGAAAGTAGAGGACTTTTCAGGAAGAATCAAAGTGGCGATAGGAAAAGAGAGTGACTTTACTAAAACCAGAGTGGAGATTGGTATTCCAATGTCGAATTTCTCCCATTGGAATTGCATCTGACCGAGTCAATTCTCAACTGTAATTGACGTTCATTCATGGATCCAATGAGCGTGACTACTACCTCTTTCAATTTAAATAGGTTAAATAATCGCGGATTCGTTATCCCCCCCCCCCCCCTCCCCCCTCCCTTCCCTCTCCTCCTTAGGGAAAGACTAAAAATGATAAATTGAACGAACCAATCCAAGCTTATACCATCGCTAAAGGTACTACCGCAAAACAACGGCGCTTAAGCTACGAAATTATGAAAGTTTCCAGACTAATTGTGAAACTTTCATGGATGATATACAAAATTGTGCGCCGTCAGTAGAGAGAATGAGGAAGAATGAGGATGAGATGTGCTTGAAGCTAAGCTTTTCAAAAATATAGGCACTTATTTTCATATCAATTTGAAATAGAGGCAGAGAAAACTTATTAATTTTATTAATTTGATGAAAATTTAGTGTAATCAGGAAGCATATAATTGATATGAAATATTTTGACAATACTATTGGAAATCAGAGTGGATAGGAGAGAGTGTCGAATGGATATCAAAGGCATTATAATTTGATGAATCGAATGATGATTTGCCTGCTGCTATAAACGAGCTTCAATTGAATGCATAGAAGCATCACGGAATGATTATTACATGTAATCGGTCCATACCAAATTCAATCATAGACATTTGAGATGCTTCGCTCATGTGATTCGAGTGTGTATTGGTATTTACATCAAAATAATTATCAATAATACTAGCCAACTGAATAGTACTATAGTTCAGTAGATATTCTCCTGGTCACTGAATTCATGCATATCAAGTTTAATTAAACAGGATTTCAAATATTAAATTTTCTGGTTATATATATATGTATATATGTATGATTCCCTTTGAGCAATTTGATTCTCATTGATATTAGATGTTATATTCTGAATATTATTACTCACACATGTGATAGAGAACTAGGTCACCATGATCAGCATTGACTGCAATTTTTTGAAAAGCACGATTTGTTGGCGCAAATACTGTCACGTGCCTATATGAGAGGGTACTATTTGCTGCTGGGCTGGATTCCAATAGTTGCCAGAACTGTAAACAGAAAAGAAGATTCATTGTATTTTAAAAAAACGTTATTAATCGATGAAAGCTATTTTTTATTGAGCCATAGATATTGGAGGAAGGATATTAATTATTGTAAAATACCCATTACAGATTCCATTCACTACCTTTTTTTTAGTCTTCGGACATTCTCTCGATAAAAACATACGTGAAATGACAAAAAAGCAGATAAATTCTCCTTCAACTTTTCCTTTTTTTCTTTTTCCTCAAATGCAACACCTTCATCATTTTATTTTTCTCTTCACCCAACTATTTGTTTTAGATTCTTATATAAATTGAGTTGAGAAAAAGAGACTCTATTGTCTTTTATCACGGACTATTCTTGTTCTCAGTAAGAAGAATCTCAATTCGATGGTACTCCAGAGGATATCAGAAGTAACCAGGAAGTGAACACAAAATGAAAACAAAGAAAGAATGAAAGAGAGAAGAAAAAAAATAAAAAAATCTATGAGTTAAGAAAAAAAAAAGGTGGACGGTGCGATTCAAAGGGTGTGTTCGATTGCAGATAGATCTCTTTTATTGTCTCTTGGCTGTGCCAGCTATAATCGAACGAGTTTCTTTATCCCGTAGAAAACTTTGTCTTTTACATTCAGACTCAATATGTAATATATTTCTTTAATTCACTTCCACAGTACCTCTTAATGCTCAATTAGAGGATGTTACTTTAGCACATTTCTCACAATATTTCCTTCACATTCACAGAGATAAAGTGGAGATTGTGCAGTTAATGTAGAATCTCTTGATATAGGGGATTGTCTCGAAGTTAGAAATAATGGGAATAAAATATTTATACTGTACTGATGCACGAGAGACATCTAATCGATCATTTGGAATGCTGCACTCATCCTGGATACTTGGAGCAAAAAAGAAAAAGGTCGAATTTTAGTTGCAGCTGGAGTTAGAGGGATGACAGTATAAGTTTATATATATATAATAAAGAGTACAGGAAACGGAGTCAGAGAATATGGAATGGTTGGGGTTTATATTGAAATTTGAACCACGTATTCAATATAGAGACTTTTACTGCGGTTCGACGAGTTCACTGGCGACCTCAACAAATACTTTTGAGTGAAATAGAAGGAGAAAAAAACATGTACTTTTACCCCTCATCCTTCATCCCCTTCCGCAAGTTATTGGCTCTTCTTCTTATATAGCAGGCCTTCTCACTTCATTGTTATACTTTTTTTTTCTGTTCAATATATATATATATCAATTTACAATAGAGTGGCTCAACGATGGATTCAATAACAGCTTCAATAATGTAGCTTGAAGCGAACTGGGATACTACGGAATAAAGAAGGTAGGACAAGAAAGATGGGACAACATTCTCATTTCTATCGTGGAGAGTAACAGTATCTTATTGAGCTACTCTACATACGGAGAATGAAATTGTGCACTATTTGAAGGTGCATATTACACAAACTCAATTGTTTTCCGATCGATAGGATTCATGGTTTTGATAAATTACTACAATTTTTTTTTCTACCTCCCTTCGCTCAATAAATTCCGACGTATTTCCATTGAAAGTTAATTCAGTTATTATTGGAAAGAGCCTCGGGTGAAATTGTGATTGAAGGAGACGAGTGATGTACTACTTTGAATTTCATGATGAATTATTAAAGTCTCATTTATTTCACGATATGCGGAAATGAGAAAAATATTAAGTTTATTAGTCAAGTATGAATTTCGTGAAAGGGGATTTTGATTGCAATTGGGTGTGGAGGTAAAGAGCATTTTGGAATAGATGAGATAGCAAGGTCTTTCAAGCTAAATGCGAGGTAAAGGAGGAAAACGTATCTCGGAGAATTGTTAATGAGGAAATTTTGAATTTTAATAGCGAGAACTAGGGGAGAGTGGGGCAAAATGGACACTATAATGGTGGAACGGTTAAAAATGGATTTTTTCCGATGATTCTATTGAAGAGCTGAGGAAATTTTAGCCGGAAAATGAGTGTCAGATGTATTTTTTCGATTTTTTTGAAAATTCGATATTTTTCGGGATTTTTGAGGGGTAGAAGCCTTTGCTTTTTTGAAAATTTTCAGTTTTTTGCAAATATCTCTGGTTCTATTGGTCGTAGCAACTTGGACTCGGTTTCAAATGAAAGTTGAGCTCATTTCCCATCGATTCATGGGGTTTTGAATTCAAAAATATCAATTTTTGGGATAATTATAGGCCAAAAACTGTTTCACAAGAGTGTTCCACAAAAATGCCCATAAATACCTTAAAAATCGATATTTTTTAATTGAAAACCCTATGAATCGATGGCAAATTATCTCACCTTTCACCTCCCGTTAAAATTTTTACGCTACGACAAATAGAACCGAAGATATTGTCAAAAAACTGAAAATTTTCAAAAAAGGAAGTGGGTTACCCCTCTAAAATGCTGAAAAAAGTTTAAATCACCAAAAATTCAAAAAAATTAGTTCCAGCACTTGTTTTCCGCCTAAAATTTCCTCAACTTTCCAATGAAATCATCAAAAAAAATCTACTGTCAATATTTCTATTAATTTCAAGAGTTTTCCATAATATTTGTCTAAAAATTTAAATGTGTCCATTTTGCCCCACCTTCCCCTATAACATTGCAATTTAGAAAAGCATCTTATCTATTCATCCAAGGAGAGAGAATTCATTTTTTCATAAATTGAAAGGAATCCATCATTATATGACAATCCATAAAAAAAAACTTCAATCATAAAAAGAAAAGAAGAAGAAGAAAGATAATTCAAGAATCATAAATTATTACCCTGTTTTCATATAATTCAACAGTCTTGGTGAAAAAAATTTAAAGTTAAAAAATTATAGGAAAACTTTTGGAGGTTCCAACTATGACAGCAATCAAAGTCGTTTGATAAATCAAAGTGAAGCAAGTTTTAATTGGTTGAAAGCAGATGGGAAGAAAAGAGAGGCCAGGTGATGCTTTCGCACTGGCATATATTCCCTGAAAGTTGTTCCTCTTTCAGGTACTTCTTATCCTCTCTGGACTCTTCTTCGTCTTCTCATTTTCACCTCAATCCTCTCCCATCACTCACCGTAAAACTCTCTCAATCAAACTTACAACTCAATAATATTTTTATGAATATAGTTGGCTAATTTCTAGACTTTTTGATTGAAGCTGATTATAATTAAATGATTTGTTATGAGTATACGTACTATATACGTTGTTAATTTGTGTGTGTATTTATTTACATGATAAAGACACCAATTCCCTCTTATCTTCTTTTTTTCGTAAATTAATCCTTCGCTTTTCGCAGTTTTTTTTGAATACGTTTCACACTTCCAAACATATGTGCATTCATATTCCGCTCCTTAGTCCATCAAATTAAACTTATATGACGAAAATAAAAGAGGATGAAGAGGATGCAAAAAAACCAAAAAAATGAGGAAAAAACTGAGAGAATGTGGGGAGGTTTGAAAATTTTTCCTCTGACATCTTTATCGCTTGCGCTCCGTTGCTCTCCACTCTCCCAGGAAAACTCGATAACTTTTCTCCTCATCCTCCTAACGTTTTTATGTTTTTTCCCTCTTCCTCCCTCTTTTTTTTTTCTCTCAACTCTCATTCTCTCATCGTACTCTCTTCTTCTCTTTCCAATATTGGGGATAAAAAGGAGCAAGTTGACGGTGCTCTCGTCATCCCGAATGAGTAAAATTTTTATGGATAAAAAAAAATATTGAGGCCCTCTTCTATTCTATTTTTTAAACGTTGCCTCCGTAATATCTTTCTTGTTAGTTGCGTAATTACTGCTGAAAATTACGTTTTAGCAGTTTATGAATCAATAAATAAACTGTTATTTCTTCCCTCAGACTCTAAATTAGAACAAAAAACCCCGCCCTTTCTTCTGGGAGAGGATTGGGTGTTCTGTAAAAGGAATTTTGTTCCTGACAGTTGTCGTTTAATCCCAAAATGCCGGAGGCTAGACGGCTTCCCGTCATGATGCTTAATGTCCTACAAATACGTTACTCCTCACCCTCATGGATATATTTTCATCCACATCTCTTCCCCCTCTTTTCCCCATGTGTTCGATCTATGGAACGAAAATATTAAAATTTGAAGGATAAAAAAAAAGGGCTCATCGTTTTTACAACGAAACCAAGTGGATTAAATATGCATAGACTTTCTTTATTATAAAAGATACAGTCAATTTATTTAATTTGATTCTCTCCATCCATCAAAAAATTGCTCGGAGCAATTTTATAAAAGGTAATTCGTTTCCAGTAGGAAAAAAAAGAGAGAAGGAGAAAAATTTTCTAAGAACACGAGATCATCCGAGTGACTCTATAAAGTTTTAGTCACAATTTTCTACTTTTTCTTGGCAGAATAAACCAATAAAATTGTGAGAAAAAACAAGATTTGTCAACACAGAGAAAAATGTTTTCTTAATTTAAGAATGTGCAGTCACTTAATTTAAGAATGTGCAGGTCACTTGAATTAAGTGACTTTTCGCACTCAAATCAAGTGACTTCTTCTTTCTTAATTTAAGAAAGTGAAACTCACTTGAATTAAGTGACTTTTCGCACTTAAATCAAGTGACTTTCTCTTTCTTAATTTAAGAAAGTAAAACTCACTTAAATTAAGTGACTTTTCCCACTTCAATCAAGTGTCTTTTTCTCTCTTAGTTTAATAAAGTGAAACTCACTTAAATTAAGTGACTTTTCGCACTTAAATCAAGTGACTTTTTCTTTCTTAATTTAGGAAAGTAAAACTCACTTAAATTAAGTGACTTTTCGCACTTAAATCAAGTGACTTTTTCTTTCTTAACTTAAGAAAGTAAAACTCGCTTAAATTAAGTGACTTTTCGCACTTGAATCAAGTGACTTTTTCTTTCTTAATTTAGGAAAGTAAAACTCACTTAAATTAAGTGACTTTTCGCACTTAAATCAAGTGTCTTTTTCTTTCTTAATTTAATAAAGTGAAACTCACTCAAATTAAGTGACTTTTCGCACTTAAATCAAGTGACTTTTTCTTTCTTAATTTAGGAAAGTAAAACTCACTCAAATTAAGTGACTTTTCGCACTTAAATCAAGTGACTTTTTCTTTCTTAATTTAGGAAAGTAAAACTCACTTAAATTAAGTGACTTTCCGCACTTAAATTAAGTGACTTTCCGCACTTAAATTAAGTGACTTTTCGCACTTAAATCAAGTGACTTTTTCTTTCTTAATTTAAGTGACCTGCACATTTTTAAATTAAGTGACTTCACCTTCTTAAATTAAGAAAACATTTTTCTCTGTGAATAAACTATCTACATTTATTTAGTGGATATTAAGTAGAAACTATTACCCCTGAATTATTCCACTCAATGCGTAACACTAATTGAATTATAATGAAGATAAATGTTTGATCAGTAGATAGAATGAAAACACTATGGCAATTTATGTAGAATGAGTGAATTGGAGAATTACAAATGAGCAAACTCTAATGACAACAGATAAAGCTGTTTGGTCATTGGCTATTAGGCTAGAGATGTGTTTATGATTGGATTTATGTTTCGCAAAATTTCCAAACTTCAGATAGTTTGTTCACAAAATAGAATTGATGGTGGATGAAAATTTAATATTGATTCATAGAATCACAAGTCCCTTGGTAGACAGTCCATATATATTTTCGTAGAATCTTCGTGAAAAATTCTTCTTGTGATTCAGCATCACGCTTGAGTAAAGTGCTGATAGCTATTCCAACCACGTCATTTCTTTTTTTTTCGAGTTTTTCAAAAAAATATATGACACATGTCCCAGCGTATAAATTTTTTATAACAATTTTTAAACTAAATCCCATTCGTTTCTCGTTTCTCTCTTTTTACTTTTCATCCATTGCTGTATATTGAATTTTTTTCACCCCCGGAAACTTTATTGGTACGAATGGAGGGAAGTGTAGATTTTTTTTATTCTGTTTCTAAAATCAAATTTATCGTTTACTTTTTTTTTCTGGGAGAATAGATGTGCAATTCAGTAATTCTTTAATCCACTCCTTTGATGAAGAACAATAGAATTCTAGGACGACAGTTCATTGATTTAGCGTATCAGGGGGTATATACAAAAACAAAGAGAAATTGATAAACCGTAGATAGTATAGGGGAAGGTGGGGGAAAATGGACATCGGAGGTAAAATGGACACATCTAAATTTTTAGATAAATATTATGGAAAACTCTTGAAATTGATAGAAATATTGGCGGCAGATTGTTTTTGATGATTTCATTGGAAAGTTGAGGAAATTTTAGGCGGAAAACAAGTGCTGGACCTAATTTTTTTGAATTTTTGATGATTTTTTTTTTTTTGAGCATTTTAGAGGGATAAAATCCTTCCTTTTCTCGAAAATTTTCAGTTTTTTGACAATATCTTCCGTTCTATTTGTCGTAGCGTAAAAATTTTGACGGGAGGTGAAAGGTGAGATCATTTGCCATCGATTCACAGGGTTTTCAATTAAAAAATATCGATTTTTAAGGTATTTATGGGCATTTTTGTGGAACACTCTTGTGAAACAGTTTTTGGCCTATAACTATCCCAAAAATTGATATTTTTGAATTCAAAACCCCATGAATCGATGGGAAATGAGCTCACCTTTCATTTGAAACCAACCCCAAGCTGCTACGACCAATAGAACCAGAGATATTTGCAAAAAACTGAAAATTTTCAAAGAAAAGGCTTTCACCCCTCAAAAATGCCGAAAAATATCGAATTTTCAAAAAAATCGAAAAAAATACATCTGGCAATCGTTTTCCGGTTAGAATTTCCTCAGCTCTTCAATAGAATCATCGAATAAAATCCATCTCCAACCGTTCCATTATAGTGTCCATTTTGCCCCACTCTGCCCTATATATATAGGGGAGAGTGGGGCAAAATGGACCAAAAAGATGAGATGACTCGAGATTTTTTTAAAAAGCGGCGGTTGCTTCAAAAAATCTGAAAAAATTTGGAGAGAATACAGACATGTTGGAGGATTTTCTCAAATTTTTTCAGATTTTTTCGTCACGTCCTTCATTCCGAAAAAAATTCCTTAATCATGTTACCATAAGGGTCCATTTTGCCCCACTCTCCCCTATATATAGATTCTATAGTATAAGGTAATATGATTCAACCGTGGCATGTATCGGTGGCCAGAAACGTTATACATGGAAAAAGCTTTTCCGCATCTCTTTTCCGATACAGAGTAGTGTCTTGAGAGCACTATTGATACACTCGTATTCGATAAGTAGAGTATTTGTGAGTGTGTGTGGTACAAAAAATACGCGGTCTGATACGTTCACGAACTTTTCCTTTGTTGAACACCGAAGGAGGGAAAAACGATATGCTGCTCTCATGGGGAAATCTAAGAGTACAAGAGTACTTTTTATCTTTCAATAAAGAGACGCCCAAAAGAAGAAGGAAAGAGTGTACATATTTAAATGGGTAGGGTTTTTTGAAAAGCCACAGGTATAGGAACAGATGTGACACACCGACTCGTACCTCGTATCTCTTTCACCCCTTTTCACTGTGAAAGAGGGACTGTTCGGACCAGAGTCCACCCTCTAACAAAGCCACAGGACAATAATTTTCATCTGCCAGAAACGGAATGCGATTATAATGTGAATTACATTTCATTTGAGAATAGTTTGATTGTGTGTGTGTGGACAAAGTTCTCCTTTTTTTCTCTTTTTTTTCCTTTTTTTTTTCATTGCTTCTGGCAAAGTGGTGAAAGAATTATTTTTAATTTACATACTTTATATCATCATCCAGTGCGACAGCAGTGCTTCCAAAAATAAAGAATTTCTTATCTTGACAATGGAACGAGTCAATTTTACATTAAATCATAAATTACTTGGGGGGAAAATGGAGTGAAATGGTAATTCTCATGAAATCGTTGGAGATAGATTTTTTTTTCTCATTCCATTGAAAAGCTGAGAAAATTTTAGGTGTGAAATCTATATAAAAACTAATTTTTCGGACTTTTTGTTGAAAATTCTACTTTTTTTTCGGTAAAGAATTGAATGAGTAGCTTTCTGCATTAAAAAAAAAAGGCAGAGTCTTCATGGTAACTCTACATTTTAGAGAGATATACAGAGGCTTTCTTAGCCAACGACAGCTACTGAATTATTATATCAAAATATCACCGAGTTCTATCATTGTTGACGACATGCTAGACGCTTGTCATTGCTCCTTGATTTATGCGAAACGCTCAGTTGATCATTCGCCCTTCTTCCGGTGGCTAGATATCCCGCTGGTTTACCGCTAGGTACCTCCTGTGGATTCTTTCATTGCTTTCAAGATGTGCAAGATCTATCACCGTTTCAAATATGAGCAAGAGCCAGAATCCAGAACAATTCAACGTAGAAAATCTTTTGGATAATGTATATCCACCCTTTATATTGCATCCAGCCTGCTATTCCCAAGGGTTATAATATCATACGCTTTTTCAAATTCTCACTAGTCCCATTTGCTAAAGGAGCGATCGGGGCAAAATGTACCTGAGTCTCAAAATGATTTAGGAATTTTTTGAAATGAATTTCTTTTTAGGTGAAGGCTTCTATCAAAAAATTTGAAAAAATTCAGCAATAATATAGACATATTGCAGAATTTTCTCAAATTTTTTCAGATTTTTCCATAAAGTCCTTCACTTTGAAAAAAAATTCCCTAACCACTTTTTCCCAGTTTCCTCTATAAATACTTGATGAATGTCTTATATTGACTCATTTTTTGGATATACGACCTTAGATAATTCAATTAATTCTATGATATGGCGGCCTTTTAGGTCTCTGCTGCATTTAATGAAAACTACGATGCTTTTAAATTTTGGTATCAACGTTTCGGCTTCTTTGCAAAAGTCTCTTCATGGTACTTTATTTATTTTTCTATGAAATGAACAAATTACATAATAAAAATGAAATTAAAAACAAATTATTATCATCAGTGTTATAGAACTCTTCTAAAATAACGTTCATATTATAAATATATGACCTCAATTATTATAATAATTGAAAAAGTCATAAATAAGTAATATTTTTTTCGTTAAATCTTCGAATTGAGCTCTCATTGTGACAGTCATTATTATTATTAAAATATTGTAATTAACGATGATATTCGTCAATGTTGAATGTAAAAATGAGATCAATTTTTGATTATTTAAAATGACATAATGTAAATTTGATGATTTAATGGTATCATTCTGTTGATAATGACATAAAACTAATATTATATTGACATCCATCATTCTCCCAAAGACTTTTGATGAATTTTTCCCTTTTTTTCAAATAATTATATCATTCACACATCGAAAATGAAGAAAAGTATATTCCAATTCTTTGCGGCAGCAGAGAAAGAATTTATGATGTACAAGAATTATACGAGCGATAAAAAAAACTTCATGGGTTAGAATGAACGAGGGCATGATAAATCTTTTATGCCCATGACAATGAGTCATGCCCGGAAGAAATCAGATGAATATGCTGGTCTGCCAGTATGTGTTCTCTCGTTTTCATAATTCTGTATGTACTGAATTTCTATATTTTATCATGAAAATTTCGATACCACCAAAAATGATTGATTCCATGGGAATTATTACTATTATCTGAAATTATTACACGGAAAAATAAGATATACATGGAATGTAATGAATAAATATTGAAAAAGCCTAGTGGCACTCTGGTAAATGAGATTTTACCAATTGAGTTAATTTACTGTAAATAATTCAGAGCCATACGAAAATCGCGCATCAATGGCAATGGGGGGAGGAATGAATCTCTGGAGTGTATGGATGACCGCCATTCTTTCCAGAATATAAACGAAAACGCCTAAAATGTCACCCTCCTTTCAATGATGCGTTCAGATAATCAGAGTGGGCTGGGCCTACTCGAGATATTATAGTATTCACCCTCGTTTCTAGGAGGGTGCCTAACTGATGATGTACATCTTATGCGAGTGTGACCGAATACCGGGGGTTTTCTTATATTTATCTTATCAACAAATGCAACAAATCTAATGATCATCCAATGTGTCTGCGTAATTTTTCATGATTACTAATGAAGATTAATGATTTAGGGGGATATTTTATCTTGAAATCGATAGAAATATTGGAGATAGGTTCTTTCTGATGATTCTATTGAAAAGCTGAGAAAATTTCCCATGAAAATCATGTGTCAGACGTTATTTTTTTGAATTTTTCAAAATTTCCATTTTTTGCTCAAGATTCAAAGGTAAAAGTCTTCGATTTTTGAAGAATTTCAGTTTTTCGAGAATATCTTTGGTTCTATCGGTCGTAGCGACCTGGGGTTGATCTTAAATGAAAGGTGAGCGCATTTCCCATGAACTTTTGTGCTTCAAAAAATTTTTTAATCAATTTTTCAAGTACTTATGGGGTGAAAACTGATTTTCAGAAAAAAATCCAGAAGTATTTAAAAAATCAATAATTTTTTTTTCGAATCACATAAATTGATGGGAAATGAGCTCACCTTTCATTTAAGATCGACCTCAGGTCGCTACAACCAACAGAACTGAAGATATCGTCGAAAAAGTGATTTTTTTCAATTTTCGAAGGGAAAACCCCTTCAAAACTTGGCCAAAAAAGAGAATTTTTCAAAAAATTGAAAAAAAAATTCCGACACATGTTTTCTACCTAAAATTTCCTCAGCTTTTCGATGGAATCAATAAAAGACCTTTATCTCGAACCGTTCAATTGAAATGTCTATTAAAGCCAACCTTCCCCTAACATCTATCTTAAAGTGAGTAATATGTTCTTTATCAATCGTTAATATTTCTCCTTGCAAGACTTTGAGAGCCTGAAACGTAGGTAATCCGACCGATGAAACCACATCTGAGATTTTTCTTTTAGCTTACAGGAATTTTCCTTCAAGTTTGTCCTACTAACGGATAATCCCCTTTTACCATCTCTCCACGAAAACTAACGTCAACGCTACTCTTCACAAGGCTTAAACTCACTGAAGTAACAAATCTCAAAGAGTACACAATTTTTCCTTCCTTTTAACCTCACAAGTTCTCGACTATTTCGCCTCTTCATTATTTATTCTTGCTTAATGATATTTTTTCTCTCTCTTACTTAACAGCATAAGAACTCCTTTTTTTTTCGTTTTTACTGACCACGAGCAACAATCTGAGTCAGTTTAATGGAGGTAATTTATTCTTTAAAAACCTCAGTTCCCTACTCGAAGAAAAGAATCCTACCATTAACAAGAGGATTAGATTTTCTTCGTTTTTTTTTCTCTCTCTCTCTTTCATTTGACCGCGATTACTGCTGGTGGTTTGTGGCTGCAAGCTCTACTAACGAGAAGTTCGCGAGCTTACTAGAAGGTGTATGCCATACATGTACACTACATACCACTTGTATGTATTGGTATAAAGCCCAAAGTCGTTAACGATCCACAAAAACATTTTTTTCTCCCTTGAACTATCATGAAACACAAAAGTTCATGCATGAGAATTTTTTTTATTGCAATTTTTTTTTTTTTTTTTTTTTTTGAAATGCATTTTTTTTCTTTTCCCACGAAGTACGAGGCATTGTATAAATTGCAAATACCCATTAACATTAAAGAGAATGCCTCGTAATAGTAACAAACAAAAGAAAAAAAGCTGTGCCTGTTTTCATATTACAAGCATTGCCAAAATAGCTTTCGTCATCCATTATTTTAACCTCTTGAGGTCATCGCCAGAAGCGTTATGAATTTCCATTGTGCATTAACGCACAAGTTAAGTGCTGTTTGAGTCTATACGGTAAGAACTTTACGTACTGAGTGAGTGGAGTCTAGGCAGAAGTTTAGCATATAAACTATATACATATACATACGTATGGGTTAGCTATGGAATCATGGTTGAATTGGAACCAAGCCAAATGTCATTACCATTGTTCTCATACGTGAAAGAATACGAAGAATACGGGGCTTTTAGAATCTAAGAAGACTTCTGAGTGAATATCTTTATTCCATCAACTATATCACATATTCTTTCATTTTATTTGCATGAAAGAATTCCTCGGGTATTCTTTTTCATATCGTCGCCTTAGAGTTAAAGGGGCGTAAGTGCCATTTTTCCCGATTTTTTTTCTTCAAAATAACAAAAGGCGTAACTCCACTATTATTGCTCCAATAGGCTTTCCAAGGTCTTTTACGCAATATTAGTAAAAAAATAAAAAATAATAACATATAGGCGTAAGTACCATTGACTAATAATAAAAGGGCGTAAGTACCGGAGATACGCCTCTTTGTTTTTAGTGTTTTCATTGAATTTTCTCTAATCATCGGAAAAAAATTGAAAACCAAGAGGCGTAAATGCCAAAATTTGGATGAAAAATCCTAAAAACAAAAGGGCGTAACTCCAAATATTCTCATGAGATAACGAAAATTATAAAAATAAAGAGGCGTAAGTGCGGAGATACGTCCTTTTCACTTTAACTTTAACAATTATATAGCGTTTAAAAAGAAAATAACAAAAGGACGTAAGTGTGGAGATACATCCCTTTCATTTTAAAATTGGTAGTTACGTCACTTTGTTATTTGAATTTTCAATTATCCAAATAATGTTCCAGAGGCCATAAAAAACATTTTGGAGTGATAAGTGGACATACGCCCCTTTCACACCAGAATTTCGTGTTTTTGGGACTTACGCCCCTTTTAATCTAAGGCGACGATATTTTTCCTGTTTTTTTTTACTTTTTGCTCTTAGTGTTTGAATTAGGCTGTGCGGTAGTGCCGCAGTTGGCATATGTAGGTAATGTCTAGTAACGATTGCAAAGGACAAACTGGGTTACCGCATAGTGACGTCAAGAAGACTGTATCTAGCACCCTTGATGAAGACCCACCACTACAACTATACTTTTCTCCTCTTGTCTGTGTGTGTCTGTGTGTGTGAGAATCAAGCCTAAATATTTGTATGGATGTATACGATGAAATAGTCTGGCTGAGGAAATTATGTTCAACGCTATCTTCCTCGTGCCCTTTACTCCATACCATTCGTCTTGCTGTAGACATAGGCTATATACTATATGGCATGTGATGTGTTATTGTTGGATGAATTTCCACGAGCGTCAGTAGGAAAGTGAGACAAGTTCTCACATTTACATTTTACATTTTCCAACATAAATAACGTGTGATTATTGCAGTGCAAAATTTATATAAAGTATCTTGCAAATTTTCACCATTCATACGAGTATATAGAGAATACTGATGGAAAATAAAGCTCAGATGAGTGGAATTTTCAATGAAATACCTCTTTCAATTTGACATTTACTCTCACAATATGAGCTTTTAATGTACAATCTATGTTCACGGGTTTGGCCTTTCAATTGAATTATTTCTCACTCGATTACACATTTTCCTTCTACTTCAACACTCTCACATCAACTTTTCACTCTCTCGCTTTTTCCGTTACACGCAAGCACTTACGATTAAAATATGAAGAGAAAGCTTTTAACCCTTCGAATATAAACGTTTTATTCAAGAATTCTGGAAAATTACTACTTCTCAATTTCATATTATTTTGCAACATTATAAATTTAACTCATTAATAGTTACTGAGTTTTTGATTTTATCTACAACAATAAATCGGACGATAGATAGTTTTTAAAGATAATGACTATAGTAATTATTAGGCTGTAGAGAAGATCGGGTCATGTGTTGTGGCTTGGGGTAGAGGAGTTAGTTTCAAGCTTGAAGCTGTTCATTTTATTATCCTTGTACACGAGTTTGTAGAAATTTACTGGCACACCATAGTGTCACGCTCAAAGAGTGATGGAGAATTGTAGAAATTGTCTCTACTAGGCACGACTTATCACGAATAATAAAATCATTGCAAATTATCTTTTTTTGCATGTTAATATTAAATTATCAGGCATATGAATGGTTACAGAGAAAAATGTTTTTTTTAATTTAAAAATGTGCAGGGCACTTAAATTAAGTGACTCGTCTCACTTGAATCAAGTGATTTTTTCTTTCTTAATTTAAGAAAGTAAAAGTCACTCAAATCAAGTGCATTTTCTCACTTAAATCAAGTAACTTTTTCTTTCTTAATTTAAGAAAGTAAAAGTCACTTGAATTAAGTGACTTTTCTCACTTAAATCAAGTGACTTTTCTCACTTAAATCAAGTGACTTTTTCTTTCTTAATTTAAGAAAGTAAAACTCACTTAAATCAAGTGACTCTTCTCACTTAAATCAAGTAACTTTTTCTTTCTTAATTTAAGAATGTAAAAGTCACTTAAATTAAGTGCGTTTTCTCACTTAAATCAAGTAACTTTTTTTTCTTAATTTAAGAAAGTAAAAGTCACTTAAATTAAGTGGCTTTTCTCATTTAAATCAAGTGCGTTTTCTCACTTAAATCAAGTGACTTTTCTCACTTAAATCAAGTAACTTTTTCTTTCTTAATTTAAGAAAGTAAAAGTCACTTAAATTAAGTGACTTTCCTCACTTAAATCAAGTGACTCTTTCTTTCTTAATTTAAGAAGGTAAAAGTCACTTAAATTAAGTGACTTTCCTCACTTAAATCATGTGACTCTTTCTTTCTTAATTTAAGAAAGTAAAACTCACTTAAATCAAGTGCGTTTTCTCACTTGAATCAAGTGACTTTTCTCACTTACATTCAGTGACTTTTTCTTTCTTAATTTAAGAAAGTAAAACTCACTTAAATCAAGTGCGTTTTCTCACTTAAATCAAGTGACTTCTCTCACTTGAATCAAGTAACTTTTTCTTTCTTAATTTAAGAAAGTAAAAGTCACTTAAATTAAGTGGCTTTTCTCATTTAAATCAAGTGCGTTTTCTCACTTAAATCAAGTGACTTTTCTCACTTAAATCAAGTAACTTTTTCTTTCTTAATTTAAGAAAGTAAAAGTCACTTAAATTAAGTGACTTTCCTCACTTAAATCAAGTGACTCTTTCTTTCTTAATTTAAGAAAGTAAAAGTCACTTAAATTAAGTGACTTTCCTCACTTAAATCATGTGACTCTTTCTTTCTTAATTTAAGAAAGTAAAACTCACTTAAATCAAGTGCGTTTTCTCACTTGAATCAAGTGACTTTTCTCACTTACATTCAGTGACTTTTTCTTTCTTAATTTAAGAAAGTAAAACTCACTTAAATCAAGTGCGTTTTCTCACTTAAATCAAGTGACTTCTCTCACTTGAATCAAGTAACTTTTTCTTTCTTAATTTAAGAAAGTAAAAGTCACTTAAATTAAGTGACTTTTCTCACTTAAATCAAGTGACTTTTTCTTTCTTAATTTAAGTGACCTGCACATTCTTAAATTAAGAAAACCTTTTTCTCTGTGTAATAGATTAGAGAAACAATGACTACATTGTAGACGGTAATGTGGTGAATCGGTATTACGAATAGAGTGCTGTAGTAGGCATATTGGCACTGCTAGAGTCTATTATAGCTGTGATATGTCGTAGTAACTCGCCGCTACTGTAATGCGGGATATCCTCTGAAATTGTACATGACTGTACTTAAGTGTTACTGGTCGCGCTATTGTCAATGCCAATAAGCATACAAGAGTACATTAAACCGTGGTAGACTCCCCAGTGTTATGCTAATGTTAATCTCCAAATAATCCTAAAAAATTTATTCTAAAAATACCCATATTGCTGCTCATATCAAGATTGCCATATGTAAAGGAATAAACACGACAGAAAAGATAACAAGTTAAATGAATAGGCAATTTAAGTCAGTGGTCATAATCACTGGAGAAAGAAGAAAACAGATGGGAAGAACCAAGGGAGCTTTTTCCTACAATGGAAAAAGTTGTAACTAGTTGACTAGAAGTGAGCCCAAACGTAACCTTCCAACCAGCATCTCAGATAGTTTGCCCCCTTTTGTTCTCTCAATTTATTCAGCATCGTCATCAGATCCTATTTTTTCACCTCAATATTCTTTTTAAATGCTAAAAGTTTAAACGAACTCATCAGAATTGAAGCTTGAAATTTTTTACAATAAAAATCGTATGAATGAGTGAGATAACCAGATAAAACTGAAATACATTGGGTCTATGACCTCATCACTCGGATAATACTTTGAGACAGTGAGTCACAACCGATTGCAGGATGAGACAATTAACTTTGCTGAATTGTACGCCATAAGAGGCCTTGTTGAAAGCATAATTCTTTGAGGTCTAATCTGTTGACAATGGTCAAATGGCCATCATGTTGATGTATCTACTGATAAATTTGGAATTATCAAAATTATTACAGCTATTCTAAAAAAAAAGGCTAGTTGGTACGATGCCCCTTGACCTTATTTTTTTTATTCCAATAATAATCCAAGCTATCGTAAAAAGAAGGAAAATCTAGTGGCGACATGAATGAGACGAGTGACTGGAAAATAAAAGGGAAGCTAAATGAAGAGAGTGGAAGAGCAAAATGACATGGGCAGTTTTGATACAAAGGTAGATCCATACCTTTAGATACAATGGTAGTCACAGACAGAAAACTGTACAGAGCTAGAGATTAAAAAAGTCTCTTGAATGGAAATTGCTCCTGGCCATGGATGGTTGAAAATACTTCTGATAGCTACTTGTGTGTAGCTAATGCGGAAAAAAAATGTACTTTCATCACCATGATGAACCTTCTGTCTCTATCTCTCTAATTCAGTAATGAGTTCATATTAAAAGTAATAATAATAATGATAAAAAAATTGAGAATCTTTGAATATATGATGATTCTGAATGTGCTCATTTGCTTCATTAGCAACAATGTCCAATTATATTCTATCGACATCCATATGACAATCTGACTGATATTGAGCACAGTTTCGTTGCCATCAGCATTTTGCAACTAACGACGTTTTCAGCGTTACATTCACTGTTTTATGTTTTTTTGTCTTTTCATTCTCCCGAAATTCTTTTTAACGAACGTCACAAACCATTCAATAGATGTAGATGATCATTTGAAGATCATGAGAATGAAGAATAGACACATGACTAACATTAATTGCGATATATTCACAGATTGCAAATTGAAAGGATATCCATATGCACATGTGATAAAATCAGGATAGAGGAAGGCAGTCAGTACTCTCACGTATGATCGATAAGCATGAGGCACGTGTGCTCCAAACTGCGTGTACACTTTGGCTCTTTTCCTACCTGACGAACAGCGTGGATCATTAGGGTGACACACGCGATCGTCTAGGTCTGCACCATATGGCGCCACCCAAAAAGGGGGAAAAAAGACAACCTCGTACATCCCAACGAATTACTTCCCTCCGAAAGCATAAAGAGGTTCAGAGTCCAAATTTCCGGAATATTATTGCAAATCAGAGATCGGCAAAAAAAACTCGCATTTTTAATTTTTGCATTTTTTTTATTTCTGTAATTTTCATCGGAAAAATTTCAATTACTTTCTTAATAAAAAATTTGGATTTTCAAATTTTTCACTAGTTTGAAAATTAATTTTTTTTTTTAACAATTTTGATTACTATTGTAATTTAAAATTTGACTGATGGAATTTCATAATTATTTTCTTTATTAAACTTATTAACATTTTTATTAGTTAAATTGAATTATAAATGTCATATAAGCGTCATTTAGATTGGATTAAATTATAAGTTCTTATTTGTGTTACATTTAGTTAACACTCTCAACTCAAAATTTTTGTCTGAAAAACGGTTATATTTGGGACGATTGAACATAGTAGCTTTGATTTTATTATAAAATCAATTATTCCAATCAATTAATAAGTAAGAAAGAATCAAAATTTCGAATAAGAAAAAGAATTATAAAATTTCATCAGTCAAATTTTTAATTACAAAAGTAATCAAAATTGTTAAAAAAAAAATTAATTTTCAAACTAATGAAAAATCTAAAAATCCAAATTTTTCATCGAGAAAGTAATTAAAATTTTTTCGATGGAAATTACAGAAATAAAAAAATTAAAAAATGAAAAATTCGATTTTATTTTGCCGATGTCTGTTGCAAATCAATTGAGAAAACTGATTATCATAATTATTCATGATAATTAGGGCCCCAGATTTTAGTTATTATTTTGTGCGGTATAGTTGCTAGGTAACCGTTCGCACAATTTTAAGAGTGTAGAATCAAATTTGTCAGAATATTGAAAATCTTAGGAGGATTTGAAGGATTTTCATTTTAATTACTTAAATGTGTGAAATAGTCTGACAACTTAACATTTAACACATTTGGAATCTGAACAGTTGTCTAGCAATTTAACCGGACGAAATAATAACTAAAATCTGGGGCCCTAATGATAAATATACAATAATCAATAATGAAATATTTATTAAATAAACACATATCTCACAGATACAAGAAAAGTTGATGTAAATTAATGTTGACACTAGTGGTTAGTTTTAATTCAGAGTTTCAGCGTATATTTATGAGCATGTGGCATCGGTTACGTTGCTACCAAAGAGCATGCTACGGTTTCACGGGCATCTCTCCGGTGGATTTAATGAAATTTACGGTGGCTTGATATGCTACCACTCCCTCTTCTCTCAGTGGTATTTTCCAACCCCTCCGGGGCCCCCTTTTTACCCTTACAGTATGGGAGCCGCGAAATCGCGCGCGGCCAGTATTTAACAAAACGTTCTACGGTTGAACAGGAGAAATGCAAATTTATTGTTATCCTGTGTGTAAAACCAGTAGGAGAGTTTTGAAAACATTTTCTACAGGAAAATGCTTGGAGAATACAGTGTATAAGTAACATATGGTCATGAATTATGGCCATTTCTCTTCTTTTTATGTTTTTATTCTGTAGAAAATACAGCCTAATAAAAGGATTATCAATTACTAATTTCTGTCCAAGTGAAATGAGATATTGTCACAATATATTTCTGAGAAAAACGTAAAAATTTACAGAGATAGTGTTAAATTGTTATTTTTTTTTGGGACGATCCCTCGAGACGTCTCGAGTACTCGAGACGAAAGAATGCTTCTCTGGCGTTCCCCTAACAAGATGTAATCACTTAAATTGAATGCAATGGCGAAGGTCAGCTACTTTAATATCATCATCATCACTGTTGCTCTCTAATATGTGTCAAAAAAATAGTCTGACAGTGTATCGTCGCCTTAGAGTGAAAGGGGCGTAAGTGCCAAAAACACGAAATTCTGGTATGAAAGGGGCGTATGTCCACTTATCATTCCAAAATGTTTTTTATGGCCTCTGGAACATTATTTGGATAGTTGAAAATTCAAATAACAAAGTGGCGTAACTACCAATTTTAAAATGAAAGGGACGTATCTCCACACTTACGCCCTTTTGTTATTTTCTTTTTAAACGCTATATAATTGTTAAAGTTAAAGTGAAAAGAACGTATCTCCGCACTTACGCCTCTTTGTTTTTATAATTTTCGTTATCTCATGAGAATATTTGGAGTTACGTCCTTTTGTTTTTAGGATTTTTCATCCGAATTTTGGCACTTACGCCTCTTTGTTTTCAATTTTTTTCCGATGATTAGAGAAAATTCAATGAAAACACTAAAAACAAAGAGGCGTATCTCCAGCACTTACGCCCCTTTGTTATTAGTCAATGGCACTTACGCCTATATGTTATTATTTTTTATTTTTTTACTAATATTGCGTAAAAGGCCTTGGAAAGCCTATTGGAGCAATAATAGTGGAGATACGCTTTTTTGTTATTTTGAAAAAAAAAATCGGGGAAAATGGCACTTACGCCCCTTTCACTCTAAGGCGACGATATATCGAACGATTGAGAATTATACTGTAACGTTGATAGACTGATGTTAACAGTTGGTACTATTCCATAGATTTTAGAAAATGTAATGCGTCATGCAAACACAAAAGTTATTAGGTGCTTTTTGGATGGTAAATACCATAGGAAGTGAAGCAAACAAACACATGAGGGGGCACGTGTTTGCGTATTTAATAATGAATTAGTCACCAATTCAGGAATGTCTAATCATGCTGCTATTTGTTTGTGGCTTCAAGAAGCAGAAAAAATACACCATGTAAATAATTTAATTCTCTACCCAATTTATATTACAAGGGTGAAAACACTATGTGTAATCCGATTTCAATGAAACACACAACCTTTTACAAGATTTCAATACAAGGGAAGTGAGTATCTACATGTGGTGACGTGTGGATTCTTCATTATAGCTAGAACCACAGTGGTAGGAGGAGAAATACAACCACAAATATACGCAAATGAAAATCCATGTTTTGAATTTAACAAAAGGGGCTTTGAAAGCATAAATCCTGGATCAGATGCATAATCCTCACACACCAGTAGTGAAAACAGTAAAGGTAGATATAATACTAACCAGTTCTTATAGTTATTGTTCAATTCTTACAAACTCCTTTTCATAGTGCAATAAGAATAAAAAAAATAATAATAACCAAGAGAAGAAAGAAGCGCCCACAAAGGGGAAAATATGGGTGAATTTAAAAAAAAAGAAAGCATAGAAGCAAAGAGGGTTGATTGTATTATCCGGCATGTTTGGGGCAACACCCCGTGACCAAACCACGCTTATTCACCTAACCCAAAATCATTCCCCTGGAAATCTCAGTAGTGCCCTTGTTTACCCCAGTATAATGCAAATGAGACTATTGGAGTACAATCGGTTAAGTCTTTCGTCTATGAGATGCGGTTCACCGGCTTGTGAAACAACAACCACACACACACACACACATAAGCGATGCGTCTCTAAACGTTGGTTTTTTTTTGACATGGTCTTTGTCGTCTGTCTTTTGCACCCATGTAGCCCTTTGTACTTTAGTAATACAGCAAATTGATGATTACTTTTTCTCTCCTCCTTTTCCACATTACGTAATAACTGAAATTCCTTTCGATTTTTCTTTAATCCAATTTCTTTATACACATCTCGCCGTGGCAAGATAAAGTGATGATAAATTACCCCCAGCCATGACGTTTGGTACTTGTAAACTTCAGAGGAGAAAAAGCAAAAAATAATAAAAAAAAAAAAAAAAGAGACCACCTACCTAAGTAAACCAAGATAAGAAGGGCGGAAAATGAGTACCGATGACATAGCCGATAGAGTCCAGGGGATTCTCTTTCCTCAGTACTCTTGTGGATCTTTTGTTTTCTCCCCTGTTGAGAGCCAATGACCCTTTGCCATCTATCCCCATTCCACAGTGTCACCGACAGGACCACAAAAAACGAAGAAAATCTATCCTTCCACGCTCTACAGATTCTCTCGAGTCTCCTTCGGTTTTTTTTATCCCGGATCTTCGCAAACGAACCACGCTTTCTCACTGCAATATTCTCCCTTTTTTTAACTCGCTTCAACCTTCATGTCTTCCTCTCACCCCCCCCCCCTCTTTTCATTGGCATGGTTATTGTTATCATTATTATTATTATTATTATTATTTCCCCATTCCCTGACAATTTTATTCCGGACGTTCCAATGATTTCCGTGAGTGAGACTCGCGCGCGTTGAGCGGAATTCCAGTGTTCCGGAGGCCGGAACTTCAAAGTTTTTTGCCATTGTTCGTTGAATCACCAGCAAAAAAAAAGGACACGAAGAAAATCAGAGAATGTGAATAAAGATAGAAATGGAGGAGTATAAAGAGATATAAAAATGGAAAAAAATGATAACTAAACGGAGTAAAAGTGAAACTTTTTCAGTTTTTTTTTGATGCATAGCTTTCACGAAAGTCTTTTGCATATATATATGGGGTCTTTTTGAGGATTTTATTACAGTAATATCTCTCTGTTTCAAACAACGCATATTCACGGTAGAAAAAAAGAAAAACCTGCGATTGAATAATATGTTCCCTTTAATTGAAGCCATAGAAGAGGCGCTCATGTCTGGAGGGGAAAGAAGCACATAGGTGAATACTAGAAGAGAGGTTCAACTCCCTACGTACGATACACATTGTGTGAGCTCAGAAAAATACTGAAAGGGTGTGCATAGGCTGTAAAGATTTAATGTGCCTTTCATGGAACATTCTCTGTGGCTTGTGTCACGTTATGACACGTCCGCTTACCGACAAGCCCTCTTTTCGCTGTTCTAACGCATGGCCGCCACAACTCGATTCGCATTTTACAGTGAAGGTGAAAAAAGAAGGAAAAAAGGGGGGATGACTCTCAAGACAAGTAACATCACAAGAAAGTTTTTTTTTTGCAAGAAAGTTGCACGAACCACGAAAAGCACGCGTCACCAAAGCTTTTGTACACATCAGCATGCATACATTGGTGGGCATGAGAAAAGCAAGCTTTACAACAGCATTCATACGTTACGTGTCAGACACAATCTGTATCGAGTACACAAACGTTTGAATATGCGAATAATTTGCTGAGTATAATATGTTCTGAAGTCAAGTATAAGAGAATATTATATCACAGGTGGCACGAATTCCGGAGAATACGCAGATTTACATCAAAGGAGGTCAGATTCACGAGAGATCTTCTCAGATGAAGAGAGAGAGAGAGATGCTGTAGATCCTTTGCAACAGCTAACGTGGTTAATTAATGCCCCTGTCTATCATAGGGCTAATGATGTTCCATGTAGAATGGGGGGCTTCCTCGGTCAAGGAGAAATCTGTGACGTGTACTGGGCACGTAGGAGTTTGATTGAGATGGACATGTTAACCCAACACTTGGAGCATAAACTGGCTATCGATAGTGTAGGTGTGTTAAATTGATGGGTGGAAGGTAACGAAACAGGATTATTCTAGTAAGGAGAGTTAAACAGCTCATTCCACTTGCTTTAATCTTCTTCCTTTTTTTTTGAACATTAACGTAGAAAAAAAGGCATTAACTAAATAAAAAAGACATTAACCAAAAAGAAAGGCATTAACTTAAAAAAAAGGCATTAACTTAAAAAAAAGGCATTAACTTAGAAAAAAAGGCATTAACTTAAAAAAAAAGGCATCAACTAAAAAAAAGATATTAACCAAAAAGAAAGGCATTAACTTAAAAAAAAGGCATTAACTTAAAAAAAAAGGCATCAACTAAAAAAAAAGACATTAACCAAAAAGAAAGGCATTAACTTAAAAAAAAGGCATTAACTTACAAAAAAAGGCATTAACTAAAAAAAAAGAGATTAACCCAAAAGAAAGGCATTAACTTTAAAAAAAAGGCATTATCTAAAAAGCCCTCAGAAACAAAGTGACGTAAGTGCTGGGCACAAAAATAGCACTTGCGCCCTTTTGTTTCTAAGACAACGATTTAAAAAACGCATTAATAAATGAAAAAATCCCTCCAGTGCCCCTTTTAATGTTTTGAAGTAATTATTGATCATTAGTAATAGTTTTTGATTCAACTCAAAGAATAATCATCAAAAAAAATTGAAAAAAAAATTATGAGATCATTTTTCGTGCATTAGAAGGTGAAATGGGTCTCGTATTGGTAAAAAATCATACTTTGGTTGTGTTTCTTCTAATAGTAGTGGTTTACTCGACTGAGTAAAACGTGAGTAAAGACCAAGAACTTAATGAGGATAGAAGGTAGAACCTAGACAAGAGCAATGATGCTGAAAGAGATGGGGTGATAGATTTGTAGGACGAATCGTGGTAGTAATTACGAACATGTAACGAGTAGGTTACTCCAACAAAGTACATTCCCAGTGGATCTCAGTGAGCTAAAATTGGAGGGGGGAGAAGAGGAAATTTGCAGTGTGTGCCCCAACACGAATCGTTCTTTCTGTGATTACTCACCAAAGGTAATCAACTGACTGATTCCCGGGTTTCCACATTTCTCTATTCTTCTTTTTAATCTTCTTTTTCGCTCTCTACAAATACAAACACTTTCCTATATTCTGACGAATGGAATTAATGATTTATATCAGGCTCTAGCGTTGAAAGAAGAATGAAATCATTCAGAAATGCGAGAAAAAAAAAGGGAAAAGAAACAAATCGAAATCGATACGTAACATTTTATGCTGAGAGATGAAATTGAAGTGCACTCAGAAGGATTAAAAGAGAAACAGCTAGAATTGAAAAAAACTGAAGAAAAACAAAGTAGAGAGAGAGCTTTCCACATTTTTTTTGAATACACTGGAATGCTTTCAGCTTTCGATACAAACGAGGTTCGTTAGAAATGTGACAATGAACGTTTAATACAAAGTACAAATGGGAAAAATGAGCGCTCAGTTAACACACAAACACCAGCCAGATGCATTTTTCTAACAAACTTGGGGCCACATTCCTCGTCATTCAAGTGACATCTGTTCGTAATACAAAGCCCATTCCACACAACTATTACTCTTACAATGAAAAAAATAAAAAAATTTGACGATTTATCAAAGACAATTGGCAGCAAAAATGAGCTCATAGTATTGGAGGATATTCGATCCTATTTTAATTGAAGGTTTCGAGTTACCAGTAGCTGTAAGTTAGGTGGATTACAAAAAAAATATAGATGTACGTGAAAACTCCCTAACTCTGTGTGTGTAGATTCAGTATCCTGGGCTTAGCCTCTTTGCTCGTAGATATCCCATTCCAATGTGCAATGTCCGGTAGTACATTTGCTGTGTACAGCCAAAGCTCTGTACGTGTGGCTCCAGACTAGTTTTAGAGGAGAAAAGCATTACAAATTACGAGTATCTCGAGGTAAGAAGTATAAAATTTATCCTGGTCCAAGCCATTACCGTGAGATGAAACAGAAATTATTCATGCACAGTGTGCAGACTTGCCTTTTATTCCAGTAAGCAAATACGAAAAGATGCCGAATCGAAATATAATGCTTGTGTGTATATAAAAGTGCATATACACACTGTCCCGAGGGATTTACGCTAGGATGGAAGCCATAACACTCTATCAAATGCACGAGAAAAGCCACTTGTTATATTTGGAAATATAGAGGAGAGTGTGGCAAAATGGACCTAGAAGATGAGATGACTCGAGATTTTTTTAAAAAGCAGCAGTTGCTTCAAAAAATCTGAAAAAATTCACAAACAATATAGACATGTTGGAGGATTTTCTCAAATTTTTTCAGATTTTTTCGTCAAGTCCTTCATTCCGAAAAAAATTCCTTAATCATGTTACCATGAGGGTCCATTTTGCCCCACTCTCCCCTACTTCAAATTTACGGAGTATCGCATATATTTGCTCTTGCTCGCTTCACGTCAATTATACTCGTCCAAAGATATACCAGTAATACGGTAGAGAGTTAAAGGCAAAAGCACTGGCAGATAAGCACGAATGAGAAATGAAAAAAAAGAGAATAAAGAAGCGCCGAGAGGTGTAATTATCCGATAAGTCTGCAGCTCGAATCTCGATCTCAGTTGAAGGTACGAGAAAGGGCTTGGGTAACTAAATCTCTCCATAAGAGGAACCACGTGAGCGTTTTGGTTGTACCCAATCCACCGCAGGTTAATACCCAAGGCTCAAGGAAGATTTTCTCGATAATTCTTTGGGTTTACCCATTTTCCCCCGATTTCATTAAACTAACCCGAGTCCAGAATTACTGTGCTCACCCCACCAATCCTCGCGGTTTTCTTTCACTCTTTTTACTTTATTCACTTCTCTTGGAACAATGTGAATATATATATAGGTTTATTTGTTAGGCGAGTTACATTGAATTTTATGTGGGTGGAGGACGATGAGTGCACATGACTGAGGGCTCAGGACGCAAGTACTCGTTTAATTTTTCTTGTTGACAAATTTACACGTCTTTATGCTTGGTATATTAATTAATAAAGACTGAATATATGCTGAACACGTAGGAGACACGAGTTTATGATACCACGAGGTCGAACAATTTCTCTAACGTTTGATAATAAAAATAGTAGAATTTATTGAACGACTTGTATTAAACTGTCTGACTAATGGCACTTATCACTACTGTCAACAAAAAGATTTCTTCCTCATGTTTCCTACCAAAAAGAAATTTCCTCAGCTTTTCGATGGAATCATTAGAAAAATTGTATCTTAGATATTTTCACTTAGGGTTTTGAAGCCGTAATAAAAAAAAGATATTTTCCCTGATTTTAAGTTTTTAATAATCATAAAACAGCAAAAGTGAAATATTTCTGTCATTTATGATGAAATTAATCCACAACTTCACTCAATTTTATTTGAAGAGAAAAATAATATATCTCCAAAAAAAATGAATAACTCGATTGAAACGATGACAGTTATTGAGGGAGACTTTTCTTTATGTCTGCAACAGCAGCAGCTGATGACTTCATAAAGTTCAAATGCAATTCTGGTTCTAATGTAACTTTCTGAATTGTTTGTACGTTTTCAGCTGTCCAAACAAACGTGAAACTATATAGACAGAGTCCCCTTCAAAATATTCTCGTACCTTCCTCTTTGCTCTTTATCGAAGTTTCGAAATTCTCGTTTATTAGCGAATTGGTATTACCGAGTAATTCCGAAATTTTCGGGTATTTGCTAATGAACATTGACGAATTTTTCGACATTAACGGAATTATCATGTTAAATTTTTGGGGTGCAGTAAAATATAGCCATCAGAATTTGTCATACATATCTAGCAATATATATATGTATATGGCCTTGTCTCGGGAGACTCTATATCAAGGGCATTGAATTGTTCACAGCAGGGATGCAATAACGGAGAGAGAGAGAAACGATGAAAATCATTCAAACATAGTAGTGATGTAACTACAATGGCGTTGATTGGTGAAATGAGCTGAGTGCATTGTACCCAAAGTCTGCATGAATACTGGCTGAGCTACAGAAATGTGAGCCTGGGGAGTTTTCAGAAACTCTCTTACTCAATTGAATAAATCAATCCCTATTCCCCCAGAAAGTAACTGAAAATCAAAAGTCCTGCGAGAATCAGAGATTTTTATGTAATTACAGTTACAGAGTTTAATCGTAAATATAATACCAACAGCGGACAAACTGTACACAATGCAATTACGTACCAATTGCCGAGGAAAAAAAAAAGAGCGAAAAGTTGCTTCTTTTTTTTGCTGCTTCAAACGTGGTTAGCCAACAAAATAAAGGGATAAATGAAAAAATTAAACTGAACCAAATAAGACGACAGACAAAGCATAGAGAATGAAAAACAAAGAAGAAAAAAAAAAAAAAAGTAAACTCTAGCCTGAGTTTAGGACTATCTTTTATTACAAATGAAGAGAAAAGGTAAAGCTAGTAAAGGTGGATAAGAATGGCTTTAAAATGCGAACCGCGAGCGTCTCGTGAAATTTGCGAGGAAAAAATTGGATTAACAAAACTTCTCTTTTGCTCGAGTCTAGGAAAACCCTATCCTATTACTGTAAATTTCCGTTTCCATTGTTTCCCCCCTTTTTCTTTTCTTATTTTCGTCGCCAAATCGACATTGCGCCAAAGAGCTTCGAGAAGCTCGAAGTAATACTCTTATCGATAAAGATGAAGAAAAAATTAACCAGCTGGAATTTCATCAATACCAATAGTTAATATTAAGTGAGATTTACTGGAGATTGTAGAAAATCTGCTGCAGCATGATATTGATCTTCATTTCTTACGGAAAAAGATGGGATTGAGTTGAATAATAATAAAAAAAAAAAGGAGCTTCAAGAATAACGCACAATAAAACGATACTGACGAGCACTTGCGTGACAAACCAATCAGCGAGGAAAACGACGTAAAAATTCACTCTCTTCTGGATTATAATCCACATCCACCGTCAGGGCACGCGATGCTCCTGTACTAGACAGATCGATTATCCTAAAAAATGGAATACACTTGATGAATTAAAGAAAAAAAAAATCTATTGATTCGTAGAATTGTTTAATATATATTCCCGTCAATCTTCGACTTTATTCCCGGTCAATGTACAATTGATTTCACTTACACAATATCCCGCAAGTGCTCATTATTCACGCAATTGAAACAGAAGCTTCCTAGAATATTCCCTACTTACAAATAATTCACAGTTTAAACGTCAGTTTTTATAATGTATACGTGGTGACATTGGCGCCAACGAGCCGACATAAAGCTTGCCCTAAGGGGTGCGAATTCAAATTAGAAGCTAAATAACGTTGATTGCGTGCAAGAAACCAGCTTTACGGAATATAAAAATGAGAGGCGAATTGTAATGCGTCGAAAGAAGGTAAAAAAAAGGGAAAAGAGAGTATGGCTGACAAGAGTTAGACACAGCAAACAATGAACACGTCAGTTATTCGGGGGTGCGTGTAGAGTTTGTTGCATGTCATGGTAGAACAAGAACCGTCAGATGGAATATAAGAAGATTGTTAGGGTAAATTTTTTTTTTATCGTAAATTGTATAAAAATAGGTATTTTCTATGAATTGATTATTCACAAGTTATCCAGAGTTGACAAGAAGGCTGTAGGGCATGAAGGATATAAGGAAGGAAGAGATATTGTGGGTAATAGTTACTAGAAGGATTAACGCTACGAATTTATAGTGGTATAGGTAACAAGGATTAATCGTGTACCCGGGGTATAGGAGAAAGGCTCGTATCGATGTTTCGATGGAAGAGAGATCGATGCGGATATTTATTACCTCAGCCTTCCTGGTGTGTGTGTGGTGAATGAGACAAATGGCACGAGAAGAATTCTCTAGGTAACAATATAAGTCTCATACTCTCGTGAATGTGTCGCTAGTTCTAGACCCCTTAAATTCATGGAAATTCTATTCAACTAACACATGAGAATGTACGCAATACTAAAGTCTTTAGATTTCTAAGATATTGATGATCATTGATTCTTATGTTACACAATTTAGACTGAAATAGGAGTTTGAATGGTAAATTACAGATATTCAAGTTGGAGTCCATAATTCCTCTTTGCAAGATCATTTGGAATAGTGAATATGAATTGGAAATTTCTTATTGAGTAAAACTGATCGCATTACGGTGAATTGGTAAGGAATTGCAAGTCCCTCTTTTCTAAATGCACTCAAGAACGAGAGAATTCAAGGTGAAATCCAATGGAAAGTTAACACAATTAGTGATGAAGGTAGCGTGAACTCAATTCACGAGGAATCGAGAATTAATTGAGTAGAGTTAATACAGCCAAAGTTACTAATAAAGCGTTACCCAATTTAATATTCAGACTAAATCACGGTAAAAGAAGCAAAGTTTTTGTTTCTATCATTGAAAAATCCGTTAAACTTTTCAACAACTACGCCACTATCAATGGAGCATTGGATTAAAATTTCGAAGTTATTCACAAGAAAAGACTATCTTGAGCTTCGAAAAGAATGAAAAATCCTTTATAAGACGAAAAGTTTTATATTAAACTGCTGAAAGAATGTCTTCCCGAGTTTTTTAAAAAATTTTCTTTCACTTCTGTCTGTCTTCTTCGTGCATCTACGAATAGGTAAAGGGATCCCAGCAATGAACCCTTTGATTCTAAAGAAATTTTACCAAGAAACCTTTGCCTAACCTTTCAATCCAACCGAGGTACACAATGTTTTTCTGAAAACATTATTTGACTCGCTCTGAATGACAAGTACATAGAGAATAGTTTCACATGCAAGAGCTATTTTCATGGCTTCCAGATGATTCCATTAGAGCATTGATTTTCCAAGTCATAAGAAGAATATGCAATGTAGTATCCGAAAGAAAAAGAAAAAAAATTCTACACAACCTATACTCGACTATTGAATTTCCATATTATTACTTTTTTTTTATTCTATATTATTTTTAACCCTCAGTTGAGAATGAGTCATGTGCGCACTTATTCAAATTTATTACAAGATAAACTAAATTGAAGAAATCAAACTTGGTGATAACACATAAATCAAGAGGGGGGTCAGAGAAATTTCGCAGGTGCCGAAAAGCTTCAAGACAAATAATCCAACGGTGGTTAGATCTTCCACCGTTGCGACTCGGAAGTCTTGAACAGTACTGAACTTAACCGCAGATCTATTCTATACTGAATATACCACGTACAATGAATTATATATACTATAAATCTATGAGGGAGATTCAACGATCAACTATGCTCATCAGTCACGTATAAATTCACCAATCCAAACATTAAAAAATTCATACAAATGCCATGTTTTTTATTTTTCTTAAATAAAAAAAGGGCGTAACTTTTTTTGATTCGCTCTATCGATTATGCTCGATTTTACCGATCATTTGGAGCATTTCTTTTCTCGAATAACAAACAGGCATATCTTGAATTATTAATATGAAAAGGGCGTATCTTCCTCACATACGCCCTTTTGTTATTGATTTTATCCTCAATTGCGCCATCCTGCAATATAATTTATAACAACAAAAGGGCTTCGTTTTCTATTCGAACCATTATGCAGAAAATGCTTAATAGCAAAAGGGCACATCATTTGCACATACGCCTATTTAAAAAAAAAAATTTTCTTAACTATGAATTCTTTTTGTGGAAATCATAATAACAAAAGGGCGTATGAACTGAAAATACGCCCTTTTGTTGCTCAAATTTTAAATTTGTTTCTTTTGCATCATTGGAGCATGAAAAACATTTTCAGAGGCATTTTGGACATACGCCCTTTTGTTTCTAGGTCAACGATATGATGTATTTAACGTTTACATTAGAACGAGTAAAACAGGAAAAAGAAATGACGATAAATAATCAAATGTAAAATAATGTCACTATAATGATGGCATAAAATGAAGTTATTTTGACTGCGATAAAATGTTTGCTTTACGTACTGGCTTACTAGACTTTAATAGTCAACGCTTCACCAGGGAACCTAGGGTGTGTGTTTGTTTTGATAACCAGACAAGTTTCCGAGGGGTTTGGAAGAAAATATGAGAATGTTTGTATTCATGGCCTCATGGCCCTAACATATAAAGTGGTGGAAGAATTAAATACTCATTATTATAAAAATAGTGATTGATCGAAAAAAAAAAAACATCAAGTACATCAATCATTTACCCATTGATTATCTCAGTAATCCCACGATCTACTGCAAATATAATCGGTGAATTGTCGAAAGACAGAGATAAAGAGAAGTAGAATGTTGACATGACCGTAACTCCAAACTAGTACCTTGCTAACCTGTGTGGGAGGATCTGATGCCGGAAAATCCGTACATCCTTCCTCCATTGCTCCTGTATTCTCATTGCCTTATTCCTCAGTTCCTGTATATGCTCCATGCTAGAGGCTTTTCCGGCTCGGCAAATGTCGTGGATTATGCATACAGGTTCACACTCGGTTCAGTTGTTTTGGGTATTTCAGGAAACGGATTATTGGCCAGCAGTGTTTAGAGTATTGCAATGCACTGAAGGTCCGTGTCCTTTCAGAAGCCCAGAGATTATACGATGGTGTCTCTTTATGCCGGGTGTGTCTGTATTAATTTTCCTGATACCACTGAGGAAACCAGTGCCAGATATTTCATGTGGCTGAAGCCAGCCGTGAGAATATTCGTAGAATTTTCGCACGTTTTGGGCTTCATGTCAATGATGAGAACCACGGCATTTACTCATTTTCACTGATTTGAGGGTATTTCTCGTAATGAAAACCGTTCATTTCCGTTTTCATTCAAAGAGATTTAATTAAATAGGAAAAATAAGATTGGCTGACAAAAAAATCGATGTTTTTATGTATCTTAGGTTAACGTACTGGAGAGACTGTGAATGATTAATTTCAGAAGTTCGTACCTATGGCGAATTGAGTGACAAATTTTTTTAGAGTGGAAGGCAAAGGTATTTGGAAGCCCTCGGAATCGGAATTTTAAGGGACGTCATATTTGGAGGGAAGATGGAATTTTTTTAAGTTTGAAATTTCTCATTTTTTGCATATTTTTTTTCATAAGTCCAGTCCTATGGCGAACTGAGAGATGATTCTTCGTAGGATGAAAGGCAAAGGTGCTTGGAAGCCCTCGGAATTGGAATTTTGAGGGACGTCAGACTTGGAGGGAACTTGGAACTTTTTTAAAGTGGAAATTTCTCATTTTTTGCATATTTTTTTTCATAAGTCCAGTCCTATGGCGAACTGAGAGATGATTCTTCGTAGGATGAAAGGCAAAGGTGCTTGGAAGCCCTCGGAATCGGAATTTTGAGGGACGTCAGACTTGGAGGGAAGTTGGAATAAAAAAATTCTCATTTTTTACATATTTTTCATTATAAGTCCGTCCCTATGGCGAATTGAGAGCCAATCCTTTTCAGGGTGAAGGGCAGAGGTGTTTGGAAGCCCTTGCAACTGGAAATTTGAGGGACGTCAGATTTCGAGGGGAGTTGTGTTTTTTTTAAGTTTGAAATTTCTTTTTTTTTTTTTTTTAATTTTTATTCATTTCCTTAGGTATTACCACGTTCTGGTTTTATACCCTCCCCTTTCATCTGCCTTTTTTGCCTTTTTGCCGCCTTCCTTCCCTATTTTTGCGAGAGCCATGGATCGACTTTCTATTACTGCCCGCATTTGCCGTGGACCAGGGGAAACCATGGAAAACCCTGATCAGTGCAGTCGGATTCTTACAGAGCCTTAATGTGCCTTTCTGTCACACTGACGAGAAGGGCACACTAATTCTCTATAGTCACACCTCACCGTATAGTTCAGTTTGTTGTTCAAATCTGTGTACGGCAAGCGGTCACCCATCCAAGTAGTAACCAGACGCAATGCTGCTTAACCCGGTAGATCCGCCGAGCCGTACACAGACCGAACAGCCAAACTGCCGGTTCTTGAAATTTCTTATTTTTTGCATATTTCTTTTCATAAGTTCGGTTCTATGGCGAATTGAGAGACTATGTTTTTTGTGGTGCAAGACGATGATATTGGGGAAGCCTCTGGACCGAAAATTTAAGGGACGGAAAAAAAATACGCAAGAAATGAGAAATTTCGAACTTAAAAAAATTACAACTCTCCTCCAAATCTGACGTCCACTGAATTTCCGGTTCTGAGAGCTCCGAAACACCGTTGTCTTTCACCCAAAGGAAAATCATCACTCAATTAGCCACAGGAACAGACTTATAAAATTAATCCTTCACACTGGTGATATTTCCATTTTCTAGTTTTTTTTTTCCTAAAAAAATTGAAGAAATAGAATCAAAAATAATGGGGAGTGACCATTCACCTTTTTTTTACTGCTGCTTCAGCATATAATATATAGTATATAGTATATACATAATATATAGGAACCTCTAGCCCTGATATAATGAAATAATTTAAACCGATTCGTTCGGCCACTGGAAACTCGACTGCTGGTCCGCAGCTGGCACGTTCGATTAATTAGCCGGAAATAGCGAAAACGTTGAACAGCTGGGTGGAATTTCACTACTAACGCACCCTCTAAGATTGTATTTTTCAAAATAATCCCACGCTATATAGTAGACAATTATTTTGCTGCCATAGTATACAATATACTAATTTTAATAGACATTGAGGCTTTCACCTCAATATCTCTTGCCTTGTATAAAATCATATCATCATTATATTTTTTATAAACTTCTACGAACCATTGGAATTGAGCTATAAAAAAATTGCCACCAGGGACTGCAGAGAGCAAAAGACACAGAAAATAACGGCTCATTAATCCCCTACTGTTGTTAGTAAATAAAAATATAATGCTGGCCATAAAGCGACTTTGGTACTTCATTAACTGGAGAACATGCTTTTGCAGAACTTCGCACCAATGGGAATACCCATGTATTTATACGGTAAATTCGAAACATAGGCTGCAGGAGATTATTCAACTGCTCTAATAATAATCGGATTATATTCCTGAAAAAAAACTTTATGATTTCTTTCAATCAGGAGAGGCCATTCTTCTTATTATTCTTTTCGTGCAGAAAAAGTTGTGGAAAAATAGTACGGTGAAGTAAAGCCAGATACAAGCAATTCTTTAAAATTTGTCATCGATTTTTACCCTCATAACTTCTCATTTTTCCACTTGGACAACCATGGACGGCTTCAGAATCAACCCAGTCGTTCTCTGAGTTGTAACCAATGTTGGACATAGCATACTGCGGATATCTCGAAGTAAAGGAAAATCCTAAGGAGCCCATAAAGAGCTCTCGAAAGTGAAGATATTTTCCAGAGGGACTCGTGTAGTGATTTTGTAGAGGAAAAGGAGAAATTTATTATGACTTTGAGCATGAAATAAAGTAGAATTTTTTTTTTTTTATATTAGATTTGCTGTGAAATTTTTTCTGCATTAGTGCAATTACGATTGATAAATGAACTCTTCTAACTTTTTCCTCTATTTTTCCCAACGAAAATCATTACTGACACCTTTTTTTTTTTTTGGGAAAATAAATGAAAAATTTGAGAAAGGAGGGCAATGCTGACGTAAACGAGAATAAAACCCGTGAACCTGTGCCAACTCAGAGAAACGCGAGGTGAATCAATAGTGGGTGACCTTGAGCCATTTTCGTGCTTCTATCTGAATTTTTCCCCGGCCATGAAAGGAAAGCAGAGGAAAATCAAGCTTTGAAACACCCTCTTACTCTTGAAAAACCAGCAATCCAACAACTTGGAAGGTGCGAAAAGAACAAAAGAGAGTAGAAAAAAAGAAAATGAAAATACAATTTCCAAAGGAAAAGCTTAAGAGAACTTTCTTGAAAAACAAGTCTTCAATTCGGTTTGATGCTCACTCTGTGTTTTGCTTGTTGACCTACGAAAAACTCCTGTCTCTACTTCTCTTTTTAAGGAGTATCACAACATGATAATTTTTATATAGTAGAGTGTGGGTTAACGAGAGTATAAGGGGTGAAATGAACAGATTTTCATCTAAAATTACATTTAAAATTCAATTGGTATTGGAAACCAATATGGTCTAGACGCTTTTTGAATTTTGAATCTAATAAGAAAATCTCACTAAAAGCTGCAATAACTAAGAACTTGGTTGACAGGATTAATAGAATTTTAAATGTAGAATTTTTGAACAATAATTTGAAATTAGCTGAGAACGTTTTACTTCTCCATGACTATTCTTTGTCATTAATAAATCAAATCATGAGTCAAAGATTGAAAATACTAGATGATAATAAAAATATGATTAAAAATTCAGAAGATCTGGGTCAGATTTATTTTTAAAAAATCAATGGTCGTGCCATATTCGGAGTCATTTACAAAAATTTCAAAAAATATAATAAAAACATTTGATTTGACGGTCATTACAAGAGTGAATACCAAAATGAGCAATTTGTTTGGTTCAACGAAAGATGAAATTGACACTAACTTCAATTCCAATGTCGTCTATCAAATTAATTGTGAGAATTGTAATCATTGTTACAAAGGTCAAACAGAACGATATTTTGCAGGAAAACTAGCAGAATATGATGGAAGCCAAAATAATCCATTATCATATAAAACAATTTTATCGAAACACATCCTAACTGATAAACATTCAATTTCACTGATGCTAAAGTTATTTCCAATGCATGAAGTCAAGATGAATTAAAACCTAACGAATAGAACCTGAAATATGGACAAATTAGTGATTTTTCTCGAAAAAACACAAATACCCTTTTTAATTCTTTACCCAAAAGTGTAATTCCCCGAAAATCTTCAGAAATAAATTCTGACACAAGCTTTTCACCGCAAATTTCCTCAGCTTTTCAATGCAATCATTGAAAAGACTCTCCCTCAAGCCGTTTTATCCGAATCCCCATTCCCACTCAATTAACATCAATATTGTTAATAGCTATTTATATTTAAATTGAATCGAAGGAAAAGGAAGCTATGGACGTCTAAAGCACTTCAAGTTCCATTTGGTATTAAAACGGGGCAAATACAGTATGAGAACCGTATAAAGAGTAACATGATGCCACCACTAATGTGGTATGTTTCGCAATATTTCGACTCTCGGGTGTCACACGGCGGACAGCATGTGACTCAAAAGTATTGCATTTCGTTTACCAGGATAGAATTAAGAAGGATGTGGTATTATAGAGGTACATCAAGTTTTTTGGAAAAACTCAATGCCATTGGGCGATTACATTAATAATGATAAAGCTAGTGAGAGGCAATGTTCATCGAGTTGATATAATAATTTATCAATCACTGACAATAATCATCAGAAGATTCAGTGAGCAGTTAATCGATTATCATGAATGAATAGATACAGGGATCAATGATAAATGCATGTAAAAAAAATGAAAAAGGTACTAATAATTAGCTAGCATTTAAAGCATATCCTCAACTGGGTCAAAGCCAAGCGGAAATTGAAGAAACACTTTCTGACATTTTCAAATCAGTATAGAGGAGACTTGCGCTTGTATCAGCACTGTCAATGGTTAAAAGTATTGTACGTATAAATGTGTGTGTAAAAATATATGTGTGAAAATGAATTGAAGGCATTAATGACACTGCGAGGACATCAATGAACTGCAATTGAGGTGACAATCATGCGTTACTCTTCATCACACCCATATTGCTCATGCAGTGATATGCTATATATACCGAGGAGAAGAAATCTTTTATATCATTCATGCTTCTTCATCAACAATTCTGATTGGTAGAATCTTTACTTGCACATAGTCACAACATATCTCTCGAATAAGACTCCCTTTAGATCAACTGGCAATCGATTTCCGTACGATAATCCCATGCGATATCTCTTCGGCTCTGTGGAGACTAGTACAAGCCCTCTATCGCACAACCATAAACAGAGTTAATTATGTGAACCGATTAACTACCTTCCAATGAACATTTCAATTGCCCTAAATAATTGTTTTTTTTCTCTCAGTAGATCCTCAAAGTTTATATTGTTAAAAAAAAATGTACATTTTCCCCTAATGAAAATCGTAATGAACTTCATTATTACAATCTTCAAGCTACCGTATGAATTTGATATTTCCATTCAATTGTGTATATAGCTGAGCAATATCAAAGATATATTAAGTTAACTCCGGATGAGTAAATCTTCCTTTGAATGAAAATAAATATGAAATTGAATGAAATGGCATGAAAATTTCTTACAAAGAGAAGTCATAGCTTCTAAATTGACATTAGCCAAGGGATGAAGAATAAAATGAAAATGCAAGAATTTATGAAGATGCATTGAAATAATAAATTCTTGAGAATATAAAGAACAAAAGAAAATTGTGTGACTCGTTCAAGAAAAAGTAGTAGAGAATTGGACTAGCTTCAATTAACCAATTAGTATCTTTCGACTACGTCACTGAAGTCAATTGCCCTCGAGAACTCGTTGATTGGCCTGAATTAAGTTTTGGAAGCATCAAATTATTATTATTTTCGTATTCTCCCACATATTTTCATTAATCACACACATGACTATCCACAAAAAAATTTTCATCTGCATTCAAAAAACAATTGGTGTTTATGCAACGAAATTTCTGTACAGATTATGCCATGAATGTAACTTTTATCCTTAACCCGTATATATAAGTACAAAACTGTAAGGTATAAAGCAAAACATAGCTGGAGACAATGGAGAAACTACACGAAAACTTTTCATCTTTGTTGTTAGTAAGAGCGTACGTTCTCTGAAAATATCCTGGCTAAGGGAGAAAAATGAAAAAGAAAAAAAAAAGGGGCAAAAGAATATGTGGGTACATGAGAAAAGTTCAATGAAATCTAATGATGCGGGAGCTCTCTTAATTCCATCGATTCGTTCCTAGGATTTTTTCAGAATTTTCCCCATATAAAATCAACTTGGAACTCTATTTTTCCTCCATCTTCATCACCATATGATGAATTATTGTAATGGAGTAGTAAATTCAGTTTGTACTATAGTGCTCACGTAACTACGTTAGTAGCGGAAGTTATGGGAGCGTTTTTTTTTTTTTTTTTTTTTTTTTTTTTTTTTTTTTTTTTTGTAGTGACGAAGCCAACGTTTGAGTCATGCAATGCGCAAGAGTCCGTCACCACCGGCTCTTGCATGTATTCAAAATTAATGAATAAACACGATGCATCACTGATACACGCCTGATTGCAATTCACTTGAACGTAAATTTCTGATATGGAGTTTTGATTATCTTTTGTAAATCTAATGCACCGAGTTGTTAAACAAGAAATCCCTTCTAGGTACATGGGATATATCCCATAATGTTTGTTCAATATGTACATGGGATGCTTGCATATATATACTGTTACTATACATCAACATATAATCCTTTGCGTAATTGTCATGAAACCATGTTGCATTTGTACATTTCCGCAAATCATCAAGATACAAAAAAAAGTCCTGTTTTCATTGTACCTGCTATACATTACCCTATTTTTTTTAATAGTACATATTAGTGGAAGAAAATTAAATACTTGTGTAATGAGGGGGAATAAACAAATCGAGTTACAGTTAGTTGTATGCTGTAATTTCGAATCTTAACGGTTATGCAATGGAGCATATACATAAAAATCAATGAATCTGAAGGACACTGAGTACTGCTTCAAGTCCAAGGACGAGAGTCGAACTCAAAGCTCTATATATGTATATCTATATATATAGATCAAACCGGCAATTTTCCACACGAAGCAATATAATTGTATGTATATATCAAAGAGAAAAAGAGAGGAGAAAGTATGAATTTCTTGTGTTATGATTACTCACTTCTGATAAATTGGTATCTTCACGAATTTTTGCATCTACTGTGGTACCTTGAATGCTCCAGGCAAGTTCAAGTATCACCAGACATGCAATTGTCACAACTGACAGTTTGCCACACATTTTAAACACTATATATAGCGAAAGAGAGAGTACACAGTTTTAATTCAAGAAAAAACTATTAAAAAATCACTTTTGCATCACTGCTGAACTTCACAATGCAGATATATCAACTCTTTATTTATCTCCTCTTCAAATCCTTTTTTTTTCTTTTTAAAATAATATTTTTATATTACTAGAAAAAATGATCTATACACGAAAGTTGGGTTATGGTGTTGGCGCATGAAAAAAAAAAACCGATAAACGATTTTAGTTTCGGAGCAGGATCCAAAAAAACCTCGACTACCGAGTATTGCCGATGCCTTTGTAACACACGATCCACTCACTCCAACGTCTGACGAGCGACTGCGCTACCTTGCGGCGCGTACTCAGCCCTCCTCACACGCAAGTTCAGCTGAACCAGTGACTCTGCCTATAAAACTGCGCGATAGTATCAAAAATTCCTTATTTTTCATGTTTTTTTCCATGTTTTTTTTTATTGTTGTGAGGGAATTTTCGAGGATTTTTGGATAGGCCAACTTATCGGGAGAAAGGGGTTCATTGAGCGAGAAAAACCGAACGAGTGACGTCAATCCTTGCAACAATGAGGTACGTTCAGAATTAACGGGTAGGTAAATTATACTCATAGTCCAGTTAAATTATGAAAACCTGATAGTAATTGTGGGATGTACTGAAAAAATAAGAATAAATATATGACTATGTAAGTTTTTTGTGCTATAAAAAATGTGCATGAAGAGAATTACGGAAAAATTGTTTTCTTTGTTAATAAAAAATGCTGAATTTAAAAACTTGTGTTTCTTTAACATTTTTCATTCCACTAGAGAGAATAATTAATCATAGAGATAAAAGGAATAGAAACTTTTTGTAGAGTATTAAATACCATACAAAGAAGTCAGTTGCGACATTTTCATCAACTGTTACTGCCTAAAAGTTGAAAATGCCCGAAATTGGGTCTTAAAAATCAAAACGGAGCATGATTTACCTACTCATCCATTCCGAACGACATCGGGTAAGAGTTTTGTGAAATTTATCAAACCTCTACCAATTCGTTCATTCTCAACGCAACACTTCTTCCTGCTATGACGCAATTAGACGGGAGACCAATCTCTGCAGGCCCAAAGGACCTCCCTTAGCGTTCAACTGCTAAACTTGACGAATCACCTCGTGTGCATCCCTTACCAAAGACTTTGTCATTTTAATATCAAGATATTTCATGAATTTTATTCAAAGTCAAATCAAGTTAATTCTTCAAATTATTAATTAGTTAAGATTTTCTATTTACGTGTGTTGACCAAACTATATTTTGAGTTATTAATTATCGAGTTATATTATCTTTTTATGTGTTCAATTAAATCAATGATTTTATTATATTGAAGAAGACGTTTCTCCAAAAATATTTACTGCATTATCACTAGTCATTCAGTCGTTTTTTACCAAACCCAAGAAATTGAGGGAAAGTAAAAATAATTTTTACCAGTAAAGCAAGTGAATAAACACTGTGTCACTTTGGAAAGAAGGAAAAAGGACCATTAATTGTTTTTTTTTCCTTTTTTCCAATAGATTGTTATCGAGGATGGATGAGTCGTTACTTCTTCGTATAAAAAAAATATTTTTCCGTGCTAGATTGTGGAAGTGCGCGTCAGTGTATGAGGGCAAATTGCGCCTTCGCTTCGCTTGAACCCCAATGCTACATTATACACCCCCCTCTTTCCCTCCCTTTTTCCCTAAGAGACTACGCAGTGTTTTGTTTCAGTAATACACCCACACCACGTAGTACTTTGAGCACCCGTCTTTGGCACGCCTCTCCTCCGCCTTGACTGGTTTTCTACCCTCTAGATATTGCACCGATAACCCTGGTCCTTTTTTTTCTCTTTATATATACCTTTTTTCTTTCCCTAAAACCTAGTGACATACGTCACTAAGTTCACGTGTGCATCTTGTAGGATATCTTGGGAGCCCGGTGTGTAACATGTGACGCTCTCCAAACGACGACAGTCTACATTTTGTATTCTTTGAGTAGTTTGTTTTGACTCTATTTATTCTTAGTTTTGTGAGGAGGGAAAAGAGGAGTATACACACACAGTGTGTGGAGTGAATCAAATAAACACATTCCAATTCACTTGTTTATTGTTTATTTACGATAGAAAAAAAATTAAACATAGCGTAAAAATTTCAGAAAAATTTCATAAAAAATTTCGAAAATTCTGAAAAATCTCAAATTTTTTTATTTTTTATTATTATATATTTATTATAGAAAAATGAATTTAGAGTGAAGAAATGGTTTTACAGAAGCTTTCCATTGCGAAACCAATATTCAAAAAATAAAAGTAAACAAACAAAAATAAAGGGACAAGAGCATAATTTCAAAATTTTAAAAATTCAAAAAAATTTGAAAAAAATTTAAAAAATCGAAAAATCTCAAAAATTAAAATAAAACTGTTTTTTTTTAAATTTGTTTATAAACCTCCAACAATAACTATACAAATGTTCATTGTTATATTTCAAATTTCTATACTGGCCTTTTTATGGCTTCTATTGAATGAGCACTTAAAAAAAAAATAGAAGTGAACATTATTTTCGAGTATAGGCAAATGATGCATCGTTGAGAACACATGTTGACTTGAAGTACAATTCTGTTTCAGATCAGAGGAGACAATTTATGGATTCAACCTGCAACTTGATTTGGTACATACATCTTTTCAAGGATTTGAAGGGGAAAACATGAAAGGAACGAAGGAAGATATCTGGTGAAGAAAAATGATGGTTTCTGGCTCATGCCACATTGAAATGGAACTCGTCATTGCAGAGATGTAATTGGGGCTAATCTATAATTTTGCAAACACAGAGAGGATCTCAATGTGAGTAATCTTATAGTATCATTTTTATTTGAAAATGTCTGGAGAACTAGCAATTATGACTCTTTCCGGTATAGAATTATAAAATGTATCGCACTGAGTACAATGAGCGTCGTGATGTGCATACTAAAGCGGGTATAACACCCTGTGGGTTCGAGAGATAAGGATACTCTAAGGAGTTCGATGCTTTATATTTTATTACCACAAAACTTCTTGAATTTTCATTTTTTTTAATAGAATAAAATAAGAATGTAGAGAAAAATAGTGCGAAATGGAGCTCCATGTCAAGATGATCCAGGAATTTTTTATCGAGTGAAGGACTTCATGAAAAAATGTGAAAAAATTTGAGAAGATGCTGCAATATATGGACATTGTTTGTGAATTTTTTCAAATTTTTTCGGAGACTCCTTCACTCTTAAAAAAAATCCCGAATCATTTTTAAACGTGGGTCCATTTTGCCCCGGTTTTACTTTGATGGAGCGGGTTGATCCAATAACACTCTCATTATAAATAGTTCTTTTTTTAATACTTTTTTCATAAATATTTATTATTTTTCATTGTGGATTCTATTACACACATATATATAACTACTGAAGCACTTGACTACCTCCCATAATCACCTGTGGCCTTAGTAATTTTTAATTACACTACTCTCAGACAAATGAGTATCATGAACAATGAACAATGACTCTTTCTAGTTTTTCTTTAGCGTTTAATTTTGCATCAACTTCATGCAAGTTTTTTCTTTGTTCTCCCTGACTTGAACATTTTTTCAAAGCTCCTACAAAATTAGTTGTTTAATAAATGGGAGCCTAATAAAAAAAAAAAAAAAATAAATGGAAGCAAAGGGAGTTCGATATCGATGCAGTGTCAACAAAATAGGACCCAAGTCCTTTCACAGGCCTTTGCATCCTTGCCTAAGTTTATATATACTGCGTGAACAAGCATTCTATTTATCCGCACAGAGTATCGATGCCATTGTAAATCCGGGTACATTAATATTGATGCCTCACTATGTACCTACCTGTACTTATGTAACTTATGGAAAGCACTATAGAGTAGAGTTTCCGTGTAAGACGAAGGTGCAGACAGAATTACTTGTTCGAATCTGTGTTTCAATACCATAGATATATCAATAGGATTTTCCATTAATTAAGAAAGATCTCTATAGATATTGTTGAATTAGCAGTGCTTATCAGTAATCTGATAATGTCGCTGATATAATCCATTAAAAAATTCGAATATTCATTAATTCAAATAACTTATCTTTATTAATAAGCTATATGAGAATCAGAATTAATGGTATATGATACAATATTTCATTATTAATTGCGATAATTAATTTGAACAAGTAATTTAAGAAATAAAGACTATATTTTTCAATAAAAGCAGAGAGAAAATAGTAGGAAGAATCCAAGTTGCCTTGCTTTGATTCAACACGCTGCAGGCTGCATAGACTCTCAGTGAGCGAATATGATTTTGCTATTTTTCCACACATTCTTGTGTATTATTCCATGTTTCTTCTAGCTTTTCTAAACTTTAATGCAGTGAAACCTGCAGCTGCCACGAGAATTTTATACCTCTTTTCAAAGCACACTTCAAGCAGCGGTCAGACATAGGATTTTGCTCTTTACCCCAGTATGGTTTTACGGTTCATGAAAACTTTATTCACAGTAAATTCCATTTCAGCAGATTTCAATCTTTTCTTCACCAAATTCATTTCTTCATTTATACTTTCAATAACCTGAATGATTCATTTGAAATATCAATACTATTTCCCCTCATTTCTATCTTCTTGATTATTCTTTTAAAGTTGTTACATAAGTGAAGTTAGAGTCTCCGCTTTTTCCGAAGAAACCTAGGCAATATCTCAACATTCACCCCTCGGAAATTACCACTGGAATCATAAGTGAAATATTCTTACGACAGATCTACATCCTGCCATTATTTTTTTTTTTTTTCATGCAAGAAAAAAATCTAAATCATGAGAGTATGGGATTCGACACGGTTGCCAACCATAAACCACTGCCTGTGACATTTACCCCAGTGGATCAAGTTGAAATTCAACCCCCCCCCCCCCCTTTTTCCATTCTTCATTTCCCCTAGAGAAATAAAAAAATCACTTTCCTATACTGACTCATCGCACAGTGAGCTCGTGTCTGCCTTTTTTGTTTATCTAATTGCATCCTTACCCCCTGGAGTGAATATATTTTGGATTAAGAAAATAATAAATAAAACATGTATATATACATTGGAGGATTCACCCCAAAAAATGGAGGGGAAGGTGGGGTGAAGTAGATATTTCAATTGAACGGGTCGAGATAGACATTTTCTAATGATTCCAATGGAAAGCTGACAAAATTTGGGGTGGAAAACATGTTTCAAAATTATTTTCTTTCAATTTTTGGAAAATTTAATTTTTTTTGGCAAGTTTTGAAGGGGCTTCTCTTTGAAAAATCGAAAAAAATCACTTTTTTGGTGATATCTCCGGTTCTGTTGGTCGTAGCGACTTGGGGTTGATTTCAAATGAAAGGTGAGCTCATTTCTCATCGATTTATGTGGTTAAAATTTTTTTTTTAATCAATTTTTAGAATATTTATAGGACATTTTACTGAAAATCAGTTTTTGCCCTATAAGTACTTGAAAAAATTGATATTTTTCTTTTGAAACCCCATAAATCGATGGGAAATGAGCTCACCTTTCATTTGAGATCAACCCCAAGTCGCTACGATCAATAGAACCAGAGATATTCCCGAAAAACTGAAATTTTCCAAAAACAGAAGGCTTTTACCTTCAAATCTTGAGCCAAAAAATGAAATTTTTGAAAAATTCCAAAAAATAACTTCTGACATATGATTTCCATGGTAAATTTCCTCAGCTTTCCAATGTAAACCCCCAAAAAAATCTATCCCCAATATTTCCATCGATTTCGAGTAATTTTTATAGTCTAAAATACTAAAACTAACTCATGTCCATTTTACTCCACTTTTTCCTATATCCCTTAAAAAATTTAGGAAGTATCGAAGTTTCCCAGTATCATCAGCGTTAAGAGGATTTATTATCACTGGAAATACAAATAAAGCAAAATAGATAGGTGCTATGTTCAATTTTCAAACGAGCGAAAAAAAAAAAATTAAATGAACTTTCCACACTGGCTGCCCTCAGAGGTTCTTTGAGCTAGAGTGACCCAGGATTAAGAGGAAAAATTGAAAAAAATCAACTTGCTGTGGAACGAGATGTGGAAGCGAGAGAGAGGATTAACGGAGGTGTAACGGAGAAATAAAACGCAAGAATTTATTCCGTCAATGTCTCTTCTCTTCTCTCCTTTTGAAACGCTATCAGCGTGAAGAGAAAAGGACACAGTATATAATATATAAATACCAAAAGAAGTCAGAATAAGATGAAAAGAGTCGTCTTTTTCTAGCCATGATAATCCGTTATCCTTGGCTTTCAGCAATCTATATATATATGTATTAGCAAGTATACATATATATATACTCATGAAAAATTAATCTAGTATCCTCTGCGCCTTTGAATTTCATCGAGAGACATGCATAGACTGCTTCTGCCGGTGAATGTTTTGCACCAAAATTCCGGACATTGTACTTCATGGGAATTTGTAAAATTTCATTTCACTATCTAGTTATTCACTTCTTCTCATTGAGCAATTTAAATTTCAGATATAATAATTATAGGGGAAGGTGGGATAAAATGGACACAAGGGGTAAAACGGGCACGAGTTGATTTTGGTTTTTTATACTATGAAAATTACGAGAAATCGATGGAAATATTGGAGATAGGTTTTTTCTGATGATTCCATTGGAAAGATGAGAAAATTTACCATGGAAATCATATGTCGGAAGTTATTTTTTGGAATTTTTCAAAAATTTCATTTTTTGAGCAAGATTTGAAGGTGAAAACCTTTTGTTTTTGAAAAATTTCAGGTTTTTGAGAATATCTCTGGTTCTATTGATCGTAGCTACCTGGGGTTGATCTCAAATGAAAGGTGAGCTCATTTCCCATCGATTTATGGGGTTTAAAAAGAAAAATATCAATTTTTTCAAGTACTTGTGGGGCAAAAACTGATTTTTCAGAAAATGACCTATAAATATTCAAAAAATTGATTTAAAAAAAATTTCAATCACTTAAATCGATGAAAAATGAGCTCACCTTTCATTTGAGATCAATCCAAGGTCGCTATGACCAATAAAACCGGAGATATCGACAAAAAAGTGAATTTTTTCGATTTACAAAAGAGAAACCCCTTCAAAACTTGGCCAAAAAAATAAATTTTTCCAAAAATGGAAAAAAAAATTCTGACTCATGTTTTTCACCTAAAATTTTCTCAGCTTTTCAATGAAATCATTAGAAACTTTCTATCTCGAACCGTTCAATTGGAGTGTCCATTTTACCCCACCTTCCCCTACAGAATTTGATTTATCAACCATGTTATTATTATTATTCCGTGCCATCACTTTTTAAGGAATATTGGTCATAGAAGCGTTCGTTCACGAGTTCAACCGAACTAATGGAGATAAATCTCATTTTTTCAAATTTCTGCATCATAATTAATTCAATTCATTCCTCTTAAAAAACCTGATTAATTCAATTCTTCAATCTTCCATCAATTTATGCGATAATATGACTTTCAATGGACACTGAATAAGATTAAAAGTATAAGACTCGAGAAAATCGAGACTTCTCTCCATTATTTCAGTTGAACTCATAAATGAACACTTCTATGATCGATATGCCATAAAAATTGATGTCACGATATAATAATGGATACAATAATTATGTAGAATAACATCGAATAGTTGCAAATATAGTTGAATATTCAAGGAAACGAGTGAATATCAATACTCATTCAAATGCATAAGTGATATGAAATGATTTTGGTAAAGTGAGATGGAGAAAGGACGACAGGCGCTAACGATACCCTCAAACGTGATTGGAATTTCTGAATCTTCTGTATGGAGTGATCATGCTATGGTAAACGGTTTCTATCTAACTCGAGGGTAGATATCGTATCTCAATATATATCTATATGTATATATATATATATATAGGGGGAGGTGGGGCAAAATGGACATCAGTGGTAAAATGGACACATCTAAATTTTTAGACAAATATTATGGAAAACTCTCGAAATTAATAGAAATATTGACGGTAGATTGTTTTTGATGATTTTATTGGAAAGTTGAGGAAATTTTAGGTGGAAAATAAGTGCTGGAACTAATTTTTTTGAATTTTTGGTGATTTTGACTTTTTTGAGCATTTTAGAGGAGTGAAACTCTTTTTTTTTTTGAAAGTTTTGAGTTTTTTGATAATATCTTCGGTTCTATTTGTCGTAGCGTGAAAATTTTGACGGGAGGTGAAAGGTGAGATCATTTGCCATCGATTCATAGGGTTTTCAATTAAAAAATATCGATTTTTAAGGTATTTATGGGCACTTTTGTGGAACACTTTTGTGAAACAGTTTTTGGCCTATAACTATCCCAAAAATTGATATTTTTGAATTCAAAACCCCATAAATCGGTGGGAAATGAGCTCACCTTTCATTTGAAACTAACCCCAAGTTGCTGCGACCAATAAAACAAGAAATATTTGCGAAAAACTGAAAATTTTCAAAAAAGGAAAGGCTACCCATCAAAAATACCAAAAAATATAGAATTTTCAAAAAAAATCGACAAAAATACATCTGACACTCGTTTTCCGGCTAAAATTTCCTCAGCTTTTCAATAGAATCATCGAAAAAAATCAATTTCTAACCGTTTCATCATAGTGTCCATTTTGCCCCACTCTCCCCTATATATGGGCAAAACCGATACTAAACTGTCGCCCATATTATCCACACAAACTCCCACCTTTTTATCTTCATCTTTCATTATCCTCGAATTTTCATGACCAATGAAACTCGACTCATTCGATTTAATGATAACGGAATGGAAAAATTAAACTAAACTGAAAGCCACAACACTGATGATTTTTTTTATTTTTTTTTCTATATTAAAAGTCAATAGAAAAAAAGCGTTGCTTGTTTAGTGTCCGTGATAAAAGGCGTCAAATACTTATTCTCAATTCTCTTTCTCTAAAACCCGCTGCGACACATTGGAATTCCTTGCAAATTCCCAGTTTTCACTATTGAATTTCTCCAATTCTCCATTCTCCAATTTCTCTTTCATACAATTTCCCCCCTTCATTCTTCAGAGCGGTTGCTCTTTTTAAAGGTACAAAGATTATTGATTTGTATGGAAAGCTGCTGGAAAATCCCAGCTCACACCTAATACAAATCGAAATTGAATCAATTTTCAACGCACTTCTCTAACCCCCCTTTATAAAGCTTAAACTAACTGTGGTTGGCCAGTATCATTGGGAATTTTCTCTCTGCACACTCTACTCTCTATTACACAGCCTGTATTCACCCTAACAATCGATCACAAAATAAAAGTAGGGGAAATTTGGGAAAAATGGACCATTGGAGAAAAATGATGCAGGAATTTTTTTCGCAGTGAAAGACTTTGCAAAAAATTCTGTAAAAAATTGAGAAGATGCTACAATATATCTACATTTTTGTTGATTTTTCTCAAATTTCTCCACGAAGATCTTGACTTTCTAAAAAAAATCTCAATCCATTTCGCGTCATAGCTCCATTTTGCTCCGATTTTCCCTATTAACGAAAAAATAGAACTTTTCAGTCAATTATACAATAAATTTCTTGTAAACCCTAGAAACATGAAATTCTTTTTTTTTCAATGACTGAAATATATTTAAAGAATATTCTGAATAGCCATGTGATAAAAAAAATCAAAGAGAATTAGTTACACGTGACTGACGCGAACTCGACTGGGGGTTTATTCACGACGCATTTCACCATTTCCCTGGTGTGTGTGGGATAGTCCAGAGAATGCGGAAAGGTAGTGGTATCGATCCTATCTCCCTAGTTCACTTTGTCCCTCCCAAAAATCTCAATTTCGTAGAATCGTGCAGAGCAACGAAGGATCATTGAATCCTCGATAAACTATTGAATTCAATAAGAACACGTGCTTCTTATTCCATGATAATTTTCCAAAGGAACTGAAAGTTTCTTTAATTCAAGTTCATTAAGAGGTAACACGACTGTACAATTTTCAAAAAATCCATTTTTTTTTGTTCTTGCTTTAAAAATTACTTTAGGCCTTCCAGAATACAGGCAAGAAAAGTTATCACCTGAAACCCATTATTTCAAATGAAATTTTTAATTTTTCCCAAGGCATCTCTTCATATTCATAGCCCAAGTCAAAACTTCAATCGTGTTTTTCTCGAAACATGATTTTTCAAATTGGCACGCAGCATAACTCCAATAATTTTCATTATTTTCATTTGAATTTCCCACAGCATCTTGAAAACAATATTTCGAACAGAAATACGTAGGGGATTTTCAAAAAATTGATTTGCACATTTTTTATTGATAAAAAATTGCCGGTTTTTTGGCCGAAATTTGAATTTTTTCATTCAAATGGTCACCAATCCCACAAAAAACAATATTTTTGAAATTCCCTACGTATTTCTATAGCTATGTGTATCTACACTGAGCCAATTTTTTTTTTTTTCAATTTAAATTTGCACCAATTACACTGCGTGCCGCAGAGTGTTTTAAATTCGAGGGGCCTCGCAAGAATGGCTCTTGTGTCGTCATTTTTTGATATTTTTTGATGAATTTTTTTTCTGAAGATTCAAATATTTGCTCAATCACTGCCTCAAATATCATTATTTTATTGCCACTTTTTCTATAGAACAAAAATAGCCAAACGCCTTTTTTTAGACTTTTACAGTGGTGCTACCCCTTAATGAAACGAACGAATTTCCAATGAAATTTATAATCAAAAGACAAGCAAAACGAGTAAACATTGCCAATTTCTGACAAACCGTGCATAGCATCCAATGTTACACGATGAATTCACCTGGTTTGACCCAGAATGCCCAACTTGTATTGTATCTCCCTCGATTTTGGGTTGAGTTTGTGGTCTCGAATGTCTAGGCAATAGGGTATCATCGATGGATACAAATTAATCGACGTTCTCGTGGTCGACACTGGTCCGATACGGGATCTAGTTCAATTCAAGTTGTAGCGGTCAAATTGTTCCATACCATTCTATTTTCCAATTATTGAAAATACATTTTAAATTGATTTTATCAGTAGTTTACCTTTGGGAAAGCGGAGAGCATCTTTAAACACTTTTTGCTTTTTTAATAATTAATTTTAACATTATAAAATAGTTAATCATGAATGTTTTCTATCTCGAATCAATACTTTCGACATTTAACATTAATTTTAAAAAATAATAATAAATTACAATTATATTATCAATTTAAAAAAAATTATTTTTTTCAAAGGTACTCTACTATCGAAAATTCTATGGGATTTACTCGACTATTTCATAATAAAAACACTGTAATTTTTCTTGAATAATTAATGCTTCATGTCTTAATTATAGGGATTGCAAGCCAAGCTACCATAAACACCAATGGCAACGTACACTGTTTACAGCAAATAACACGCAACTTGCTCACGCGTTTTAAAGTAGAGTATTAATAGGGAAAACTGGGGCAAAATGGACCTGTAGAATAGAAGATTTTGGGATTTTTTTGAGGAATGAAGGAGTCCACGAAAAAATTTGAAAAAATTCACCAACAATGTCGACATATTGGAGCATCTTCTCAAATTTTTTCAGATTTTTTCATCGAGTCCTTCACTCCCAAAAAAATCCTGAATCATGTTGCCATGAAGGTCCTTTTTGCCCCATTTTCTGGGGCTTGGGATAATTCATACTTTACAAGATTGTTCCTTTTATCAAAATTAATAATTTAAAATAGACAATTTACTATTTTTGTATAAAAAAAATTATAAGAATTGTCTGAGGTATTATCAATCAACCTATACGAGGAATATACATTAGAGTAGGTGCAATCAACAAACTGAGTTAACGCTAGTAAGCTTGCAATCGCAATTAAGCCATCGCTAATGTTAGACAGGAAGGGGAATTACCTGCTGCGAAACGTCAAGCTTATCTCGTATCCCATCCTTGAATTTTCCATGAAAAGTTTACATTAAATTTTCCACTGTCAACAAAATTTCACCTAATAATTCTCAACTTGATAAAATGAAAGAATTAAATTAGTTATAGGGGAAGATGGGGCAAAATGGACATTGTAATGAAACAGTGGGAGATAGATTTTTTCTGATAATTCTATTGAAAAGCTGAGAAAATTTTAGGCAGATAAGATTTTTTGAGGATTTGATTTTTTTTTGCATTTTTGAGGGTAAAGCCTTTCGATTTTTGGAAAAATTCAGTTTTTTTGGAATATCTCCGGTTCTATTGGTCGCGGCGACATGAGATCAGTCTCAAATGAAAGGTGAGATCCTTTCCCATCGATTTATGGGGTTTTGAATTGAAAAATATTGATTTTTCAAATAGTTATGGTATTTTTTGTGAAAAAATCATAATCATCGGTTTTTGCCCTATAACTATATGAAAAATCGATATTTTAGAATTCAAAACCCCATAAATCGATGAGAAATGATCTCATCTTTCATTTAAAATCGGTCCTAGGTCGCTACGACCAATAGAACCAGAGATATTTCCAAAAAACTGAATTTTTTCAAAAATCGAAAGGCTTTTACCTCTAAAAAATACTAAAAAAAACATCAAATTCGCAAAAAATAAAAAAAAAATAATTCTGGCACAAATTTCTCGACTGAAAATTTCCTCAGCTTTCCGATGAAATCATAAAAAAAAATCCATCTCCAATATTTTCATTCATTCAAAGATTTTTTCATAATATATGCATAAAAACTCAAATGTGTCCATTTTACCCCTTATGTCCGTATTGCCCCACCTTCCCCTATGCGAAAAAATTAATTTCATACAAATATTAAACCCGTGTATTTGTTTGATTATGTTTACCCCAAACATTCTGCAGTGCCAACCAAATAGATTTAACGTAGTAGACCATATGAAGGAATTACATACCGTGAATGTTACGTACTTGACTATAATACATTACATGTACACCTTCAACAAAAGCTAGAATTGTTTTGGGTGGTATAAACGCACTTCAGGAGAATGTCTGCATGAGAGAATACAAGAAACTCCCAGGGTGTTATTGAACTAGTTCACACAGCCAAGACAGCTTCATACTTGTTTAGAATGAAATAGATATCACTACTGCATGTAATATTCCACCAGTATTTGACTAGTCAAGCAATCATGTTGATGCTTTCATTGTTCCAGTCAGTGACAGAACTTTTATTATGAATTGGAGAGATTCAGTATATATAGGAGTGGTAAGGGAAGGTGGGGTAAAATGGGGACTCTAATTGAAGGGTTCGAAATTGAAATTTTCTAATGATTCCATTGAAAAGCTGAGGAAATTTTAGGCGGAAAACATGTGGAAAAATTTTTTTTCTCAATTTTTGGAAAAATTTAGAAATTTAGCTTAGATCTGACAATTTTTTGGATTTTTTTGAACGGTTAAATTGCAGAGAAAATATTCAATAAATTTGGATTAATAGTTTTTTGAATTTTCAAGATGTACATATTTTTTTTTATAATTTATTCATTTAGGGGAAAGTGGGGTAAAATGGAGATTCCGATTGAACGGTTCGAGATTCGAATTTTCTAATGATTCCATTGAAGAGCTGAGGAAATTTTAGACGGAAAACATGTGTAAAAAATTTTTTTTCCCAATTTTTGGAAAAATTTACTTTTTTGGCCAATTTTTGAAGGGGTTTTCCTTTTGAAAATCGAAAAAATTCATTTTTTTGGCGATATCTCCGGTTCTGTTGGTCGTAGCGATCTGGGGTTGATCTCAAATGAAAGGTGAGCTCATTTCCCATCGATTTATGTGGTTCAATTTTTTTTTAGATCAATTTTTCATATATTTATAGCTCATTTTCTAAAAAATCAGTTTTTGCCCTATAAGTACTTGAAAAAATTGATATTTTTCTTTTTAAACCCCATAAATCGATGGGAAATGAGCTCACCTTTCATTTAAAATCAACCCCAGATCGCTACGATCAATAGAACCAGAGATATTCTCAAAAAACTGAAATTTTTCCAAAAACAGAAGGCTTCCACGTCCAAATCTTGCTCAAAAAACGAAATTTCTGAAAAATTCCAAAAAATAACTTCTGACATATGATTTTCATGGGAAATTTCCTCATCTTTCCAATGGAATCATCAGGTAAAACCTATCACCAATATTTCCATCGATTTCTCCCAATTTCCATAATATAAAATACCAAAATCAACTCGTGCCCGTTTTACCCCTTATATCCATTTTACCCCACCTTCCCCTAAACTATATTTGAGTAGATAAGCCAATTCATAGGAATTAATGACTGGGATGACTAAAAAATGGAACACTCATTGGCTGACATTAGTCATAGTACTTGTCAGGAAACGATGGATATGATCGTTGAAGGGATAGTGAGTACAGACAGTTGAAAGCTTCTCTATCCCACTAGGACATTTCGCTATTAAATATTCATATCTCGTAGAAACGTTTGAATGTCGCACGTGAGCAGGCATTCAGTCGCCAATAATTTCGCTGGTACCTAAAACTTAAGGGAGAGATACCCAAAATAAAGGAGATATTTCTATTTGTCCTCGATTTTTTTATGTTTGCATTTAATAGAAGAAAAGGGGAAAATTCAATATTATTCACTGCCTTTCATGAATATATTCCTTTGTCAAGCGAAAAGTGATAAATATATTAGCAGATAATCCCATTTGAGTGTCATTTAAAAATTCAATAAATTATAAAAAAAAAAAAGCCTGAAACTTTGAAGCAAGAAAATGAAATTGGATGATCAAAGCGATGTGAAATTGAGTTTACACGTTTTGCCCACCGGGGAGAATTTCGTAGCAGAGTGCCTTATAATAGTCAACTATACAAGGATATGGCTTACATATAAAGGAATATATATATATATGGGTGTATGTGAAATACATGTGAGAGGCGGTATTACGCAATCTCACTAACGACCCTTGACACACAGGTTTCTCTCTAGAGATCGGTGATTGGACATTGCCAACAGTTCATGATTAACACGTGAACTCACTACGGGTCTAACACTACTCATCCTGGGATATTTGAAATAGGGGAAAATAATAATAATTAAATATTATAGAATCGAGGGAAAATCACATGATTTTTTTATGAAATCACTCATTTTTCTCCCTTAATGTCATTTTATTTTATTCTTGTGTTACAATTTAAGGCTAGCAGCAAGGCTTCGATGGTGCAAGTGCATTCTATTTTCCTATTCTTTATTCTTCGTTCTCTCCATGTTGTATATATATGCATATATATATAACACATAATGCAAGCCGAATTACGTTGCAAAAAGTGAGGAGGGAAAGAGCGCAGCGAAAATAGAACAAAAAATGTTGATTTTCGGAAAAGAAAATAGAAAGAAGAGACATTAATACGAATAATTCCATCAATAGCTTTTTTTTTCTAAGCGCAATATTTTTCCTGTCTTTCTCACATACACACACGCACATTACTATCTCTCATATCTTCATGCGATTTTTTTTTCTTTCAATTTTTTGAGAATCATGAAAAAGTGAATCTCAAAAATTGAAATAATCGCTCAATGATTTTTAAAAATTCAGTTTTGTCATTTTTAATGTGTTTATCTTTGTTTTTTTTTCTTTTTTTAAACTGAGGTAAAAATTAACGTGCACACACACACACACAGTGATCTTTTATAAAGCTCTTTTCATAAAATACACTCGTTTCTTAACGGCATTATCAATTACAAGCATTCACCATTATCTATCACATTCATACGTTTTTTTTTTTTTTTCATTACTCTCACATTCTTAAAACACAACAGAAAAGGATAATATCTGCGTGCAACACCACTAAATTAATAATTCTCTTCCCTACATTTTTTTTTACCAATGATTATTCTCATTTTGTTCAGACAGGTTAAATATAATATGTACAGATTTTCACTTTTTTTTTTTTTTTAATATATCAGATACCAATAAATTGAATCATTGATTTGCATATTAATCGTAGTATTTAATGGTTCAAATATATTATTTATCATTATTGTAAATGTAAACGTAAATAAAATAGGCAGGCGATCTCGTCGGTTGGCTTTCTTTTGAAACAAGAAAGAAATGCTTCTCATTCATAACTGAATAGAGTTAATTTTCTTTTTTTCTCAATGTAAAATTTTCCCATGACTAAGAATGGAAAAAAAAAGGAGCAAAAAAAAAATCAAAATTGACAGAATGGTATTTTTCAATAGCGGCTCAATGCTGTCAGTTCAAATGTCAAAGTTCTAATAATGAATGTGTTTTTCCACACAACCGCAAATCAGTGATAGGAAAAAAACAAAAAAATAAATAAATCAAAGCGGTATATCGATCGACTATGCTTGATGAATTGCGTATATTCGACAAAGGATTTAATCCATATTTTTTTTTCTCTTCATTCATCAAATTGAGTGATGCTCATGACGATACGATTCAAATATATGTAGTCAATAAATTTTCAAATAGACACTTCCTCGAATTTTCATCGAACCATATTTTTTTTTCTTCTTAAAATTACCATATGCTTTTTGTCAATTGTAATAAGATAATAATAATTAATAATCACTAAAAAAAAATTTCAGAATCAATTAAAAAGCAAAGCCATTATTATGTTTTATGGAGTAATTAAAGCTCTAATGTAGCAAATTATTTTCTTGTAATATCCAAAAAACAAATTTTTTTTCATGTAATTGTTGAATTGATATATTGATCCTCGATGGATTCCAATGGGGGAAATTTTCACCAATTTCATCTTGAGAATCTAGAAATCCCTGATGATTACTTGCTGTGTGTGTGTGTTGAAAACCATTAATTATGCATGCTAATTGTATTCCTGGCTCCACGGTTTGATTATTCTGATCGTTGTGTTTCATGGCCCAGTCAATTTATAAAGTTGTGAGAAACCCTTTCTATTTGAAGCAGACGATCTATAAATTAAATTAAAAATAATTCTAACTTTGATTTTATATCATCAGAGATCGGCAAAAAAAAATTCGCATTTTTAATTTTTCAATTTCTTTTATTTCTGTAATTTCCGTTAAAAAAAAATTAATTACTTTCTTAATGACAAATTTGGATTGTTAACTTTTTCATTAGTTTGAAAATTAATTTTTTTTTTAAACAATTTTGATTACTATTGTAATTAAAAATTTGACTGATGAAATTTTATAATTCTTTTTCTTATCCGAAATTTTGATTCTTTCTTACTTATTAATTGATTGGAATAATTAATTTTATAATAAAATCAACGCTACTACGTTTAATCTTCCCAAATATAACCGTCTTTCAGACAAAAATTTTGAGTTGAGAGTGTTAACTAAATGTAACACAAACAAGAACTTATAATTTAATCCAATCTAAATGACGCTTATATGACATTTATAATTCAATTTAACTAATAAAAATGTTAATAAGTTTAATAAAGAAAATAATTATGAAATTCCATCAGTCAAATTTTAAATTACAATAGTAATCAAAATTGTTAAAAAAAAAATTAATTTTCAAACTAATGAAAAATTTAAAAATCCAAATTTTTTATTAAGAAGGTAATTAAATAAAGAAAATTAAGGAATTAAAAATGCGAATTTTTTTTTTGCCGATCTTTGTATATCATCGTATAGTTTGTATCTAAAATGGTATTCCAACTGCGGAAAATTGCATTCCATTACTCTCCAATAATTAATTATCGATATTCACGAAAAGAAAAAAAAACGAAAATATTGGGAAAATTCTTGATGGGAAAAATTTTGAATTACTGCTTGAATAAATGAAGCATGAACAAAAAAAAATGCCTGTCACAATCAGTGATTCAAGTTTAAATAGAACGAGATTTATTGATTACCAGAGGAAGTTTTCTATTATCTAACTATATTTATTAATTCATTAATTTTGACATTTCTGTCAATTACTGAATAAATTTATGCTTTTATATAATATCCGATAGGATGTATTTAATTAAACATTTGAATATAACACGAAAAGGTGCTTTTCTCTGGGCTTTTTTTAGAATTTTGACGATTTAGAAAAATGAAAAAGAGAATTTCTCACCTGTGAAACATCAACTGGTGAATTAAGATGTTGCCACCCCGAGTCGAGATTGCCGTACTGTAAAAAATATTACTCGATCAATTAACAATTAATTTTCCATATAATATATGAATTATTCAAAATATCACATCAACTGCCATGCTAATGAAATGTTGCTCACAATACTCTTCAACGCATGTTATTAATCTACAAGCTTTTTAATTTTTATCTTTGTAACAAGTGTTCATTTGGTAATGCATCCGCAAAATAACTGCACTGTCAAAGAGAGAGAAAAAAAAAAAAGAAAAAGTAACTGATTAATAATAAAAAACTGTTGGAAAAGTCCATTAGCCTCTGTGAAATCAATGTTTTCCAATGTTAATGCATTCTTTCAATCTCAATTCAATTTGGCTCACCAAATATTTTACCTTTTTTTTTCATCAATTAGAGAAAATAGAATAAAATAGATATCAGAGATGGAACAGACTTCATTCAGGATTTTTTTATTTTATATGCTGGAAATTGCTGGAAATCAATCAAAGTACTTGAGATAATATATTTTTAATGATTCCATTAGAAAGCTGAGAAAATTTACGGTGAAACATGTCTCGAAATCTATTTTTTTTTAACTTTTTAACGAAAAAAGAATTTCAAATTTTCAAAAAAACCAAAAAATCAATTCTGAACAAATGTTTTTTACAGGAAATTTTCTCAGCTTCTCAATGAAATCATCGAAAAAAATCTATCTGTAATATTTCAACTGATTTCGATTGATTTTCATGAATAAATTAGAACTGAAATATGTCCATTTCACTCTTAATGTCTTTTTTACCTCACCCTCCCCTATATGAACTATCACATCATTCTTTCATCGAACTTGATGGAAGAAAGGAAAAAGGAAGGATATATATTATTCAATGACAGTAGAGAAGATGAGTTTTCGTAGCTATTTCCACATTTCCAATCGAAAAAAATTAATCTTCGAAGAATTTTCCATTGGGGCATTGTTAAAAATTTACAATTGCGCCAGTAATAATTGTTAAATAAGCATTTTTAAAAAATCAATTTTATATATTTTTTAATCGAAAAAAAAAAGACAAACAAATTCACTGATCAACCCTTAGATACCTTTCACTGTATTAATGCGGGTTTCCTGTGGTTCATGTTAAAGAATCGGAATTGTAACCGCAACGTTAGATCTTTCCGTACTGTTGGGGAAATAATAATCGTGTAAATATATATATATATTGTATAATGATATACAGATGTCGATAGAAGACTGATTCTTCATTGATAGATAGTAGAAAGTGTAAAATTTCTTTATGATTGTCAATCCGTCAGTACAGGAGTATTAAGGATATTAATAATCACACTCAAAATTCAACGAATATTATCATGATGATGATTGTTAATTGAATGATTTAAAGGTAATTGCACAATTCTTGAGATTAGTTCGAGACATGATATATTACAAAATAATTGAGAAAAGAAAAAATAATGTAAAATTCGTATTTAAAGTACTCACTTCTGAGTAGAGATAAAATTATATTAAGCAGTAGGAGGTGTAATGGGGGTTTCAGCAGCAATAACGGAGAAACCACAAGTACCAGAAGCAATTGGAACTAGCTTAGCACGTGCCAAAGCCTCTATACGACAGACTAGTTATAAAGAAATATCCAATTAGTTATTTCCTCTATTTCTTATAATAAGGTCTTTTTAAAAAAACGATATTATGCATGAAAATTTTGCAAATTGAAATATTCTAGTAATGAGTAACTGCAGAAATTAGGTAAAGAATTAGGGCACACATAGTTACCTTTGAGCTGCTAGCAGTTAAAGAGATAAATAATATGTGCATGATATAGCAGAATGATATTGAATGATTGATGATTCAGCTAAAGCTCTATGATAGACTAAGAAGCAATTTATGAAAGCTCAATATTTGTATTCAACATGATCATCTACACACTGGCTCCCTAAACAGCAATACATTTTTTTTTTTAAATTGAAAATATATAAGATGCAGAGTATTTTATGAATATTGGGTGCGTCACAGTAAAGTCGAAATAAATATGTGTCACTGAAATATGTGAGAACTTGAAAATTAAACGTGAAAATTGATTTATATAGAAAGTAATAAACTTAGAAAATACTATTCATTATGATGAATAAAGTGAGTGAAAAATTACTAACTCCTGTCAATATTACGCTGCAAATGAGCTGCAACACGGTGTCTGGCATCATTAAACTCAAGATGTAGACCCAGTCGTAAGAGTGTAGGATTTTGTTCAACCAAGTGTGTTATTTCCATCTCAATTTTATTTCCCAATACTTGTGATCTCTGTAATAGGAAATTTATTAAATTAGTCTTCATGTATCAAATCAAATTGAATAATCAAATTTCGATAAATTCACCTGATTAGAACAACGGAATTCTTCGATAGACTTGGTATTGAGAAGAGCTCTGATGAGTCTGACCATAACAGTGGGACTGATAAAATTTGTTTCCACGCTGTAATCATATAAATCAAACATTCTTCTTAAAATCATCAGTTCACGATTGATTAGATTAATTAGAGGAATAAAATGCTTTACTCACTTGAGTATTCGAAGAGTTGAATTTTTTTCCATAGCCTCAGCAAGTCTTAAAGCTGTTCTATCAGTTAAGCCCACATTAGTCAAACTAAGTGATTCCAAATGTGTATTGCCCTCTAACGCTTCAAATAATTGAATGAATTTTTCCTCTGAAATATTCTGAAAATATCCAGAAATTAAGAGTAAATTATACCAAAAAGACGTTAAAAACGTATTAGTTTATGTAACAAAGTAATTCATCATTCCTATAATACCTTGATATTATTCAAATTGAGATCAATCAGAGTATGATCATCTTCCCGTACTTGTTTGATAGATATATCAACATCTGTATCATTGGGAGGATCCATGGGAAATACTTTTGGTTGGCTAGCTTTTGTTATACCATCCCATCCAAGACCAACTGGTTGGCCAGTATTCAAGAGTGATGCATGATACTGATCTTGATTCATCATTGAATGAAAGCCTAGAATTGCAGCCAAGTCTATAATTTCATCCTGTGTTGCTGAAGATAGGGCCTGTTCATATTCTTCACCCAAGTCAATAGCAATTTGTTCGTCTGCCTGTTTTTCTTTGATATTGTCCTGAGGTGGTGGAATCCATTTCTTCCCTCTAATGACACCGGGTACATATGGTTTTAATTCCGGGATATCCGGTGTTTCTAATGCCTGCTTATTAATGTGTTCGATGAGCTTTTTACGATTTAGCGGCCCCGTTGGACTCTTGTCACACTCATAACTGCATCTTTGCGATGGTGGCATAAAACTATCCTATTTAATACAAAAAAAACAATTTAATCATCATAAATACATGTTTCTAACGATTTCATTTAAGGGATAGCGGAAAACTCAATAAATTTCAAAGTTTCAAATCCATTGTTTAGCAATAATTGTAATTTTTTGCATTAAAATCTTTGGAAGATTCACAGAAAAATTATATTCATATAAATGAAAAAGATTTCAGTTTTTTTGAAATTGTCATTTCAGTCCAGAAATTAAAGGGGTTTTATAATTTTATAATTTTTATAATTTCGGGGCCTTTTATAATTTTTGGGCCAGAATAAAAATATACTTGCAATTTGAAATAAAAACATTAAAATGAAGACATTGAATCAAATGAATATTATTAGATATGTTGCTAAATCAAACTTGGTCAAAATCACATGTTCATACTAATTTCCATCGGATTTTCATTCTCTTTTCGAAAATTTGTTCATTAAAATTAACTTCGTTGATATCCATAGGAATATTAGCTTCATCTTATTAGCTTAAGATTTTTTGCAGTCGTTGCCACTTTTCTATGATAAAAATATTGATAAATAACGTCAAAACAATGGGTTTGAAAATTCAATAAATATAAGGCGTTCCTCTACTCCTTGAGGTAGATAAATATTATATTAACTCACGTCTGGATCTACTTCTTTAGCTAATATATTTATTTCCTCTGGTGTAAGCTGAGAAAGAAGCTCGTCAACATCCACATCGTCATAATCACTTAAATCTTTACCGTACAGCTTAGCAGCCGTAGTCATGGTGGTTTTTTTATGTGAAGCTGATGTCTGAAAAAATTAAATAGGACACATTTAATTAACACATTTTATCAATCAAGATTATATCATTTCAATTGACTTTATCGTAAAACTATTTTTAAAAATGAGTAGGAATCACGATAACAGGAGCACGTGTATGCCAATTGCCCTTGATAGAAGGATTTCTATCTTAAAAAAAAAAATTTCTTCAACCGAATATTAAAAATCGTCAATCCTTCAATTTAAAGACTAAAATGAAGCTAAATTTGGCGATTACATTGCTACTGATTAAATGGTATAGTACAATCCGGCTGATGCACTCTGACCCGGTTCACCTCTGGTATCGATTTTCATTGACAACTTGCCTGCCAATTTGGCAAATGGTCAGACTCAGGAAAAGATAGGCATAGATTTTTACACACAAACACACACACTTAATCCCTAATAAATCTTATAACAAACATCTAACAATGAAAATTGGCCTAAACTTACATAAAATCCACCGAGACTTTTTCCCAGTTAATCCTAAGGACAAATCTACAGCTTGTACCTTTTTTTTTCTCTAGTGCAGAGTTGTATGAATGAACTCGAAGGATAAGAGAAATGTAATCAACCTCACCCACTTTAATTACTTTTCATTACTGACGAACGCTTCAATTCGACTGACCTGCAATACCTGGCTGTGTGTATGCGACAGCGCCCTTTGACGCAATACACTATCTTTTTACTAACTCTTTATATACTCAAAAAAGCATTACGAGTGACATGATACAATCAGTCATATCGAGTCATTACTTTGAAAAAAAAACGCAAATTTCCTATAATTTTAAAAGTGAAAATAATTTTTTTTCCCTTAAAATCCGCAATTTCGGCAATTTTTTTTGAAAAATCTGTTGATAATAACCTTTTATTGTATTAAAATCCTGATGTTTAAGGTAATAATGGAGTTATTGTAAACGGTTTATGGAAAGAAAGTCATGCGCAGACGTTCTGCGCATGTATTGACGTTCCCTCCTCTCTCGTGCTAAGGGCGGGAAATTCAGACGTTGTATTTTTGAGTACAGAATCGAAATGACCCTTATTGATAGTTCAATTCAAGTGAATTCGTGCCATTTTCCTTCAATTTTTGATTTTCAATATGATTCAAGATTCAAGATTAATTTTCAGTATTTGTGTTACTTTTTTTACATTAACTTTGGTAATACTGCACATTTTTACATCGATTAACATCGATGTATTACATTATTTACACTCTTTTTCTACTCCATCTGCCTTGAGCTCTTGGCTCCTAATACTATAGTTGCATTTTCAGTTCGAGTCTTTGGTGAAATAACTAATTTAATCGCAGTCTAGGACCCATCGCTATAGTATGTGTTCTCCCCTTCTCATCACTGATTAATCGTCAATATGAATCTCATCATGATTTATATCAGTTAAAGCCATTTATTTCATTCTCATCTCAAGTATTTCAAGTTAAGGATGGAAGATAGAGTGCTATAGAACTCGTCCTCGACCAAGCGCCATTACGCGCCAACTATTTGACGGGAAAAATAGTGAAACGTCTCACCGTGACCCGTTGTGTCGTCTAAATCCATCATCAGTGGTCCTCGCTCTACCGGATAGCTCATATACATACAAAATACTGCACTCATCAAGTCCCATTGGAATGTCCTACTACATTTATATATGAAGCCACATATATATACAAATTTATAACAAAATTTGTTTTGTCATTGCAATGATAATAATGATGGAATTAAAAAAAAAAAGACAAGGATTTTGTGAAAAAAATCGACTGTCTGATCGATTTATAGCTGATATGCAATCGCCCGATCCATCAGAGAAAGTACAGAAAATTAAGCGGTTTGGGGAGTTATCTCCAAAATATGGAATCATTTTGAGAATCATGACGTTCCTAATGTCATCATTATTAAGTAGTATTTTTTTCAAAATTTTCATGTATTTTGTGTTTTAGACTAATTAACAGTCAAATTTGCATTATATACATGGGCTCTTATGCATCAAATCTGGTTTTAGAATCGATCTGCACTATCAACTCAGATGATAACAAAGGTCTCCTGCTATGACAGATTTTATGCATAAGAACCTGTGTATAAAATGCAATTTTGACTGTTAAGGAGTCTAAAACAAAATACACAAAAATTTTGAAAAAAATACTACATAATAATGATGACATTAGGAACGTTCTGTATGATTCTCAAAATGATTCCATCTTATGGAGATAACTCCCCAAACCCCTTGAATTCTACTATTCACTATGATTGACAATCATGTGTCCATATTAGTCGATACTTCAAGGTCATCCAACAGATTTTTCCCATTGAAAAGAGGATTTTCTCCATAACTTTCAGAAAATAAATGATTTCAGAGAGGAAAAAAGGGACAAATTATGGTTTAATCACATCATAAGGACACACAATGCTAGTGTCAATCATTTAATTGTGTGCTTTTTCCCTACCAATGAGCGGACAAGGGAGTTTCAGAAAATAGCAGAAGCCTCCTGGCTCAATCTGGCAAACGCCCAAAGGTCTATACTTGGACATCGTTCGTGCCTCGATTATTAATAGTGTTCACCAGCGGCAGCTTCTGGCCTTCTTGTGAACTAACTTATCCGGCAATTCCTCTTGGTTGTGAGAGACCAGAGTCCACGACAATCAGAACAACGTGATTCGAATGCCCGTGACCTAGGCCTGTATTAATGATGACTGCCTTCCACACACATTTCTTTCACCATTCATATATTTTTTTTTATATTATATATATGTATATTGAATATTTGATGAGAGGAGAGACCACGTACATTTCTAAATTTAGATGCTTGATGTATAATAGTTGATAACTTGGAAAAAGTTAATTGCGCTTAATTAGTTTTGCAAATATAATAGACTTGGTAAGAAGCTAATTGCCCCAAAACAGCGCTAATTCTTCTATGATGTCAACTTTTCCACACATCATTGAATGAAATATTTTCTGTTAAAAGTTATGAAGATTAAATTTTCTACACTCGAGAGAATATAATGAGTTGATTTGCCGCTGTTTCCCCTCAAATTCTACAGCCGCACTAGATTCTGGGTCATTGTCATGCTCAGTGGGAATTCTATGCAGTTTCCAACATAGTAAATGTATATAGTCGATTATTTTCTCATTTTCATTCCCATGAGACAGAAAAAAAGGAGATAATCGAACTCATTCCACTTCATTATTTTTTTTTAATTTTATCTTTGTAAGTATTTCGTTATCGAAAAACTCGAGCCAATCTTTATCAAACTTATATTTTCCAAAAATTTCTCTGACTTATCATGTAATTATACAGAAGCCATTTACTTTCTTCCGGAAGGAAGTGTGAGAAAAAAAACTAAAAGTCTTATTGGAAAGTTTTTCAGTATTTAATAATAATAAAAAAATAATAGGAGTAATAGTCATGATTATCACGCAACGTTCTACACTTTTTTTAAAATTCTTTTCTTCCCGTTGTTCATCTCAAGTTTAGCATGTTTCTGTTCCAGTACAGTGCCCATCCAACAATCGAGTTATTGTACTTGAAACAAGAAAAGGAAATAAAACTCATCCCGAATCACAAAAAGACACCATCACCTCAATTATTATCTCCTAATTATTTCGAAAGAGAGGAATAAACTGCGAATAATTACGTGAGTATAACGAAATAGAAGAAGTTATACTTAATAAATTAATTGTCATTTAACTGGTTTAATGAACTTGGACGGAAATGAATGAAAGGAAAATTCGTATATATTCAAACGATATATAGTTAGTAGTAAAACTAGAAATCTCAAGAAGTGCCAAAGTAACTACAACTGGCGAAACATTTACAAGCATAGTCGTTTGTAAATTTTATCATCCACATAATTGCATTTAGATTTGCATGTACTAGACAGCGTGTCTGCTTGACTAAATCGATTAATCGATATTCCTTACACAAAACTGATTGTAGTGCAATTTAGTGCATTTTTATTACTATTGTCTATGGAGTGAATGGAAATTGCTAGAACTTACCAATAAACGAAGAACAATAATCAATCAGGATTCTATATATATCAGAAGAAAAGCACAAACTTTGGATAATACAAGATTTTTAACGAATTTTTTGGGGAAAAGAGTTTGTATTAATAGACTTCAATCAAAATCGACTGTTCGTCTGTCTAGTTCGACATTACTTGAACGGAGTGTACCGACTAACTAATAACAGTATTATCCTCGTACTCCAACGAGAGCCTATACTAATACTGTGAATAAGTAAGTGAATGGTGACTGGTTTGTGTATTGTCTAGTAGTAGAGTGCCTTTGGCTTTTGTGAAATGGTGGAGAATATACATAGGCTCTTCCTCAAAAACCGTTGGAATTCAACTTTCACCAAGTTTCATTCAAAAGTCTTACACTTGTCAACACAAACTGTATATATATTGGAAAAACTAGTTGGTTCACAAGATGTCTTGGAATGGATTTTCTATTTTCATGGATAAACTCTGATATTTATTTTATAGTATTGACGAGTTCTCGAATGATTTTAAATTCAGATAGTGTCTTTGAAAATTTAAATTCATTTTATGTTAATGATTTTCTTTTCTCTGGGAGAAAACTTGTTTTGAATGAGTCTTGTTATTTTCCGGAGTTGGGAGAATCTGAGGATGGAGGGAAAACGTGGGAGCCGGTGGAATATTCAATGATTAACAGCTTGATGATGTCATGTTGATGGGATAGAGTGAATGATCACATCTCTACAAATTTAATTGGTCAATTTCTTCTGATATCATGGGAATCATTGATAGGGGAAGCTGTACTGGGACAAAATGGACCACCGAGTCGATGTGATTCATGACTTTTTTTCGAAGCGAAAGCCTCTACAAAAAAATTTGAAAAAATTCACCTAAAAAGTGGAGATTTCAAAGCATCTTCTTGAATTTTTTCATATTTTTTCGCAAACTCCGCCACTCTGAAAAAAATCGTAAATCATTTCGACTTAGGGGAATCCATTTTGCCCCGATTTCTCCTACATTCAAGAATAACAAGTAGCTTCATTTTTTTTTTAATTATTTTTTTTTAAACGATGGATTAAAATAGTGCAAAAAGTTCGTTAGTCCTTTTGTCGTTTCTGTTGATAAATTTATTATCGCTGTAGACTTAGATAAATGAGATACACGAAATTAGCCACTCTGAAAGATCCCATGGCTTATCTGAACACGACTCTTAACTTTTTCCCCCATTTCAATCTATGTATATCTATATTTCCGGAGTAGGGCATCTGTTCAAATTTTACATACACTAACTATTGATGAAATCAGGCTTACATACATGTAGATAAGATTTATTTTATATGGCTACACGTATGAAATTCATAGAATTTTACATATACGTTTGTTATTTTAAATAATATGTTTTCTAAACATTTGCAAATTATTTCAACTGAACAAAAATTATTTCATCTCCAAAAGACGATTTAAATTCAGATTTGCGTCTTTAAAATTTTTCATCCTGGCTTCCGCTATCTGGCACTTCAAGTTTTTAAAAATAAAGCCAGAAGATATATCAACAAATCTTAAATCTCACATACAGCCTCTTTGTTCGGCTTACTTGGGTTTTTCTGGTGTGCAAACTTGGCCAATATATGGATTTAATAAAGTTTTTAGAGACTTTTTTTTTTGGTAAATGATGAAATCAAGTCGATAGAACCCTAGCAATTAATGGAAATTATTGATGATTATTCGATTGATGCTTTATAAAATAATAGGGGAAACTGGGGCAAAATGGACCTATGGTTGAAAGCAATTTGCGATTTTTTTGAGAGTGAAGGAGTCATTGAAAAATTTTGAAAAAATTCACCAACAATGTACACATATTGGAGCATCTTGTCAAATTTTTTCAGATTTTTTCAGCAAGTCCTTCAATAGAAAAAAAAATTAAGATCGTGTTGCCACAAAGATCCATTTTGCCCCACTCTCCCCTCCTATTTATTGTAGGATCGGAAAGTCAATGAATCAATGACTTGAAAACAACGAAGATTACATAATGCCTGAAGTATTTTTTCATATAAAAAAAACAGATAGAACACTAACAAGTGGGATGAAGAAGAGAAAATCTTCTCTGCTCTATTGCTAAAGTCAAAAGATGAAAATTGACCTTGCGAGCATGATGACAATTATAGAAGCCCAGCTCGTGCTCGCAACAATGTTAATAAATTACATTGAAACAAGGTGAATAAACATAGAATGTCAGAAAAAAAGTGAAATAATTCCTGAATCAACCAACACATTGGAATAGGATTATTTGATTTCACACTCTACATTTTTCTCACCCTATGATCAAATGAAGACGAAGTCATCTCTCGCCTCGTAGTTTTAGTTGATGTAGTTTTTCTCGAAGTGCGAGTTGTTGATACCGTATCGAAGGGTTTATCCCAGTCTTGAAACACTTCTGTGGCCATGATGACTTATATATTCAAAAAAAAACAAAAAAAAAAAGGAAACAACCAAGAATGACAACAGGTAATCACATTTATTGAGTGTTTAATTCGCCAGAGGAACTGGCCAATAGTCTGACTGGATCCTCTATCACCACTTTAGCCTCATGACTCGTCACAAAACATAAAAATATGAAAAATTAAGAAAAAAAAACATTTGAAGTATCTCTACACGTTTCAGACGAATAGATCATACCAGACTGAGGTCCAGTCACAGTAATAGGGTGAAATGCGTCTTCAAGACAAGTGCAGAGCCGCCTACAGTATGCGCGCTCGCAGTTCTATGTTTCCAGAAATATAGGGAAATAGTGTATAATTAGAGACACAGCAATATGGGATATGAATACATAGATATGAAAGACTGCATATTTCAGGATACCGGTAATGTCATCGAAACAATTTTATACCAACTGAGAGAAAGAGAGAGAATTCCTTGAAATTCTCCATAAAAAGACAATTAAAGGAATTAACCATTCATGGATGATTGATGTGATCAATGACATATATATATCCCAACTCTTTTCGTTATCGTAGATTTTTTCAAATAAATAGCCGGATCCATGTTTATCGATACCATTGATTATTTCAAATACCACCCAAACATATTCCAATTTGTTAACAAGTCTTGCGAAAAGTTTCTCCCTAGATTTTTGATCAATATTATCAATATGATAAAATAGCGGCCGGTACGATTATTTATAATCATTCAAACCAGTCTGATTCTTTAACGCACTCATCAGATGGCGTTACAGAATTTGAAATTCTCACTTGCCAATGCTGAACCGGCCTTTTCATTTACCGGTTATTTATTTTCAATAATTTATTTTTAATAGCGAAAAGCGCGTTAATTATTAATATTCTCGATTAGAAACTAACGATTAAGCTCTTTTTGTGTCAATTTAAATAAAATAAGTAATTCTTTATGGATAGTAGAGGATCTTCGCTCTTGTAGCACTTGATGAATGAAACATATTCATCTAAATAGATCTTGAACATTTAAAATATGAAAATACTCTATAATGAGGAGATACATGTGTACTCAAGCAGAAAAGTAATTGGAGGAAATGCACTTTTAATGAGAAGTGCACTTTTGGTCGTCTGAACATTTTAAATGAATGAAATATTATATAGGAACCAGAAAATTGAGGGAAACTGTTCGAAAGCCTATATGTTATTTTTTTAGAATGTTAAAGGCATGAAATAATGGAAAACATGTATCTTTTATGTTTTTTACACAGAGAAAAATGTTTTCTTAATTTAAAAATGTGCAGTCACTTAATTTAAGAATGTGCAGGTCACTTAAATTATGTGACTTTTCTCACTTAAATCAAGTGACTTTTTCTTTCTTAATTTAAGAAAGTAAAACTCACTTAAATTAAGTGACTTTTATCACTTAAATCAAGTAACTTTTTTTTTCTTAATTTAAGAAAGGAAAACTCACTTAAATTATGTGACTTTTTCTTTCTTAATTAAAGGAAGTAAAACTCACTTAAATCAAGTGCGTTTTTTCACTTGAATCGAGTGACTTTTCTCACTTAAATTAAGTGACTTTTTCTTCCTTAATTTAAGAAAGTAAAAGTCACTTAAATAAAATGCATTTTCTCACTTAAATTAAGTGACTTTTCTTACTTAAATCAAGTGACTTTTTCTTTCTTAATTTAAGAAAGTAAAACTCACTTAAATCAAGTGCGTTTTCTCACTTAAAGCAAGTAACTTTTTCTTTCTTAATTTAAGAAAGTAAAAGTCACTTAAATTAAGTGCCCTTTCTCACTTAAATCAAGTAACTTTTTCTTTCTTAATTTAAGAAAGTAAAACTCACTTGATTTAAGTGACTTTTCTCACTTAAATCAAGAGACTTTTTCTTTCTTCATTTAAGTGACCTGCACATTCTTAAATTAAGGAAATATTTTTTTCTGTGTACACTCCAAAACGACGAAAAATTCAACTGACAAGAGCTACAATCATATTTGATCAAATAATCTGCTATTTTTTTTCTTGAAATCCCCTGGAAAGTATACATCGAGGAAAAAAAAACAAATTCAAGTATTCAACAGGGTCTTCACAAAGAAACAGAACAAAACAGTGTGTTGAGTATTAAAAATACTGTTGAAAGAGAATTCGAAAGACGGCAGCAGTTGAATATTTTTATTTTTAAAACTGTTGGAATAAAGCAAACTTCTTTTCTTGCGCTCGAGTGTGTGTTGGGAGCATTGACACATGGAAAAGTTGAGATTTTAGACACACGTGGAAACTGTAGATATAATGATCATTAGAATAAAGAGTACATGATATGGACAATTCAGGAAAAATTGTTGATGAGTCCAATTGAATAATTGAAGGATTACAATTACATTTGAGATCTATCTGAGAGAAAATAGAAAGCATTAGGGCAGAATAGTGTGGAAACATAGAATACGGAAAATTTTCGATACGTTTGGGACAGCTGGCGACACTTCGTTATACATTATATTGGCTACCATACGCCATTAAGACTGACATTAAGACTGACGATCATCAAGTTACTCTAGTCTGACTTTAACACGCAGATCCACTTACAAATGCCGGTATTTCTATCCTCGCAAATTTAACATTAAGTTTGAATTTTCTGGTGAAAATCCTAAGAAATATCCCATGTCATGGCAATAGGTATCGAATAGTTCATTTCCTGTTTAATATTTCGGGCCAGTGAAGGGACGATGGCTATTTATTAGCATGAAATAGGGGCAAGAATTTAATGATTGATTTTGTGTGCTAAACACATTTATTCCATCAATTTCTTTGAATTGTATGAATCGGAACAATGCTAGACACAATAGAAGATTAATGACTTTAAATTCTTTGTTTATTGTCCAGGAGTTTCTCCAAGTTGGAAGATTCATCATATTCGAATAGACTACCAATATATAAACATCACGTATATCTATTTCTGGATAGTAAAAGTAGAATTAGTCAGTGACTGAAGCGTTGCGGTAAACCATCGACCGACTTCGCTTTTCCTACAAACCACTAATTGAGACGCCTTTTAATACAACCGTGATACTTGTTTTTTTATAACTCTATAAGAAACCATGATCAAGCACAGTTTAAAATAAACTTAACTTTTGTATTTTACAATATGACCAGATCAACATATTTATTGAAGTAAAGTGCACACTTCTGTACGCAATTAATGACCCGAGAAACAAATTTTCTTTACTCTCTCTGTGTGTCATTATGAGAATGAAGCAAAGTGTTCTCGTTAGTCGCACCCACTTTTTCTCTCTTTCGCATACAAAATTCTCGCATTTATACATACACATCCTACGATTGATGCTCAATTTCTGTGGACAAATGTGATATTATGAAATGTCGTTGCATTTCTTTTTTATCTTTTTCTTCCCTTTTTTCTGTCATGTTTTGAGAAATTTTGTGATCTCTACGCACAAATTTATTCATTAGAATCATTCAATATGCAGTGTGATGCAGCATACTGCATCCGGTTGGTAAATTTATGCTGATGATTTTTTTGCTGGCAACACTCCCAATCACCATTCTAAACACTCTGTTTGTTCTTGGGATCCATTTTCATCAATCTGTCGATGTCTTTTGCGGAATAAGCTGAGAAAATGTAATGAAAATCAAATTTTCGTCGGATTTTCACGAATTATCTGAAGGAAAAGGTCTTAAAATGGATTTGTTCATGTAAATTTTTCAAAAAAATTTGGAAATAACACTAATTTTTTGCAAAGAAGGACTTTTTCACCTTTTTAGTCTACAAATTTTACTTCTTTTTCATCATCAAATTTTCAAAGGATTGAAAAATCCCTCATTTAATCCTCTGATTTTTTTTCCTTTTCGTTGAATTCTTCTATTCTTGAAATGCGTTAAATTAAATCGAATTGATTTGAACATCACTGGAAATAAACGGAAGCCCCTGGCTCGACCTCGATGCTATTTTCAATTTCAAATACGTATTCTCTATTTTTTTTTCTCGTCAAATATACCAATGGCTGATGTATCGATTGTTTAATGGAAATTTGAAAATAAAAATATTACAAAGTACTTGTATTTTTGCAGTAGAAAAAGAAATGAATGAAAAATCGGATAAATCGGTAGAATTTATCTAATATTGTTGCTTGAATTTTCACGAATTAGTCACAAATGATATCTTCAATTTCATCAAATTGCATCAAAGATGAAAAAGAAAAGGAAGAGACAATGCCCATCTATTAAAAGAACATTAATCATGAAAATCAGCGAAAACAAGATCAAAATTTCTGTTTCTTCTTAGATCCGCATAATTGTCTTAACATATAATCAACCGAATTTTTGCGGCTGCAACAACTATTTCCACATAAATAAGCATCGAAAAAGAAACGACGATGAGGATACATATCGTGTACGTCTGCCAGATTCTAAAATCGTCTTTGACATTGACACAAAATATACGAAGAAATCGTTGAAACTTTTGGAATAATATTAATGTTATTTCAAAAAAAAAAATAGTTTTATCATTGTAAATAAGTTGATTTTATTATTTCTGGATGAGAAAGCATGCAGAAGACACAAGAAAAGAGGGGAGAGACTTTACCGAACTTCATCATTTCAATAAATCACGAAATCATCAATTTTTCATGTAAAAAGTGGAAAAAAACGCTTACTTCTTGGATTTTATATCTTGTAGTAGTGGTTTTACGTCTTGTCGTAGTAATTTCATAGGTTTCTTCAACAGTCGAGCCATCCTCATCAAGTATCGTGTCTTTGGGTTCCACTTTAACATCAAGCTCTTCCTTAACATCCTGTTCCATCTCCACTTTTCCCTCATCATCATCATCCTCATTATTATCATCATTTTCTCCACTATTCCCTAATACTTGATTTTTTCCATCATTGTCATTGACGTTGATGTCATTATCCTCATTCGAATTCGTCTCCATCACTTCCATTCCAATTTTTTTCAATGTTCACTATGAATTATAATGATTTTTTAAATATTATTAAGAACAACAGAATCATCAGACCAGTTGTGTCTCTATTCTTCTGAATATATATTGTGTTTAACACACACAACGCATGATACTTAAGAAAAAAAAATGAAAAAATTTTTCCCCGATTTTCGAAATTCCCAATTTCTTCTCATCTACACGAAACGAGAATAGTTGGTATACTAAATACAACTCATATTTTAAGATAGAATCCCAGTAGTGGGAAAGAAACTAACAGCGCCACCAGAGTGAGCTTCTTCCCAGGGGTCCCAGAGTATCGATATTCCTCAGAGATGAATATGATTATTTCGTTAAAATAGATTTTTCAATTATTATGTAGGGGAAAGTAGGGTAAAATGGATATCTTCTTTGTAGGATGACTCAGGATTTTTTTTCGGGGTGAAGGACTTGATGAAAAAATCTGAAAAAATTTGAGAAGATGCTGTAATATGTATATGTTGTTGCTGAATTTTTTCAAATTTTTTCGTTGAGGCCTTCACCCCTAAAAAAAATCGAAAATAATTTTTAATCAATAGGTCCATTTTGCCTCTTTTTCCTCTATATATAAAAGCTTTTCCATAAAATATATAATTTACTCTCGACATGCGGCACAATGTTCATGTATTGAAGCGATATATATAGATATACTTGATTCAATCAACATGCATGTGAATTACTCTTTCCATTATATTATAATGAATAATTGAATGGAAAGATGTAATCACTAAAGAGTATAGAAGGAAAATTGGGGCAAAATGGATTTTTGAAGCAAAATGATTCAAGAATTTTTTTTTTAAGGGAAAGACTGCTTGAAAAAATTTGAAAAAATTTGAGAAGATGCTCCAAAATGTGAACATTGTTGGTGAATTTTTTCAAATTTTTTTTATAGATATCCTCACTCTCAAAAAAAATTCCAAATCATTTTGAAATTAAGGTTCCTTTTGCCCCAGTTTTTCCTATACTCTTTTAATATGTGAAAAGTTAAAATCTCTACTAGCAATTCTATCGTCCATCTAATTTCGGCGATCGCGACCTAGTAAATGTGGCCTTGGATATTAACTGAGAGCATTAAAATTATTGCAATTATAATAATTTAGAATTCAATTTTCATGGTAAATCAAAGTAAATCTCTTGAATTTCTTTGAAGCAGTTATCAAATCACGATTTTCTTCTTTTCTCCTCAATTTGGGACGAGAAATATATGCAGTAAAATTGATTTTCAGGCTTTTTAAAAAAAATTGATTTAAAAAATCGGCGAAATCATCGGGAAAATCCCATTCCGAGTTCTTCTACTGAATCTAAACGATTTTCATACTGCAAAACATGAAATTCCAATTAAAATCGAATTTTCCTCATTATTAATGTTCATTTTACTCTATAATCCCTTTATTACTCTTCATACAATTATAAATTTCGAAGAATTCTATAAAAAATATAATCGTCTGCCCAATCAGTGAAACAAATCATTATTAGTTGCGGCATTACCAGGAAGGCACCAGTTATCGGACAGTTAAGAGAATGGCACCAGTATCCGGACAGTGAGAATTAAATTATAAAAATGCAAAAAAATTTCAAAAAATTCCATTTATTTTTATTTTGACACTTTTCAAGTATTCAAAAATCTGATTTTCTCACTTGAACATTAATTATTAGTATACATATATATATATATATCTATATATCTCCCCGCTATGTTCGTAAACTGGGGTATGTCCGGTAACTGGGTCCCACCATGTTATGTGTTTTTTTAAATGCCAAACTATACCATATATGTATATCAGAATTAAGCGCCCTCAGTCTGGGAAAATTGGAAATTTTCAAATAAGCATAAATAAATAATGTCATTACGTTTTAGAGGTTATAATACATATATATATAGATTTTCCCATTGTTATGATCTTTGACATGAAACAATAGATCTTGAAAAATGTGGAAAAAAATTGCTATAGCCCATGAAATTTATTTAATTTCATGTGAAATTATTGACTGTCATTGGAAAATAATGTTGACGAATTTAATTGAATTGTGGATTGAAATAATTACCAAAGAACAAGTTTCTCGTAAATGTCAGGTAATATAATGCCATTGATTAAATTTGAATATCATTGTTTAACGGTTTTATTCAAATGTTGCAGGAGCTGAATCCACTATTGATTATAGAAGACATCAATGTCGATGAAATAATGAATGACATTTTAAACAATATACCGCAACTCGCTTTAGACGTAACGACAAATAAAATAAAATTGCAGACAACTATTGAGGGGGGAATATTCAAATATGAAATTGATTTGAAAAAGAGTGGTCCTCAGCAATTATGGCTTGAGGTGACAATGCCTCTACTTTTGTCTGTTGATCAACTTAAACAGCAGAAAGAGATTTTAATCAAAGAAATCAAGAAAAAAGATGAGGAAATATTGGAATATAAGTGCAATGGTGCAGAGTTAGTTAGGAGTATGTATATTTATTAGTTTTGAAGCTAAATTTGACTAAAGTTGAAGTTAGGGGAAGGTGGGGTAAAATGGGCACGGGTTGATTTTGGTATATTTACTATGAAATTTACTCGAAATCGATGGAAATATTGGAGATAGGTTTTTTCTGATGATTCCATTGAAAAGCTGAGGGAATTTCCCATGGAAATGATATATCAGAAATTATTTTTTGGAATTTTTCAAAAATTTCATTTTTTTGCGCAAGATTTGAAGGTGAAAGTCTTCTGTTTTTGGAAAATTCTCAGTTTTTCGGGAATATCTCTAGTTCTATTGATCGTAGCGACCTGGGGTTGATCTTAAATGAAAGGTGAGCTCATTTCCCATCGATTTATGGGGTTTCAAAAGAAAAATATCAATTTTTTCGAGTACTTATCGAACAAAAACTGGGCAAAAACTAATTTTCTGAAAAGGACCTATATATATTCAAAAAAATGATTTTAAAAATATTTTAACCACATAAATCGATGAGAAATGAGCTCACCTTTCATTTAAGATCAACCCCAGGTCGCTACGACCAATAGAACCAGAGATATCACCGAAAAAGTGAATTTTTCCGATTTTTGAAAGGGAAGCCCCTTCAAAACTTGGCCAAAAAAAAAAAATTTTTCAAAAATTGAAAAAAAATAATTTTGAAACGTGTTTTTCACCTCAAATTTTCTCAGCTTTTCAATGGAATCATCAAAAATATCATATCTCAAACCACCTCATTGAAATATCCATTTTCCTTTTCTCTTTTCATAGATCACATTGAAACAAAACCATTTAATGATAATTTGATAAAACAAAATACACCCCCATACAGTGATACAACCTGTTACCTAGAAATTTTTCAATCTGTGATGAATACAAGACAAGCTTCAAAAAGTAGAGGGAAATCTATGAAAGGAGAACCTCTAGACACCTAAAGGTATGAAAAACATCCATAAATACTTTAGTAAAAAGAGTGCATTTATTTATTATCGACTCAAAACATCAAGTTATACAAATGTTCTTTCTCTACAATATTATTAAATTATTGATGCCAAAATTTTATGAATTTTTCCAATCATTCACACAAGATGGATAAGATGGAAAGCTATCTGGATTGGAGCATAGGCAATAAACTATTACATCTTTTATTTTCAAATTGTTACTTAATTCTCCTTATTCATAATTTTTTCACGGCAGTAATTTGTACATTCATAATTGCACTAATATGCATAAATGCAAATTGCTTAATAAACACTTTTCTTTTTTTTTTTGCTAATACTCGCGACGTGTGCGTAGTGTAAGTAGATAAATGAAATTTTTGATTAGTTCATCTCGAGAGGCCAGCTCTCAAAATGATACATATCATTTCTAGGGAAAGACATAACGAACCTGCGCTTGTCTCAACTCATTTTAATGGAAATAAAAGTTCATTATGTAGACATAGAGAAAAAGCTACCTTTATATTTCCAATGTATTCTGGAACAATTTCCACCAGAGATCGGCAAAAAAAAATTCGCATTTTTAATTTTTTAATTTTTTTTATTTCTGTAATTTCCATCGAAAAAATTTTAATTACTTTCTTAATGAAAAATTTGGATTTTAAAATTTTTCATTAGTTTGAAAATTAATTTTTTTTTTTTAACAATTTTGATTACTATTGTAATTAAAAATTTGACTGATGAAATTTTATAATTCTTTTCCTTATTCGAAATTTTGATTCTTTCTTACTTATTAATTGATTGGAATAATTAATTTTACAATAAAATCAACGCTACTATGTTCAATCTTCCCAAATATAACTGTCTTTCAGACAAAAATTTCGAGTTGAGAGTGTTAACTAAATGTAACACAAATAAGAACTTATAATTTAATCCAATCTAAATGACGCTTATATGACATTTATAATTCAATTTAACTAATAAAAATGTTAATAAGTTTAATAAAGAAAATAATTATGAAATTCCATCAGTCAAATTTTAAATTACAATAGTAATCAAAATTGTTAAAAAACAAAAATTAATTTTCAAACTAATGAAAAATTTGAAAATCCAAATTTTTCATTAAGAAAGTAATTAAAATTTTTTCGATGGAAATTACAGAAATAAAAAAAATTAAAAAATTCAAAATGCGAATTTTTATTTGCCGATCTCTGATTTCCACAATCTCATGCTATTTTTTTCCATATTTGCTATTAAAGTAGTTATAAAAGAGAGAAAAAAAGAGAATACGAAATGACTACATGACATCTTTCCAATTACTATTTAGCTTCAAATGTTTTTTTTTACTCTTTACACTTGTTCATAGGCACAATAAAGGCTTCCTTTTGTTTTCCGAAAAGAAATAACCGATAATTGAAATAAATAATGGGGCGTATATGTGTACATCAACTTTTCAATTAAAAAGAAAGTAAGAAACAAAAAAAAAACAAGCCTAGTGCCGCATAATACTTCAACGCCTCCTCCTAATCTACATTGATTCACTCAAAAAATGAACGAAAATCAGAGAAAAAAAAGAAAATATTGTATCAGTCGCGATTTAATTGACTTTGCATTTTTTGAATGAAATTTTATACATCTATATTACCATCTAGTATAACATCTCAGGCTTTATCTAATCAAGCCCCACCTATTATAATATATATGTAGCATTCAGCAGTAGAAACAGGCAGTCTATGCTTTTTAATAATTTTATTATTATTATTATTCAATCCGTTTTCATTCGGAGAAATAAATTTAAACTCGTGGTCCTCAAATTTTAATTACTCCTCCCCCTCCCCCCCCCCTCACATCCCCTCCCCCCCTTTTCACTGTCTTACAAGACGTCAATCACAATGCGCTTGATGAAGTCTTTAATTCAATTTAGTCGCTTCTCTGCTTCATATACGGTATATAATATAATATATCATGAATAAATTGATTGTGCTGATCATAACTATAATTAGGCCTTTTCATTCAAATATACTCAAAGAAAATTTTCTTTATGTAAAGTAAATGTACAATATATAGAGAAGACTGGCTTATTTATCCAGTCTTTTCTATATATGTTCAACTTATATTCAATATAATGCTAGGATTACTGAGTTTTTGCAAAAAAATTATATTCCACTAATACTGTGTATTAATAAATAAATTTTTTAAAAACCATGAACTTGGCCAGAGTTCATTTGAAACCGATTGTGTGAAATTTTTTTCTCTCTCTGTGATATTTTTTTTCCCATTTGTATAAAAAATTATCAATTAAAGATGAATGAAGTTTAAGTAATAAGCTAACAGGAGCATTTCCAAGCATCACTCTGCTGTGATGGTAATTGAGCTTTTATAATATTATCTGTACCCTCTCTCTCTGATGCCTCGAATAAACTTGCCTGAAATTAATATAATTATATCAAGATTTGTTACTATTATTGTCTTTGAGATCATGGGAAATTAATTTAACAAAATACTAAATAATTCTCAAATGAACGATGTTTCGCCTGCTTCATTGAGACTTCCTCAGATTCCTCAGGTTCTTGACATGATTAATGAAGCTTCAATAAAGCAGGCGAAACATCCTTTATTTCACAATTATTTAGTATTGTTAAACTAATTTCTTCCAACGTCCTATGATCCCAAAGATAATAATAATTCAACATGGAAATGTGAAATATAGGGGGACGTGGGGCAAAATGGACATTGTAATGAAACAGTGGGAGATGGATTTTTTAAAATGATTCCATCGGAAAGCTGAGAAAATTTTAGTCGAGAAACATGTGCTAGAATTAATTTTTTTCAATTTTTGGAGAATTTGACATTTTCTGGCATTTTTGAGGGGTAAGAGCCTTTCGATTTTTGAACGAATTCAGTTTTTTGGGAATATCTCTGGTTCTATTGGTCGTAGCGACCTGGGACCGATTTCAAATGAAAGGTGAAATCATTTACCATCGATTTGTGGGGTTTTGAATTCAAAAATATCAATTTTTCAGATAGTTATGGGAACTTTTGTAAAAAATTAAGATCATCGGTTTTTGTCCCATAACTATGTAAAAAATTGATATTTCTGAATCCAAAACCCCATAAATCGATGGGAAATGATCTCACCTTTCATTTAAAATCGGTCCCAGTTCGCTACGACCAATAGAACCAGAGATATTCCCAAAAACTCAATTTACTCAAAAATCGAAAGGCTTTTCCCCTCAAAAACGCCAGAAAAAATCGAATTCTCAAAAAATTGAAAGAAATTAATTCTGCCACATGTTTCTCGACTAAAATTTCCTCAGCTTTCCGATGGAATCATTAAAAAAAATCCATCTCCAATATTTCCATTCATTTCAAGATTTTTTCATAATAGATGCATAAAAACTCAAATGTGTCCATTTTACCCCTCAAATTGATTTTTTACTATAAAAAATCAGGCAACAGTCACAATTTATCTTCTTACCCTCCGAGCTCTTTGATCACGTATTCGTCTAGCAAGTGTAAGAAAAGCTGCCTCTATATTGATATTTTCCTTGCAAGAGACCTCAAAAAATGGCATATCAAAGTTATCAGCTATTTTTTGACCTCTCTCAGCATCCACAGCTCTTTGAGTTGTAGCGTCACATTTATTTGCCGCCAAAACATTGACAACATCCGGTGAGGCATTCTGAAGAATTAAATCATTATTAATAGCGCTAAACTGTTTTTTAAATATTTAATATGACATTAACTGAATTTAAGAGAATCACCTCTTGAATATTTCGTAGCCAATAGGACAGATGATTGAAGCTCTCGAGACTAGTAACGTCATACATAAGTAAAATACCCATTGCACCTCGATAGTAAGCTGTAGTTAATGTCCTAAACCGTTCTTGACCAGCAGTATCCCTAAATAATTAAAAAAAACGATCAATGACAGCTTCTGCTCATTAAATTTGATCAAAAGTAACGATATAGGGTAACATGACCAGTAGATGGACGGTTAAGGAAATATTAGACTGTATTAATTCATATGAAATAGGCAAATCACGTTAAAAAGTTACAGAAAAGAATGATGTGCAGAAAAATATACAGTGAATCGACTGAAAATCAATTAAACTTGGATAATGTAAAAATAATTAAAGAAAATCAAGGAAAAACTGGAAAATAAGTTAAACCCCCAGTAGATGAACGGTTGCATATTTGCAGTGGTATGATTTTAAATTTCGATCAATCGATATGTAATAAAAACTTTATAAATCTATATGAATGTAATAATCAGGAATTGACGTGAAAAGTATAAGAATCATTCATTTATTCATGAAAATCCGCGATAATAGAAACCGTTCATCTTTTGGTCAGTGTCCATCTATTGGTCGTGTGACCCTACAACAATTGCAAGTGCAAAAAAAGCATTATTAATTGAATACTTGCTTACCAAATTTGCAGTTTGATTGGTGTGCCATCTAGATTTATAATTTTCTGCTTAAAGTCGATGCCTAGAGACAAAGAAGCATTAATAAAAGCATACTTCATCAAAAAAAAATGAAAAAAATTGAAAATTAATAGATTTAAGTCGTTGATTTCGATATGATTATCAAAGAAATTGATGAATTTATGATTAAACAGAATTTTTATGTGAAATTTCCTATTGGTAATAGGATTTTCCAATATGAATGATAGGTATGACTCACCAATAGTTGATATATATGTATCATAGTAACGTTCATCGCAGTAACGATGAACAATACATGTTTTTCCAACATTAGAATCACCAAGTACTAAAACTTTGTAAGTAGCTGCAAAATCAAGTGCCATGTTGCCTTAACTTGTGTTAATTTTGAACTGTTGTTGGGCCACCTCTGGTGTCGTTGTCCGGGGGTCCTACTTGCTTCAGGGCTCTTACAAAACGTATTTTTTTTCCATCTTGACATGGAGGGGGATGAAGGATCGATTCCGAGTCTGCGCGATTTTGTGATTCAACTCACCCCATGGTATTACTATATGGTTTATGTGAATATGATATATAGGTACTTGGTAATCTTTCATTTGACATCATCAAAATAATTCACAATTTTATGATTATTTGAAAAAAAATTCAATTAGGTATATAGGGGAAGGTGGGGCAAAATGGGCATCAGGGGTAAAATGAAGACATCTAAATTTTTCGGCAAATATTATGAAAAAGTCTTGAAATTAATAGAAATATTGACGGTAGATTGTTTTTGATGATTTCATTGGAAAGCTGAGGAAATTTTAGGCGGGAAACAAGTGCTGGAACTAATTTTTTTGAATTTTTGGCGATTTTGCCTTTTTTGAGCATTTTAGAGGGGTAAAAGCCTTCCTTTTTTCGAAAATTTTCAGTTTTTTGAGAATATCTTCGGTTCTATTTGTGATAGCGTAGAAATTTTGATGGGAGGTGAAAGGTGAGATCATTTGCCATCGATTCATAGCGTTTTCAATTTAAAAATATCGATTTTTAAGGTATTTATGGGAATTTTTGTGAAACAGTTTTGTGAAACACTTTTTGGCCTATAACTATCTCAAAAATTGATATTTTTGAATTCAAAACTCCATAAATCGATGGGAAATGAGCTCACCTTTCATTTGAGACCAACCCCGAATTGCTACGACAAATAGAACCAGAGATATTCGCAAAAAACTGAAAAATTTCCAAAAAGAAAAGACTTTCACCCCTCAAAAATGCCAAAAAATATAGAATTTTCAAAAAAATCGAAAAAAATACATCTGACACTCGTTTTTCGGCTAAAATTTCCTCAGCTTTTCAATAGAATCATCAAAAAAAAACCATCTCTAACCATTTCATTACAGTGTCCATTTTGCCCCACTCTCCCCTAATGGAATTGGAAAAATTATACAGCAATTATTTGTTTCAATCATTTATTTTTGCATCATTCATTGTAATTAATTGACATTCACTTTGCCATTGATCTCATCATAATGAGTTGATCAATTCAAGAATGAAATTCTTTATTTGTTTTTATTTTTTCATTAATATCACATAATAGTTACTCTTCTCAGTAGGTAACGCATTTATTGGCATTCAATTTTTGTACAAGAGAGTCCCCGTTATGAGATTGAAAAAAAATTAATTATAAAAAACAGAAGATATATGTTGGAACAGGCAAACTGATTGATCATAACAATGAGATAATGAATGTTTCAGCAATAGCTAAATGTCTAATCTAATTATTTTTAATATAATGAAATCACATTGGTAACATATTTTAGGCACTTTAAAATTGGGGGGGGGGGAACAATCTCTTTTAACATATCTAAATATTTCTATTCTCACTGGGATTCATATCTTCATCTATTTCTCGTTCATTTTTATTGATAATCATAGTAATTATAAGTTTAAGCAGTATTCTAGATTTTTTCTCACATCAATTTTTTTCTATACAAATAACACTCATCTATTTTGATATTTGTCTTCAGATTTGGCTACAATTATTCAATGTAACAAGAAAAACAAGTAAAATTAAAAAAAAAAGAAGAAGCATTCAACACATCAAGTCCAAAATTCATCGTCATTTAAAAAATGAGAATAAATTTTTATTCACAGTCAAGTTTATCTCACAATTATTCAATATATTTTGATATTTGGATGCTAATACTATTTAAGTTGACTTATCCCTGTCCAAAGACAAGTTTCAATCTATTCAAAAATAGATTTCAAATACAGTCTTATTGATAGGCCAATAAAAAAAAATCATAAAAATCATAGTAAGTCTGAAGATTATAAACGGAATTCATGAAAATACTTCTAAAAATACAATTTTTATGAGAAATTTGATATTCAAATTGTCCTTGTTCAATACACGTGAATCATTCAATCACCAATATGGTAAATTTTTCAAACTTGTGTAAAAAATTTATTAAACACTTGGATTAGTTGATAAAATTTTTACCTGATCAAAGTACAGAACACATACCAAGTCCAATTAGTACCAATCCCAGCATGCAAGTTAATTCACGTTTATATCTTCCACCTTTTAAACTGGATCCTGGAAGTGTATCATTTTCCTGCCATCGTAGCGAGCACAATGGGATTACAACATGCAGAATATCTGGGATCATGAATCCTAGATCTCGAATTACCTAATGATAAAATTATAATGATCAATAATTTTTAATTTAATGTGAATAAATAGGGGAAGGTGGGGTAAAATGGACTCTCATTGAACGATTCGAGATAGAAATTTTCTAATGATTCCATTGAAAAGCTGAGAAAATTTGGGTAGAAAAGATGTGTCAAATTTTTTTTTTCAATTTTTGAAGGGGTTTTTCTTTTAAAAATCGAAAAATTCACTTTTTCGGCGATATCTCTGGTTCTATTGGTCATAGCAACCTGGGGTTGATTTCCAATGAAAGATGAGCTCATTTTTCATTGATTTAAGTGGTTCAATTTTTTTTAACATCCATTTTTCAAATATTTATAGGGCATTTCCTGAAAATCAGTTTTTACCCTATAATTACTTGGAAAAATTGATATTTTTCTTTTTAAACCCCATAAATCGATGGGAAATGAGCTCACCTCTCATTTAAAATCAGCTTCAGGTCATTACGATCAATAGAACCAGAAATATTTTCAAAAACCTGAAATTTCTTAAAAATTACAAAAGAATAACTTTTGACATAAGATTTTTATGGGAAATTTTCTCATCTTTCCAATGGAATCATCAGAAAAAACTGATCTCCAATATTTCTATTCATTTCTCATGATTTTCATAGTATAAAATACAAAAATCAAGCCTTGTCCATTTTACCCCACCTTCCCCTACCATTTAGACAAAAATAATGAGGTTTATACCTGATGAGCATAGCCCTCGCCCCTCAGCACATTAGTAACAAATTGATCCCAACTACCAGCAAATATATGCAACAATCCAATTCCACTGATTGTAAATGCCTTTTTAGTTGTTACTGGACTCTTGGTATCAGCAACAAGTATTACAAGTACAGTAGATATCAATTCAGTCAATGAAAAGAACATTTGATGATACCACTGGGAGTAAAATTCATCGTTCCAGTAATTTATGTAGACCCACCAAGAGTAATAATGTGAAAATATTGCACTGATGAAAAGCACGAGCATCCCAAGCCTCAAGCGGCATTGAAAAGCCAACCAGGCTAGATATTTGGCTGTTTCGTAGAATGTAACAACTCCAACGACTATTGTTGCCCATATTTTTAATGTATTTGGAGTTGCATTGAAGTACATGTGCTTGTAAGAAGCAACGCCTGATTCGTAGGAGCCTGAAAAATAACAAAATCATTAATTACAATCATTTTTCTTACATATGGGAGACTGGAGCAAAATGGACCTTTGGGGCAAAATGATTGGATATTTTTTTTTTGGGTGTGAAGGAGTTGATGAAAAAATCTGAAAAAATTTGAGAAGATGCTCCAATATGTGTACATTGTTGGTGAATTTTTTCATATTTTTTATAAAAGCCGCCGATCTTTAAAAAAATATCAAATCATTTTCTCTTGCATTTTACCATTTCGCACCAGTCTCCCCCATCTATAAATAACTTGTTTAATAAATACCTTTGAATACAGTATCCCAACAGGAACAGGAGCAATACTGTCTGTCGACATCACGTGAAAATTCTCTCCAAAAATAGTAAAGAAATAAAATATGTAACGGTGGTACAACGAGTGGTGCAAGAACTCCAATGAGTTTTGATCCACAGCTTGATATGTTGGATAATATAATGCGTTTTAACATTCGATGCACCATCTTTCAAAATTTTATTATTAGTCTCAATTCTCAAAAACCAGATGATTCAAGTAACTTATTAATAAGTACCTATATAGCAAATTATTCATTTTGTATTGATAGATAATTGTATTATTTTCAAATTACCTTTTAATTACTTTATCACATCGTCATTATACGAATGGATAATTGCTACATTTTTCGACGTATTCGACACAAATTTTTTAAATACATGTACACGAGTAGCATTCTCTTAATATAGAACTCGAGTACCAGAGGATTTTCGTGTACCGAATTATCTCACTTTTTTTTGGTAAAATTTCGAGGAAAATGGTCAAATTAATGATTGAGATGATTCTTATTTTTCTTCTTCTTTTGGCCTTTAATTAAATCATTTTCTTGCCTTTATGTATGAAATGATACTGATTTTCTCAAAACGAGTAACCATAGTTAGATGGTCGGTACTTTAATGAAATATCTTCTCCCTTTCTACTTGTTGAGAATTCACCCCTCAAGGAGGGTTCAGCTGACTAGTGGGTAATACTAGGAACCCATTTGATCGACTGTCTCTTCTATACAGCTTCGATTTAGAATGTAAAAAACATATGCAAATACACTTGTAATAAGAAAAAAAGACATTTATTGAACAGAAAACCTTTACAATACTACATTGTACAATATTCACTGCTCCAATTTAGCAGTGAAACTAAGTAATGAAAAGAAGTAATTCAATACTGTATTGGTCGAATGAAGTCAGTCAGGAATTTAAAAAAAGATATTATCTATTTGTTTTTTTTTTAGTAGAATATAACAAAAAAGAATGGATAAATACATGAGTAGTATGAAAAATAACTCAAATATAGGGATGATTGTTCTTTTTATTAATTAATTAAATCAGTTGAGTTTCTCGTGATTTGATACCATCCAGCTTCTCAAATTCGAGACATCCGAGTATTCTGGTTGCATCATTGCTTGACAAATAAGTTGTGGTGTTTGAAAATTTCCATCATCGATACTCATAAAGTGTCCTCTGCTAACTCCAGCTGCTTCATTTATTGTTGAACCAAATATATTGCAATCTTCGATAAGTGTTGGATCTGTAAAAGGCGAAAAATGCTCAATATTTTCTTATAATTGAAGAAAGAAGTAATTCAAAGTTTCCCAACTCACTAGACATTTTGTGCAACTTTTTCCAAAGTTTAAATAAGCTTGTATCCTTGACATCTCCACTCCAAACATCGGCAGTCTGATTTTCCCTGAATTTCTTCAATTGCTCATCATTGATGAAGTCTTCAAGAAATTCCAAATGTTTCTTAACTTGATCAACAGAATACTGTGGATCAATGATTCTCTGTATATTCTCCATTTCCGTTAAATCTTTGGTCTTGACAATAACTTGCATCTTAAATCTCCCCTTCTTCCCATAATTAACAGCATCAGGTGAAAATGGATAGAGTCCACAGGAATTAAATCCTGCTGAAATTGATTCAATATTGTTGACCATTTTCAGAGCATTTGACAGTAATGGAGCAAAGTTTTCTTTCTTTATTCTTTTTCTGTTGTTATTCATTCTCCAGTGTTCAGTTGCCATTGCCCATGCATCCTTGAGGCTGTTAAAAAATTTGAAATCAAGTGGCTGTAAAATAGGTCCCATGTTTGGATGCAATGGTAACAAATGAACATTATTAGATTGACAATATTTAGTCAATGACTGAGTTGGAAATACAGAATTAGCATCGATAAAGATAATAACAGGTTTTTCAATTTTCATTCTTTTCAACCAAGGTTCAAAAACCTTCTCAAGATATTCATGAAAGCTCTCTTTTGTCATCCATCCATCACTCGTCTTCCCAATAGCCCAAGTTTCTGGTAATTGTGACAGCATACAAGGTCGAATTCTCTCTTGTTTGAACACAATCATCGGTGGAGCCAATGCCCCACTAGCATTAGCAACAAATGAACTTGTTGCACATTCATTAACATGATTGTGTTCGAAGCTAAAATCGCTTCTATCCCCTTTTCTTACAATAATCTTTTTACCAATTGGATTAAATATAAGTGCAGCTTCTTCGCAGGTAAAAATTCTCGATGAATCAATATTCGATAATTTGTGTTTTTCCAAGTAACCCTTCAATTTAGCAAACCAATCACGTACAGATGCTTCAGATGGTGCTGTCTTTGAATACGACAAATTCTTCTTAAATATATCAATTATTTTAGGATGACGTTCTTCAAAATTCTTGTACCAATTGTGTCCAGGTTTATCATCAGAAAATATATTTTTTCTCTTTAATTCACGCAATTTTGTCTGTACACTACCACACATTTGATTTTTTTTGAGTGCAAAACCCATTTCACTTATGTCATTTACCCAATTAACTAATTCCTCCTCTTCTTTTTCATCGAGAACTGGTGGTGGTCCTGATTTACCATCAATTGGATGAGTTCCTTTGTATTTTGACATGAGTGTTGTTTTTGGTACTCCATATTCAATACTCACTTCTCTCAATGATCTACCACACTTTACTGCTTCCAAAGCATCCAATAATTTTTGACGTGGATATTTTTTACGTTTCTTTGTTTCATCAGTCCTTACTTTAGGCATTTTTTTTGTATATTTTTTTAGCTTCTTTTTTTCGCTCAATCTGATAGTAAAAAAAGTCAAAATTACGATATTAATAATTTATTATTGTTAAAATTCCACCTTTTTCGTGCGGACGTGTACTTGGAATTGTTTATTATTATTTCTATATACATATATATCACTGGAATCAGCCAACTTAACCTTCAATCGTGTTGTGATGTCAATTTCAAATGAGTCTATTGTTATACATAGTCTTTTATTATCTTGCACATTTCAATGGTTTTCATTGGAGGATGAATTTATGTGATGTATTATTTTGCAAACAGTGATAATATCGAAATGGTTCGTTTTAATATTTTTTTAATATTATTTATTATTTTTTAATAATTATTCTATATCTCATCATCGTTATATATAAGTTGCACTAAAAAGGCGCTGCACGACATAAGCACTAATACTCCCTCCCCTCCCCTCCTTCGATAGGACAAGGTAGGGGAAAATTGACATATGGAATTTTAATCGAAAGTTTCTTATTTAAATTTAAAAAAATGGTTTTAAAAAAATCAAAATATTTGAGAAATGTTTTTTCAATTATTTCATGCAAATTTAAGGAAATTTTTTAAAGTTAAACTTTTTTAATAAATAGTTTTTGTTCATTAAAAGGTAATATTTTCAAATTTGAGCGGCAAATGATGTAACGTCCGTTTTTAAAAATGGCTGACGGAAGTAGACGTCACCAGTGCCAACTGCCACTAAATTGAGTATAATTTGGAGCAGCAGCAGCAGTAGCAGAGCACAATTTTTTTGTCCCTACCCTTCGTTAATTGTTGGGCAATGGTGTAGTGCCTGGTTTTGTCAAAAAAAAGAAATAAAAAAGAAAAAAAAAAAAGAAAAGAAAGCACACAAAGTCAGGCTGCAATTAGGAAGACACATTTTCTCTGTCTAAAATATATATAAAAGAGAATTTCTAGTGTTGAAATTTAGGAAAGTTCATTTCCATTCACTGATAACTGTAATCGAGTGTAATATTTTAACACTATTTGCTTTATATTATAATATTAAGGTGAGTTCATTGGATTTATTTCATTCATATTGAGAACAGCAGTGAGTCTAACGTGTACTTTTTTTCTCTTTCTGCCAACCATAACGTATGAATTAATTAAAAAAAATTTCACGTTTTCCTCACATGATTCTGCCAAGAACCTTTGGTCTATGATTATTTTTGGATTTAAAATCAGCAATCAAGGTAGAAATAATTGAATTCCACTTCTTTTTTATCACTCATAAATCACAATTGTACTTTACACATTTCAAACAGTGATACAGCTTGATTTTTTAATGTTAAATATTTTTTTGCCAATGTTATGTTACTATAGCTTTTGTAATTTGAATAATCGAATGAGTTTCTTGATTTTTCCTCGTTAACACACGTATGTAGAAATTTATATGCCACATTTATAGAAAAAATCTGTCTTCAACTTGTGTCAAGGTTATATGCACGTACTCAAAAATAATCATCCATTGTTCTTGTTAAATGATCAAGTTTACATATTTGAAGTATGTGTGACGTGACAAATGTTTTTTTAATTTTTTTTCACCATCTTTTTTGCAGAGTCATTGAATCAAGACGCACTTAGGAAAATTAAAATTGGCTGAGATAATAATTTAATTATTGAAATATGTTTTTTTGGGACTGGTTTACTGGAGTACTTGGTTACTTGGGTGAGTTTTTTTTTGTTGAATTTATTGTTTAAATTTAATTGTTTTAGTTTTAAAGAATTGAGGGTCATAATGTTTTTAAGGGGTAACACCACTGTAGAATTTGCAAAAAATCGATTTTTTCTTCTTCTTGCTTTAAAAATTACTTTGGACCTTCCAGAATACGCGCAAGAAAAGTTATCACGTAAAACCCATTATTTCACATGAAATTTTGAATTTTTCCCAAGGCATTTCTTCGTATTCATAGCCCAAGTCAAAACTTCAATCGTGTTTTTTCTCGAAACATGATTTTTCAAATTGGCACGCAGCATAACTCCAATAATTTTCATTATTTTCATTTGAATTTCCCACAGCATCTTGAAAACAATATTTCGAACAGAAATACGTAGGGGATTTTCAAAAAATTGATTTGCACATTTTTTATTGATAAAAAATTGCCTGTTTTTTGGACAAAATTTGAATTTTTTCATTCAAATGGTCACCAATCACACAAAACACAATATTTTTGAAATCCCCTACGTATTTCTGTAGCTATATGTATCTAGACTGAGCCAATTTTTTTTTTTCAATTAAAATTTGCACCAGTTACACTGCGTGCTGCAGAGTGTTTTAAATTCGAAAGGCCTCACAAGAATGGCTCTTGTATCGTCATTTTTTGATATTTTTTGATGAATTTTTTTTCTAAAAACTGAAATATATACTCAATCACTCCCGCAAATATCATTATTTTATTGCCACTTTTTCTATAGAAAAAAAAGCCAAAAAACGCCTTCTTTAAGACTTTTACAGTGGTGTTACCCCTTAAGTAAATAATGTAAATCTGGGGTTGATAGTACAGGTGTCAAAATACCAGTCTGTCAAGGAAGATTTGCAATTGTTGGTATACCAAAGTCTGGTAGACACTCGCTACTATTAACAGCAGTTGAAGAAAATCTCATTGACCCAGTAGAATTACTAGTCAGTGAGTAATTTCCATGAAAATGCCTTCTTATGCATGTTTTTTTTTTATGCGTTAATTTCTAGGTTTATGGAAAAAAGGAGGCAAGTTACTGTTTCTTGGTCTAGATAATGCGGGAAAGACAACATTACTCCATATGCTCAAAGATGATCGTCTAGCTCAACATGTACCCACGTTGCATCCGAGTAATTAACTTTTACTAATTTCTCACAAAAAGTTTATTGACAAATTGATTTTTTCTTGATTAATTTCTGCATCGATTTGCAATTTTTTACAAATAATTCTATCATCTCATTCTTTCAATTTGAATTTCAGCATCCGAGGAATTGTCGATTGGAAACATTCGCTTTACAACATTCGATCTTGGAGGTCACACACAAGGTAAAAAAAAGCTTCATCTGGTGTTTTTATTCAAAATACATTATACTGAAAATAGCAGGCATCTGGCAATTTTTAGTCCTTTTTTTTTCTTAATAAATAAATTATTTTTCAAGCAAAAAAAATATGCACATGTTGAAAATTTGAAAAACTATAAGTGCAAATTTTCTAAATATTTCTTTTTGTCATAATTTATTTGTTTAAAAAAAATCCAAAAAATTGTCTAATTTTTGCTATCTCCAGTATCATCGAAATACTGAGTCTGTTCATGAATAAAAAATTGAATATGTAATTTTTATAGCACGTAGAGTATGGAAAGACTACTTTCCAGCAGTTGATGCAATTGTATTTTTGGTGGATGCCAGTGATAGAACACGTCTGCCAGAATCCCGGGCTGAACTTGATGCTCTTTTAACAGATGAGCAGCTCAGCTCATGTCCAGTACTTGTATTAGGAAATAAAATTGATAAACCAGGAGCAGCCTCTGAGGATGAGCTTAGAAATTTCTTTCAACTCTATAACCAGACAACTGGCAAAGTACGTTTACTTTTCATTAAATTTGAATTTTTTAAATCTCTGTTAGCTTCATACGATAATTTTATTGCTTATTTTAGGGAAAGGTTCCTAGAAATGAAATTCCCGGTCGTCCACTTGAACTTTTCATGTGCTCTGTCTTGAAGAGACAGGGATACGGTGAGGGCTTCCGATGGCTCGCCCAGTACATTGACTGAAAATGCACGTAAACTATTACCTGCAACTTTTTTCAACTCATCAAACAGAGAGAAAAAAAATAAAAACTAAACTATCATCAATCAAATGGATTACAAAGCAATTGGTATCTGCTCTTTTTAATCAATTTTATTACAATTATAATATATTTTTTTTTTTCGTTGATCCATAACATGATTTCCATGAATTAATTGATGTTAATAAAAAATGTCAATGTATTCAATTCAAGATTTAGCTGATAAAATTCAAAAATTAATAATAATGATAGTAATGATAATTTCCAACTGATTCAAAAAGTGTATGCAAAAAGAGGGAAAATGAGAGAAAAAAGAAATCCGAGATAAAACAAATGTCCGATGTTACAGCTGTCACTTGTAAAAATGTCTGTATCACAGTATGTTACGATAATCGATTAAAAACTGGATGAAAAAAAAAATGTTTTGAGAATAAAAAAAAAATAAAACAATTTTGATAAATAAACAATGAAAAACAAAGGGAAGAGATGAACATAAACTTGAATTTATTGGAGAATTTAAATATTCTTCGAACAATCCTTATTTTTATATATTATACAATCTGAGGAAAAAATTGAGTTTCAAATGCGAATCTCATCTCACTATGTTGTTGATTTTATTATAAAAATGACCAATATAGTTTCTATTTATTACAACGATGATCATCTTTACAAAATGGGAGATAAACATGTAATAGACGAAAGTATAGAATTTCAAGAAATTCTTATTACTAAAGTCCATTCCTTTTCCTAAGTACCAAATATTCAAATTTTCAATTCCTCATCAGGAGACAATGATGAAAATTTCATTTCAACATAGTCATCTTCAACTAATTCAAGTGTTTTTGGATTCCACATGGGTTTTTGATCTTTATCAATGAGTAAAGCCCTAACGCCCTCGCAAAAGTCACTATTCCTTTTAGCAGCAGCACGAACCAATCTGTATTCCATTTTTAGACATTCAGCTAATGTCATACTCTTTCCTTTTCGAATAGCATTATGCGTGACTTTCAATGATGTAGGAGACATTTTGCTCAGATTCACCAGAATCTCCTGGGCCCAATCACTATTATCCTTCTGAAGTCCCTCAATAATGTCTTCGACACTACCCAATGAAAAATATTTATCAATCTTCTGCGTAAATTTACCCAGACTAAATTCTGCATGACTTTTATCCTCGAAATCATTCAAAATTTTGGCAATATCTTTCCCACTAGACGTTAAAAGCGTTTGCGTCAACTCATCAATCCTCGAAGACTGGACATAATGAGTAGCAATACCCGCAAGTTTAACATCTACACCCTTCAGCCTATGTCCTGTGAGTCCCAAATAAGTCCCCAATTGTCCTTGCAAACGTGGAAGAAAAAAGGTGCCTCCGACATCAGGAAAGAGTCCTATTGCAGTCTCTGGCATAGCAAAAAGTGTCTTTTCAGTAGCAACTCGATATTTTCCATGAACTGAAAGACCAACTCCACCTCCCATTGTTATACCATCAATCAGAGCTATATATGGTTTTTTGAATGTTCCTATTAAATGATTCAGAGTATACTCGGTTCTGAAGAAATCAGCACTCAATCTTTCGCCTCCAGGCTCATTTAGTGCTAATACAAGAAATTTGACGTCACCACCTGCACAAAATGCCTTTTCTCCACTTCCTTTTATCACAACAAGGTCTTTCGAAGATTCCCATTTACTCAAAAGTGGATAAATCTTCTGGACCATTGATAAATTCAAGGTATTCAGAACTTTCGGACGATTCAATGTAATTAATCCGTTATTACCAATCTCTTCGAAGAGGACGTCATCTAAGACTTCTTTAGACTTATTACAATTTCCACTGTCTTCATTAGCAACATCTTTAGTGGCTAATGAACGGGTTGAGATTTTTTGCATTATTCTTCTGTTGCTCAGAGCCAACAGCTTTAGGGTTATATTCATCTAATTAACAATTAAAAAAATGAGGAATTATTGTTGGTTATTTGAATGAAGATGTATTATATAATTACCATTGTCGACACTTGCTTCTTCCGAAATATTAATTACTTCTTATTATTTAGTAGAAAAATGTAATACAAATGGAATGATGGAGATTCGGGATGAGATCTGGAAACGATGTGTGCCACATATGTGTCAATAGCCATGTGATGGGCCATCTTAGGGTTTTAAATTGTTTTTATCTTATCTTATTTTAATAATGATCTTGAGGGAACCAATTGAATCTTTTTATTACAATGTTGAGAGTCGTGGGGAGGTGGAATGAAAGAACACCATATTGATATAGTAGCTCCGCAGGGTAACCAGACTCTTTTGCTGACGAGTAGCCTGGCTGTGGCGTTGAAGTAGCCGAAAGTAGCCAGAAATTATTTTGAATGAGGGACATGAAATGAATAATTTTTCTGTATAATTGTTATTATTATTATTATTATTCAATATATATCACTAAATATTTATTTCGATAATAATTAAATTTTCAATCCTTTTTTATTTTTATATTCAATTTATAACAAGTATATTTATTCAATAGAAGAATATAAAATTTTTCAATTTCTAGGTGATCAAAGAAATCTGAAAATTAAATATTTTTTAATACTCGTAAATATCATCAGACAGCTCATCAATATTGATGTCTTTTGCATATTTAATTAAATTGAGAACTTTGTCAATGTCCTCATCATTAGTTTGGTTATCATTATTACTATGACTGTCATCTTTGGTTTCAATTATATTTTACTAGCGCCGTCGGCGGCCGCCTCCGTTGATTAGCGTAGACTTCTATTTTTTATTTTAAATTTTAATGATACCTCCGTATACGTAGCAGATAGAAAAATTATTTTCAAAGCTAACTAATCCTTAAACTTTTCGGAATAGTTTAGGGAAGTTTAGGAAAGCATTTTTATAATTTGGGAAAGAGTCATTAATTTATTATTAATTCAAACTTTTGAAGTGAAACTTCTCTCTTTAGGTATAGATAGCAGAAATAGCTATCAGAGATAGCAGAATTTAGGATTAGTTAGAATTCAGGCTCAGCCAGGCTCGGCAGGCTCCGCTAGGCTCCGCCAGGCTCCGCTAGGCTCCGCCAGGCTCCGCTAGGCTCCGCCAGGCTATATAATCGACTATTTTCATTTCGAGTTCGATTATCCTTCAATTCGAGATGGAATCCGCCATGTTCGATTTTAATACCCTGTCCTTTTTATGAAGGGAAGACAGCACGATCGATACTTTCAATCATATTTCGAATAATATGTTGATATAACATGATGCAATAAAATGTGGTGGTAAATTTAAATAGAAACATTAATTGTATTCTCATTTTCACAATTCATTTTTATTCTCATCATTTTTTATATTTTTAGGTAAATGAAATTGAAGGTCGAAAGAAAAAATTCTCACTGCAATAAAAAAGTAGCCTTATGGCGACAAGTAGCCTTCCTTCGAATTTTAGTAGCCGGCCAATTCAAAAAGTAGCCTAAATGGCGATAAGTAGCCCCATATGGCAACCCTGTAGCTCCGTTATTTTGACCCCCCCAAACCGCCTGGACGATGTAGATTTGGAATTTTCTCGGTTTTAATCAGTTGACGAAAGATTAACGGTAATTGACAGTAAACTATTGATGTTTGATGGGGAATAGATTTTTTAGAATTATTATTTCAAAATTCATGGGAAATAAGATATGAAATGGACTAGAAAGTGAAAAAAGTTAGGAGCACCCCGTGTTTTCCCGGGGATTAATCCAATATTCAAGTACAACGAGCAATCTGAACGAATAGCCGCGTAATTTTTTTGGCGCAGTGGCCCTTGCTCTGTGAGAGTGATCATTAAATTGAATTTCAAGAACCGTTCGAGATATCGTTATGAAATTCTATAGGCTACTTTCTGATATCATAGGGGGTATCACTGTGAAATTTCATTGGAAAATATCGAGTAGAAAAAAAGTGAGGACGATTTGAGAATTGTATGATGGCCAATTGGAATAGAATTTCCTTTAAAACTTGATTTTCACCCATTTCTCTTGGAGATACGAGGTTTTCCTTGAAATGTGGCAAAAGTTGCATAAAAGCACGATATTTGGGGAGCCTAGGGGACCGAAAATATGGAACGATTTAGAAAATCGATTTTTCGTCAAATTTTCGATCTTTAATTTCCTTTCAAAGTCATTTCTCACCCATTTCTCTTGGAGATACGAGGTTTTCCTTGAAATTTGGCAAAAGTTGCATAAAAGCACGATAGTTGGGGAGCCTAGGGGACCGAAAATATGGAACGATTTAGAAAATCGATTTTTCGTCAAATTTTCGATCTTTAATTTCCTTTCAAAGTCATTTCTCACCCATTTCTCTTGGAGATACGAGGTTTTCCTTGAAATTTGGCAAAAGTTGCATAAAAGCACGATATTTGGGGAGCCTAGGGGACCGAAAATATGGAACGATTTAGAAAATCGATTTTTCGTCAAATTTTCGATCTTTAATTTCCTTTCAAAGTCATTTCTCACCCATTTCTCTTGGAGATACGAGGTTTTCCTTGAAATTTGACAAAAGTTGCATAAAAGCACGATAGTTGGGGAGCCTAGGGGACCGAAAATATGGAACGATTTAGAAAATCGATTTTTCGTCGAATTTCCGATATTTAATTTCCTTTCAAAGTCATTTTTCACCCATTTCTCTTGGAGATACAAGGTTTTCCTTGAAATTTAGCAAAAGTTGCATAAAAGCACGATATTTGGGGAGCCTAGGGGACCGAAAATATGGAACGATTTAGAAAATCGATTTTTCGTCAAATTTTCGATCTTTAATTTCCTTTCAAAGTCATTTCTCACCCATTTCTCTTGGAGATACGAGGTTTTCCTTGAAATTTGGCAAAAGTTGCATAAAAGCACGATATTTGGGGAGCCTAGGGGACCGAAAATATGGAACGATTTAGAAAATCGATTTTTCGTCAAATTTTCGATCTTTAATTTCCTTTCAAAGTCATTTCTCACCCATTTCTCTTGGAGATACGAGGTTTTCCTTGAAATTTGGCAAAAGTTGCATAAAAGCACGATATTTGGGGAGCCTAGGGGACCGAAAATATGGAACGATTTAGAAAATCGATTTTTCGTCAAATTTTCGATCTTCAATTTCCTTTCAAAGTCATTTCTCACCCATTTCTCTTGGAGATACGAGGTTTTCCTTGAAATTTGACAAAAGTTGCATAAAAGCACGATAGTTGGGGAGCCTAGGGGACCGAAAATATGGAACGATTTAGAAAATCGATTTTTCGTCGAATTTCCGATATTTAATTTCCTTTCAAAGTCATTTTTCACCCATTTCTCTTGGAGATACAAGGTTTTCCTTGAAATTTAGCAAAAGTTGCATAAAAGCACGATATTTGGGGAGCCTAGGGGACCGAAAATATGGAACGATTTAGAAAATCGATTTTTCGTCAAATTTTCGATCTTTAATTTCCTTTCAAAGTCATTTCTCACCCATTTCTCTTGGAGATACGAGGTTTTCCTTGAAATTTGGCAAAAGTTGCATAAAAGCACGATATTTGGGGAGCCTAGGGGACCGAAAATATGGAACGATTTAGAAAATCGATTTTTCGTCAAATTTTCGATCTTCAATTTCCTTTCAAAGTCATTTCTCACCCATTTCTCTTGGAGATACGAGGTTTTCCTTGAAATTTGGCAAAAGTTGCATAAAAGCACGATATTTGGGGAGCCTAGGGGACCGAAAATATGGAACGATTTAGAAAATCGATTTTTCGTCAAATTTTCGATCTTCAATTTCCTTTCAAAGTCATTTCTCACCCATTTCTCTTGGAGATACGAGGTTTTCCTTGAAATTTGGCAAAAGTTGCATAAAAGCACGATAGTTGGGGAGCCTAGGGGACCGAAAATATGGAACGATTTAGAAAATCGATTTTTCGTCAAATTTTCGATCTTTAATTTCCTTTCAAAGTCATTTCTCACCCATTTCTCTTGGAGATACGAGGTTTTCCTTGAAATTTGGCAAAAGTTGCATAAAAGCACGATATTTGGGGAGCCTAGGGGACCGAAAATATGGAACGATTTAGAAAATCGATTTTTCGTCAAATTTTCGATCTTTAATTTCCTTTCAAAGTCATTTCTCACCCATTTCTCTTGGAGATACGAGGTTTTCCTTGAAATTTGACAAAAGTTGCATAAAAGCACGATAGTTGGGGAGCCTAGGGGACCGAAAATATGGAACGATTTAGAAAATCGATTTTTCGTCGAATTTCCGATATTTAATTTCCTTTCAAAGTCATTTTTCACCCATTTCTCTTGGAGATACAAGGTTTTCCTTGAAATTTAGCAAAAGTTGCATAAAAGCACGATATTTGGGGAGCCTAGGGGACCGAAAATATGGAACGATTTAGAAAATCGATTTTTCGTCAAATTTTCGATCTTTAATTTCCTTTCAAAGTCATTTCTCACCCATTTCTCTTGGAGATACGAGGTTTTCCTTGAAATTTGGCAAAAGTTGCATAAAAGCACGATATTTGGGGAGCCTAGGGGACCGAAAATATGGAACGATTTAGAAAATCGATTTTTCGTCAAATTTTCGATCTTCAATTTCCTTTCAAAGTCATTTCTCACCCATTTCTCTTGGAGATACGAGGTTTTCCTTGAAATTTGGCAAAAGTTGCATAAAAGCACGATATTTGGGGAGCCTAGGGGACCGAAAATATGGAACGATTTAGAAAATCGATTTTTCGTCAAATTTTCGATCTTCAATTTCCTTTCAAAGTCATTTCTCACCCATTTCTCTTGGAGATACGAGGTTTTCCTTGAAATTTGGCAAAAGTTGCATAAAAGCACGATAGTTGGGGAGCCTAGGGGACCGAAAATATGGAACGATTTAGAAAATCGATTTTTCGTCAAATTTTCGATCTTTAATTTCCTTTCAAAGTCATTTCTCACCCATTTCTCTTGGAGATACGAGGTTTTCCTTGAAATTTGGCAAAAGTTGCATAAAAGCACGATATTTGGGGAGCCTAGGGGACCGAAAATATGGAACGATTTAGAAAATCGATTTTTCGTCAAATTTTCGATCTTTAATTTCCTTTCAAAGTCATTTCTCACCCATTTCTCTTGGAGATACGAGGTTTTCCTTGAAATTTGGCAAAAGTTGCATAAAAGCACGATATTTGGGGAGCCTAGGGGACCGAAAATATGGAACGATTTAGAAAATCGATTTTTCGTCAAATTTTCGATCTTTAATTTCCTTTCAAAGTCATTTCTCACCCATTTCTCTTGGAGATACGAGGTTTTCCTTGAAATTTGGCAAAAGTTGCATAAAAGCACGATATTTGGGGAGCCTAGGGGACCGAAAATATGGAACGATTTAGAAAATCGATTTTTCGTCAAATTTTCGATCTTTAATTTCCTTTCAAAGTCATTTCTCACCCATTTCTCTTGGAGATACGAGGTTTTCCTTGAAATTTGACAAAAGTTGCATAAAAGCACGATAGTTGGGGAGCCTAGGGGACCGAAAATATGGAACGATTTAGAAAATCGATTTTTCGTCGAATTTCCGATATTTAATTTCCTTTCAAAGTCATTTTTCACCCATTTCTCTTGGAGATACAAGGTTTTCCTTGAAATTTAGCAAAAGTTGCATAAAAGCACGATATTTGGGGAGCCTAGGGGACCGAAAATATGGAACGATTTAGAAAATCGATTTTTCGTCAAATTTTCGATCTTCAATTTCCTTTCAAAGTCATTTCTCACCCATTTCTCTTGGAGATACGAGGTTTTCCTTGAAATTTGGCAAAAGTTGCATAAAAGCACGATAGTTGGGGAGCCTAGGGGACCGAAAATATGGAACGATTTAGAAAATCGATTTTTCGTCAAATTTTCGATCTTTAATTTCCTTTCAAAGTCATTTCTCACCCATTTCTCTTGGAGATACGAGGTTTTCCTTGAAATTTGGCAAAAGTTGCATAAAAGCACGATATTTGGGGAGCCTAGGGGACCGAAAATATGGAACGATTTAGAAAATCGATTTTTCGTCAAATTTTCGATCTTTAATTTCCTTTCAAAGTCATTTCTCACCCATTTCTCTTGGAGATACGAGGTTTTCCTTGAAATTTGGCAAAAGTTGCATAAAAGCACGATATTTGGGGAGCCTAGGGGACCGAAAATATGGAACGATTTAGAAAATCGATTTTTCGTCAAATTTTCGATCTTCAATTTCCTTTCAAAGTCATTTCTCACCCATTTCTCTTGGAGATACGAGGTTTTCCTTGAAATTTGGCAAAAGTTGCATAAAAGCACGATAGTTGGGGAGCCTAGGGGACCGAAAATATGGAACGATTTAGAAAATCGATTTTTCGTCAAATTTTCGATCTTTAATTTCCTTTCAAAGTCATTTCTCACCCATTTCTCTTGGAGATACGAGGTTTTCCTTGAAATTTGGCAAAAGTTGCATAAAAGCACGATATTTGGGGAGCCTAGGGGACCGAAAATATGGAACGATTTAGAAAATCGATTTTTCGTCAAATTTTCGATCTTTAATTTCCTTTCAAAGTCATTTCTCACCCATTTCTCTTGGAGATACGAGGTTTTCCTTGAAATTTGGCAAAAGTTGCATAAAAGCACGATATTTGGGGAGCCTAGGGGACCGAAAATATGGAACGATTTAGAAAATCGATTTTTCGTCAAATTTTCGATCTTCAATTTCCTTTCAAAGTCATTTCTCACCCATTTCTCTTGGAGATACGAGGTTTTCCTTGAAATTTGGCAAAAGTTGCATAAAAGCACGATATTTGGGGAGCCTAGGGGACCGAAAATATGGAACGATTTAGAAAATCGATTTTTCGTCAAATTTTCGATCTTCAATTTCCTTTCAAAGTCATTTCTCACCCATTTCTCTTGGAGATACGAGGTTTTCCTTGAAATTTGGCAAAAGTTGCATAAAAGCACGATAGTTGGGGAGCCTAGGGGACCGAAAATATGGAACGATTTAGAAAATCGATTTTTCGTCAAATTTTCGATCTTCAATTTCCTTTCAAAGTCATTTCTCACCCATTTCTCTTGGAGATACGAGGTTTTCCTTGAAATTTGGCAAAAGTTGCATAAAAGCACGATATTTGGGGAGCCTAGGGGACCGAAAATATGGAACGATTTAGAAAATCGATTTTTCGTCAAATTTTCGATCTTCAATTTCCTTTCAAAGTCATTTCTCACCCATTTCTCTTGGAGATACGAGGTTTTCCTTGAAATTTGGCAAAAGTTGCATAAAAGCACGATATTTGGGGAGCCTAGGGGACCGAAAATATGGAACGATTTAGAAAATCGATTTTTCGTCAAATTTTCGATCTTTCAATTTCCTTTCAAAGTCATTTTCTCACCCATTTCTCTTGGAGATACGAGGTTTTCCTTGAAATTTGGCAAAAGTTGCATAAAAGCACGATATTTGGGGAGCCTAGGGGACCGAAAATATGGAACGATTTAGAAAATCGATTTTTCGTCAAATTTTCGATCTTCAATTTCCTTTCAAAGTCATTTCTCACCCATTTCTCTTGGAGATACGAGGTTTTCCTTGAAATTTGGCAAAAGTTGCATAAAAGCACGATATTTGGGGAGCCTAGGGGACCGAAAATATGGAACGATTTAGAAAATCGATTTTTCGTCAAATTTTCGATCTTTAATTTCCTTTCAAAGTCATTTCTCACCCATTTCTCTTGGAGATACGAGGTTTTCCTTGAAATTTGGCAAAAGTTGCATAAAAGCACGATATTTGGGGAGCCTAGGGGACCGAAAATATGGAACGATTTAGAAAATCGATTTTTCGTCAAATTTTCGATCTTCAATTTCCTTTCAAAGTCATTTCTCACCCATTTCTCTTGGAGATACGAGGTTTTCCTTGAAATTTGGCAAAAGTTGCATAAAAGCACGATATTTGGGGAGCCTAGGGGACCGAAAATATGGAACGATTTAGAAAATCGATTTTTCGTCAAATTTTCGATCTTCAATTTCCTTTCAAAGTCATTTCTCACCCATTTCTCTTGGAGATACGAGGTTTTCCTTGAAATTTGGCAAAAGTTGCATAAAAGCACGATATTTGGGGAGCCTAGGGGACCGAAAATATGGAACGATTTAGAAAATCGATTTTTCGTCAAATTTTCGATCTTTAATTTCCTTTCAAAGTCATTTCTCACCCATTTCTCTTGGAGATACGAGGTTTTCCTTGAAATTTGGCAAAAGTTGCATAAAAGCACGATATTTGGGGAGCCTAGGGGACCGAAAATATGGAACGATTTAGAAAATCGATTTTTCGTCAAATTTTCGATCTTTAATTTCCTTTCAAAGTCATTTCTCACCCATTTCTCTTGGAGATACGAGGTTTTCCTTGAAATTTGGCAAAAGTTGCATAAAAGCACGATATTTGGGGAGCCTAGGGGACCGAAAATATGGAACGATTTAGAAAATCGATTTTTCGTCAAATTTTCGATCTTCAATTTCCTTTCAAAGTCATTTCTCACCCATTTCTCTTGGAGATACGAGGTTTTCCTTGAAATTTGGCAAAAGTTGCATAAAGCACGATATTTGGGGAGCCTAGGGGACCGAAAATATGGAACGATTAGAAATCGATTTTTTCGTCAAATTTTCGATCTTTAATTTCCTTTCAAGTCATTTCTCACCCATTTCTCTTGGAGATACGAGGTTTTCCTTGAATTTGGCAAAGTTGCATAAAAGCACGATATTTGGGGGAGCCTAGGGGACCGAAAATATGGAACGATTTAGAAAATCGATTTTTCGTCAAATTTTCGATCTTTAATTTCCTTTCAAAGTCATTTCTCACCCATTTCTCTTGGAGATACGAGGTTTTCCTTGAAAATTTGACAAAAGTTGCATAAAAGCACGATAGTTGGGGAGCCTAGGGGACCGAAAATATGGAACGATTTAGAAAATCGATTTTTCGTCGAAATTTCCGATATTTAATTTCCTTTCAAAGTCATTTTTCACCCATTTCTCTTGGAGATACAAGGTTTTCCTTGAAATTTAGCAAAAAGTTGCATAAAAGCACGATATTTGGGGAGCCTAGGGGACCGAAAATATGGAACGATTTAGAAAATCGATTTTTTCGTCAAATTTTCGATCTTTAATTTCCTTTCAAAGTCATTTCTCACCCATTTCTCTTGGAGATACGAGGTTTTCCTTGAAATTTGGCAAAAGTTGCATAAAAGCACGATATTTGGGGAGCTAGGGGACCGAAAATATGGAACGATTTAGAAAATCGATTTTTCGTCAAATTTTCGATCTTCAATTTCCTTTCAAAGTCATTTCTCACCCATTTCTCTTGGAGATACGAGGTTTTCCCTTGAAATTTGGCAAAAGTTGCATAAAAGCACGATATTTGGGGAGCCTAGGGGACCGAAAATATGGAACGATTTAGAAAATCGATTTTTCGTCAAATTTTCGATCTTCAATTTCCTTTCAAAGTCATTTCTCACCCATTTCTCTTGGAGATACGAGGTTTTCCTTGAAATTTGGCAAAAGTTGCATAAAAGCACGATAGTTGGGGAGCCTAGGGGACCGAAAATATGGAACGATTTAGAAATCGATTTTTCGTCAAATTTTCGATCTTTAATTTCCTTTCAAAGTCATTCTCCCCATTCTCTTGGAGATACGAGGTTTTCCTTGAAATTGGCAAAAGTTGCATAAAAGCAACGATATTTGGGGAGCCTAGGGGACCGAAAATATGGAACGATTTAGAAAATCAATTTTTCGTCAAATTTTCGATCTTCAATTTCCTTTCAAAGTCATTTCTCACCCATTTCTCTTGGAGATACGAGGTTTCCTTGAAATTTGGCAAAAGTTGCATAAAAGCACGATAGTTGGGGAGCCTAGGGGACCGAAATATGGAACGATTTAGAAAATCGATTTTCGTCAAATTTTCGATCTTTAATTTCCTTTCAAAGTCATTTCTCACCATTTCTCTTGGAGATACGAGGGTTTTCCTTGAAATTTGGCAAAAGTTTGCATAAAAGCACGATATTGGGGAGCCTAGGGACCGAAATATGGAACGATTTAGAAAATCGATTTTTTCGTCAAATTTTCGATCTTTAATTTCCTTTCAAAGTCATTTCTCACCCATTTCTCTTGGAGATACGAGGTTTTCCTTGAAATTTGGCAAAAGTTGCATAAAGCACGATATTTGGGGAGCCTAGGGGACCGAAAATATGGAACGATTTTAGAAAATCGATTTTTCGTCAAATTTTCGATCTTCAATTTCTCGTTCAAAGTCATTTCTCACCCATTTCTCTTGGAGATACGAGGTTTTCCTTGAAATTTGGCAAAAGTTGCATAAAAGCACGATATTAGGGGAGCCTAGGGGACCGAAAATATGGAACGATTTAGAATCGATTTTTCGTCAAATTTTCGATCTTCAATTTCCTTTCAAAGTCATTTCTCACCCATTTCTCTTGGAGATACGAGGTTTTCCTTGAAATTTGCAAAAGTTTGCATAAAAGCACGATAGTTGGGGAGCCTAGGGGACCGAAAATATGGAACGATTTAGAAAATCGATTTTTCGTCAAATTTTCGATCTTTAATTTCCTTTCAAAGTCATTTCTCACCCATTTCTCTTTGGAGATACGAGGTTTTCCTTGAAATTTGGCAAAAGTTGCATAAAAGCACGATATTTGGGGAGCCTAGGGGACCGAAAATATGGAACGATTTAGAAATCGATTTTTCGTCAAATTTTCGATCTTTAATTTCCTTTCAAAGTCATTTCTCACCCATTTCTCTTGGAGATACGAGGTTTTCCTTGAAATTTTGGCAAAAGTTGCATAAAAGCACGATATTTGGGGAGCCTAGGGGGACCGAAAATATTGGAACGATTTAGAAAATCGATTTTTCGTCAAATTTCGATCTTCAATTTCCTTTCAAGTCATTTCGCACCCATTTCTCTTGGAGATACGAGGTTTTCCTTGAAATTTGGCAAAAGTTGCATAAAAGCACGATATTTGGGGAGGCCTAGGGGACCGAAAATATGGAACGATTTAGAAAATCGATTTTCGTCAAATTTTCGATCTTCAATTTCCTTTTCAAAGTCATTTCTCACCCATTCTCTTGAGATACGAGGTTTTCCTTGAAATTTGGCAAAAGTTGCATAAAAGCACGATAGTTGGGGAGCCTAGGGACCGAAAATATGGAACGATTTAGAAAATCGATTTTTCGTCAAATTTTCGATCTTTAATTTCCTTTCAAAGTCATTTCTCACCCATTTCTCTTGGAGATACGAGGTTTTCCTTGAAATTTGGCAAAAGTTGCATAAAAGCACGATATTTGGGGAGCCTAGGGGACCGAAAATATGGAACGATTTAGAAAATCGATTTTTCGTCAAATTTTCGATCTTTAATTTCCTTTCAAAGTCATTCTCACCCATTTCTCTTGGAGATACGAGGTTTTCTTGAAATTTGGCAAAAGTTGCATAAAAGCACGATATTTGGGGAGCCTAGGGGACCGAAATATGGAACGATTTAGAAAATCGATTTTTCGTCAAATTTTCGATCTTAATTTCCTTTCAAAGTCATTTCTCACCATTTCTCTTGGAGATACGAGTTTTCCTTGAAATTTGACAAAAGTTGCATAAAGCACGATAGTTGGGGAGCCTAGGGGACCGAAAATATTGAACGATTTAGAAATCGATTTTTCGTCGAATTTCCGATATTTAATTTCCTTTCAAAGTCATTTTTCACCCCATTTCTCTTGGAGATACAAGGTTTTCCTTGAAATTTAGCAAAAGTTGCATAAAAGCACGATATTGGGGAGCCTAGGGGACCGAAAATATGGAACGATTTAGAAAATCGATTTTTCGTCAAATTTTCGATCTTTAATTTCCTTTCAAAGTCATTTCTCACCCATTTCTCTTGGAGATACGAGGTTTTCCTTGAAATTTGGCAAAAGTTGCATAAAAGCACGATATTTGGGGAGCCTAGGGGACCGAAAATATGGAACGATTTAGAAAATCGATTTTTCGTCAAATTTTCGATCTTCAATTTCCTTTCAAAGTCATTTCTCACCCATTTCTCTTGGAGATACAGAGGTTTTCCTTGAAATTTGGCAAAAGTTGCATAAAAGCACGATATTTGGGGGAGCCTAGGGGACCGAAAATATGGAACGATTTAGAAATCGATTTTTCGTCAAATTTTCGATCTTCAATTTCCTTCAAAGTCATTTCTCACCCATTTCTCTTGGAGATACGAGGTTTTCCTTGAAATTTGGCAAAAGTTGCATAAAAGCACGATAGTTGGGGAGCCTAGGGGACCGAAAATATGGAACGATTTAGAAATCGATTTTTCGTCAAATTTTCGATCTTTAATTTCCTTTCAAAGTCATTTCTCACCCATTTCTCTTGGAGATACGAGGTTTTCCTTGAAATTTGGCAAAAGTTGCATAAAAGCACGATATTTGGGGAGCCACTAGGGGACCGAAAATATGGAACGATTTAGAAAATCGATTTTTCGTCAAATTTTCGATCTTTAATTTCCTTTCAAAGTCATTTCTCACCCATTTCTCTTGGAGATACGAGGTTTTCCTTGAAATTTGGCCAAAAGTTGCATTAAAGCACGATATTTGGGGAGCCTAGGGGACCGAAAATATGGAACGATTTAGAAAATC